>OZ010789.1:272288514-272888514 GCA_963932465.1 Maratus speciosus
TTTGTTTAGGTTTATGGAATGAGATATTAAGCTGTGAAACTAATTTCAATTGAAGTTATCCAAGGATATATGCATTTTTAATCGAAATTAAAAACAATGCTTTGATCTCGAAATAAAAAGTTTTAGTTTGTATAATTTGTTATTTCTGTTAATTATTTATTTAAGTACTTTTCCATTGTAGCGCATTTTTAAAAAAAGCTTGGCGCGATTCGGGCATCAAAAAGTGAGATATGTTGCGAAAATATAGAAACAGATATGAAAACAAATCTAATGAACTTTTATCTTTGTTTATATATGCACTTATATACATAAAAAAATCGGGTACAGATGTCATATTCGCCCCATATGGGCGCGATTTTTTTCTGACGCCAATATCATATAGGCAACAGGTACTTAACTTGCGCCAAAGTGTCGTTATTTTGCTTGATGTGGTAACCCGGATTATGTTGTTTATGCTGTTGATGTTTTCACCAAATTGGCAACTGAAAAAAATGGCGCCAATATGGGGCGAATATGACATCTGTACCAAAAATCGTTTCTAAATATATATAATTTTTTTATATACAAATTACGGCACAGATTTCAGATATGAACCGGGATACCTAACTGGTGTTATTTTGCCTGCTATGGAAACCCGGCTATTGTTTTTTATTTATTAATAAATTGTTTATTTACTTTTATTTTCTGTTTTTTAATTATATAAACTGCTTTGTTCTATAGTTATTATTCAAACTTTTATTTATTTATAGTTATTTCCTTTTCAAAATGATAGCAAATAATTGAAAAATATATAAGTAACTGGTATTCGAAAGAGAGATTTCTGCCAAATTGGCGTCGTAGAAAAATCACACCAACCCCCATGCGTATATGACATCTGTGCAAAAATTACTTCTGTTTCTTTATAAAAATGGGTAAATAGCTTTTTTTATATTGAATTGTCGGCACAGATGTCATATACGCCCATATTGGTGCGATTTTTTTTGACGCCGATGTCATATACGCACCGGTTACTTAACTGGCGCCAAAGTGTCGTTATTTTGCTTGTAATGGTAACCCGAATGTTGTTTATGCTGTTGCTGTTTTCGCCAAATTGGCGTCGGAAAAAAATTGCGCCAATATATGACATCTGTGCTAAATTGTATACATAATGAAAAAATTGCTTGTGAGTATGAAGCAGTAAATAGGTTGCCAGAAAATACGTTGGCAAACTTCTTTCTCGCCAAGAAACTTATCTCCGAAGTATTGTACATAAGCAATGATTGCTAGAAATGCATTTTTAATTATGATATGCGCTTTTATGTTTCACTACATTTATGCATACTATACTGTGTGTATAAATGCTGCAGTTCATATGCAGGCCTACACAAAAGAATTCGTAATTATTACTGAGTATGAGAGTAAATTGCTTAAAGGTGGTTTTTAAAGGAGTTATCCATTTTTACACTGAACTGTATTTAATTTCCTAAGAAATGTTTGTAGAATTTAGATAAAATGATATACATGGTCACGCAAAGAATTGGATACATAACCGTCTATGGATGATAATATCTGGAAATGTGATTTCAGTAGTTTTAAGAGTAGTTTAAATTAAATTTTAGCTAAAAAGTGGCATGTAATAACGGTACTATTGGCTATGGACGGTAACTGCTGAAATCAATTTTTAATTTTTTTTTATGCGTTATCTAAAATGTTTACTTAGTTATCCCGTCGACCAAATTACTGTCGCCAAATTGTAAGATTAATTGCCAATAATGGTTGCCATTAATTAATTAATTAAATGCCAATAATGGCCAATAAAACCATTAATTCGACGTTTTATTTGTATTTTTATTAATGTTTTGCTATTGATTTGGCGATTTATATAATTTGGCGAAATTGGTCGACGGGATATCTAAGAAGTAACGTTATCTTATTTACCTTATTTCCCTAAATAACGAAGTTTTGTTAAAGCATTTAGGATGTGTTGGAAAGTGTTTCATATTCTATGCTTAACGCATGATTTTTCTTTCTTCTTTAGTCTTATTTTGCATTTATTTTATTCTTAATTTTTTAGTCTTTTACTGCTTTATAGAAACTTTGGCACAGTTGTCATATACGTTATCATATATTGGCGCGATTTTTTTCCGACGCCAAGATGGCGAAAACATCAACAGTATAAACAACAACATCCGGATTACCATATCAAGCAAAATTACGACACTTTGGCGCCAGTTAAGTACCCGTTGTGTATATGACATTGGCGTCAGAAAAAAATCGCGTCAATATGGGGCGCGTATATGACATCTGTGCCGAAACTTTAATATTTAATGTTTAAACTCTCCGCTCCACCCCCCTTGCATATAGTACACACTATAACACGTATAGCGCAAAATAATAGACAGTTTGGTACTTTTCCACTGGAGGGGCTTTGGCATTTTTTTAAAAAAAGCTTGGTGTAATTTGGGCATCAGAAAGTGAGATTTGGGTAGTTTTCCGTTATGCGGACACCATTGTCGCCAAGCGTAATAGTTAGCGCAAAATCGTGAATTGAAGCATTTGAAAAATAAAAGAAAAACCATTGTCGATACTAAAGTGAGCATTTAAAAAATATAACATTTGAAAATTCCAGACTTTTACGAACTATTTCATCAAATCACAAATATATACTTAAATTAAGTGAACAAATAACTGCTATAAAATAAAGCAATAAAATAAAACTCATATTAAACTGTTGGCATAAAATTACAAATATATTTTAGCATTTTGAAATAACTGACGCATTAGCATACATTTTCGCATGGTGTCCGTATAACGGAAAAATATCGAGATTTGTTGTCAAATCATATTAACAGCTATGAAAACAAATTTGATGAGCGTTTTTGTTTGTTTTATATGTATATTATTGGTGTTTTTATGTACAAATTACATCTGTTTCTGTATAAAATTAGAGAAATGGCTTTTTTATGTTAAATAAATCTTATAAATACCGAAAAAAATGCGTGTGTATGTAAAATGAAACAGTGAATAGGTTCCCGGAAAATATGTTACCAAATTTCCTTTTTCGGCAAGGCACCTATGTTGGAAAAGTACCTAAAGCACATTAAAATCGCGCAGTTAGGAGCTCATACAATACACCGTTGTCTATTGGCGGTTATTTTATTAGTAGCATCGGGAGGAAGATGTAAAGATGTACTTTAAATTCTCACCCATAGATTTCGAAAAAATATCTTAAAAGAGTGGTTTAAATTAAATTTCGGTGACCTCCATTATGAAAGATTAATGGTTTTAAATAGGAATTTCGCCAAATTAGCCAGCTATCGCCAGGTTGAGTAACATTTGGCGCTACTGTGGTAACCCTGCATTAATATTTTTCAACAATTACTCATTTCAATGAGGTGGTCCTACCGGAATAGTGAGGGACACACAGAGACTTGGATTTTATATAAATAGATTTTAGAAGGCAGTTACGTGATGTTTCATTGCAGTATACTTCTGAACGGTGTCCGATTTTTAAAAATACAGCATAAATGTTACTTATGCCAGATAAAAATGTCAGAAGTATTGATACCACTATTTTCGAATAATAATTTCAGCAAATATAATAAATTCTTGGTTAAGACCGCCACCCCCTCGACTAGCATATCTCCTGATAGGTTGTTTAACGGAGTTACGTTCAGATACAGTTTTGTTAAGAATAGAGTGCGCTCCCTCGTGGTGGAATGTGGAACTAACAGACCGCGATTTCATTTAAAGTAGGAAATCTAAGAAGATCTGTTTGGAACTTTAACATAGTTTATAACATATAAGAAAAAGTTTATAAATAATGGCGCGTGAAATTTCGGGCAGGTGGAGAGGCAAAATATTTATTTTTTGTTTCATACCATTTCAGGTGCATTTTTTTTTTTTTTTACGGAGTCCTCAGATACATGGTACTTATTAAATATAAATATGTCAAAAGTTAAATTACCACTATTTCCGAATGGTAATTTCAACAATTATCTTAAATTCTTGCTGAAGACCGCCACCCCCTCGAGTAACATATCTACTGATAGGTTGTGTAAAGGAGTTTCGTTCAGATACGCTTTTGTTAAGAATAGAGTGCGCTCCCTGGTGGTAGAATGTGGAACTAACAGACCGCGATTTCATTTAAAGTAGGAAATCTAACAATTCGATCTGTTTTGTTATAAAGTATTTAAAGTTTAAATTATAATGAAGTATAAAGAAGAATGGCGTGTCGCATTTCGAGGGGGGAGGGTGAGGGAGGGGCACGAACAAAATTAGGAAATATAGCTGGACGATCTGTTTGAAACTTTAGTATAGCTTATAAAAAGTAACAAAAATTTTAAACATCAGGCCGCGTCAAAAATCATGGTGACCATTACCCCACTTCACCCCCCCCAAAGGGGGCACTTTTCTAAATTTGGCAGATACCCGTCATGTGATATATCGTAGCATTTCGAGGGGGGGGGGTGTGGCACGAACAAAATTAGGAAATATAACAAGGTGAATCTGTTTGAAGCTTTACGATAGTTTAGGAAGGGTTTGCCAAAATTTAGAAGATGTTCCATGGCGATAAATGTACTGGACGTTTTGAAAGGAATATTAAACGAAACCCTTTGTGCGATCTATGATCACACTTACCCACTTGTTTTTATACCTGATGGTAGAGAGTTTATTTCTTTCTTCACAGTCATTATTTTATTAATCAAATTTTAAGCACCTAAACTTCCACTCTGAAAAATTCATTTAATATGTGTTTTTATCTTCAAAATAGATAGTTTTCTAATTTAACTAATTTGAGTATACACTAATAAATGTCTGTTGGCTTGTAATGACGCACGAATACACATATTATATTTATCCGAATAAGCTACAACTACAATCACATTTTATTTAGATTCTTTTTTGGAATAATCTCACTTACTTCTCTTATAAAAATATAACAACAACATACATAAAAAGTAAGAAATAAAAACTTTTATTTTGAAGAAGGGAAAAGATAACACAGTTTTTTACTATCTTTAAAAAAATTGAGTTTTTAAAACTAAATAAGTAATGAAAATGAGTTTTACATTAGTATATTTCTAATGTGTTCTTCTAAAAAAATTCCACGCCTCAAACCAAAATCTCATTTTCTAATTTTACATTTGATTTACTAATGATCACTTTTTAGTTCAAATGAACCACATCTTAATTACTTAATAATTGCTTTTTTATACAAAAAAATCTTATTACTTTGATATTAAACATGCCACAAAAGATTTTTATCTGCAACAAAAAAGTGGATTTATTAAATACGAGATTATTACACACTATCTTGTTTCTTTTACTTAATGGCGATTTTTTTATGTAGATAATTTCTGAAAAAATATTTACAGCATCTTTTTAAATATTTATACAATCAGTTACTAAAAATATATAGTTAATAAAAGTTTTCTGTTTTCTTCATCAAGAATTATGAGTTTCGCTGAAAGATATTCTTATTACTCCGATTTAATTAAATTTCTGTATCAAAGATTCAGTAATAAAATGATTGCAGTTTTTCTGTTACTTTTGCATAAATCATTTCATTAAATCAAAAGATATTTTCCGTAATATAATTAAGAATATAAGCATAATATGCTAATTTATTTACATTACTTTTTTTTTAATTTAGCATGAATTAATAAGGATTGATATCTGGATATTAGCAAAAAATGTTAATACTTTATGCTTATCGGTATAGAAAATGTTTGTTTTTATTGCGCTGTGACGCGCTGCTCTCGTCAACAACTATTCTTTAAAACACATTGGCTGCCGCCCCATTTTTCAAAATCCGTCCCCAGGTACCACCTACTTTTTCTGTTCCTACATAATTCTGACAAATAAAAAAACATTACCATGATGTATGTAAGTGTGTATAGGTATGTTTTTAAGTAATTTTTTAATGGTTTAGACGCAGCGGCGCCATTTCAGAACTTTCTTGGGGGGGGGGGGGGGAGTTTTCTTTGAGGTCAGTGGCGTAGCCAAGGGTGAGGTCCGGGGGCGCGGGGGTATTGACTTCCCTCTGAACAAGAACCGATTCAAAATTCCGTTTTAAGAAGGTTTTCATCTTATCAGGTATATTTTCAAGATACTGACTAAGATTTTTCATTTAAGACAGTATTCCGTTAGAGACAGCTTCCATTTTACAAGTATATCTAAGGCTATTAAAACATCCTTTCTATAGTAAACCTCTGAAGAGCGTAGGTGCATTTACTGTAAAACTTGTGAAAATGAAACCGGTCAAAAAAAAGAAAAAAAAAATTCTTTCGGAAATAGAAAAAAAATCGCGTTTCTTTGAAAAAAAAAAAACCACCATATAATTACGCTTGGTAATACGGAGACCTGTCTAAAATGGAGTGTTTTTTTCCTGACCTTTCGACTTCTTCTTTGCAGGTTTTGCTGTAGGGGTGGGGAGCCATTTCAAGAGGTTCTTGGAGGTTGGAACAAAGTTTTTTTTTTAGGGGAAGGGCTTGAAACAGCGTACGGGATTTTGCCCTCTTAACGTCTTTTAAAACCATGGGATTCTTCCAGGAACATTTTTTTTAATTTTTGTGAAAGACTGCAGAATATTTTTCGTTTTTTTGCGGTACGCGAAATCAACTGGCCAATCGACCGCGAAAAAAAATCTTAAGTTTTGCCAATTGAACTTGGAAAAAAATAGTCAATTTGTCAAATTAGTCGCGAAAAAATATTACTTCCTAAACGGACCGTGAAAAAATATTACAAAGATCGTGGAAACAAAGAGCGATTACTGCTAATCGGTTGCAAGGAGGGGGGTGGATGCAGATTTCAACATTAGGTCAAAAAAAAAAAAAAAAAAAAAAAAAAAAATCAAATTTGCTCATCACTCGTGCAAAACAAATTGTGAATTTCGAATATCTATTAAGGAAAAAAACGGGAATTTTATCAAAGGTTCCGATTAAAATCACGAATTTAGTCAAAGAATCGAGCAAAAAATTCAAAAATTCGTCAAACGATCGCGCAAAGCAATCGCAAAGGGCCATAGCCGGGTAAGCATTGGAAACATGCCTTTCAATCAAATTTCCTGATTTTTTTCCCAGATGTGGCTACATATCTGACAATGTATTTCTCATATTATCACCACATAAATATTGATATTTAATAAGATAAAAATGTTTTTTCAATTTTTTAAAAAACAGATTTTCTCAAAAACTGCCGCACGGAAATTCATGCCATTAACTCAGGATATATAGATACCAAAGATGCATAACTCGTAATTTTTGTATAATTTTCTGTTAATAAGAAATATGTGAAATAGCGAAATAAAAATTAAAAAAAAATAAAAATCATATCTTATATTTATCCGAAAATTACCATTTTTTTGTAAAAAAATTCCCCATATGTGGCCGTATATTCTGTACAAATGCCGAAAGTTTGCGTTTGGTACTACATATAAATATTTACAAAAATGTATAGTAAAGTTATTGAAATTCATTTTAAGGCGTGTTTTGGAGCGGAGCTACGCAACTTCGACATTCGTAGAATTTTTGGAACAAAGTCAGCAGAAAATATGTCAACTGATGTATTTTAGATTCCGTTAAGCATATAAACATTGTTTTTCAACTTCATGTTCATTTTGATATCGACAGCGTTGAGAAAGTTGCTCATGTGTTCATTAAAATTTAAAATACAGCAATTCTATAACTGTTTACTCCAAAAATTCTTCGGGTGTCGAAGTTGAGTAGCCCCGCCCCAAATAACGCCTTAAAATGAATGTCAATAATTTTAATATATATTTTTGTAAATATTTATATGTAGTACCCAACGCAAACTTTCGCCATTTATACAGAATATATGGGATCATATGGGAATTTTTTTACAAGAAAATGGTAATTTTCGGATAACCATAAGATAGGATTTTTATTCTTTTAAATTTTTATTTCGCTGTTTCACACAGTTTTTATAAACAGAAAATTATACAAAAATTACCAGTTATACATCTTTGGTATCTATATATCCTCAGTTAATGGCATGAAGTTCCGTGCAGCAGTTTTTGAGAAAATCCTTTATTTAAAAATTCGGAAAAACATTTTTTTCTCATTAAATAGCAATATTTATTGGGTGGTAATAGGGTAAATATATTGTCAGATATGTAGCCACATCTGGGAAAAAAATCAGTAAATTTGATTGAAAGGCATGTTTCCAATGCTTATCCGGCTATGCCCTTTTGTCAGTCGGCTGCGAGAAAAAAAACGAATTTTAACAAATGATCGTAGAAAAGAATCGCGAATTTCGTCAAAATATCTCGGATAGAAATAGCGAATTTCGTTAACCGTCGCAAAAATATCGTGAATTTTGACAAATGGTCACGGAAAAAAATTGTGAATTTCGTGAATCGATCACGGAAAAAAATCGCGAATTTTGTCATATCGTCGGGGAAGAAAATCGTGAAATTCAATCGGTCACGAGATAATCAGCACAAATCATAGTCAACACGTCAAGAATTTTGCAAATTTTGTGATTCATAGGGATATGAAATTTTCACCAATGATTTTTTGTGAGTAAAAAAATTCCTTAATTATTTTCTGCATTCCTTTTCAGATTATGATCTAAATTCCACACAATTTAGAAATTTGCAAAACATTTGGTATCAGGTAGAGTCTGCATTAGAGACGAGTTCGGGCTCTTTTTCAGAGCCCGGGCCCGCCCGAGGCCGAAACATTTTGTGCCATCAGAGCCTGATACCGACAATATGCAATAGTAAAAAATTGCATACTATTTTTAAAAAATGTTTCAAATGTAATTATCATTTGTAAACTACTTTTTACATAATAAATGCATGAAATCTGTAGAGATTACTACTTATCTAGCGAGTAATGGAAGAACATTTATAAATTTTCTAAAAAAGGTGCACATTTTTAACTATAACCAATTCCTTCCCCATAACAATCTTTCGGGATTGGCGTGACCCTGAAAATAATCTTAAATTAAAAATTTCAATGTCCCGGTTCTTTTACAGGAAAAGAGGAAATACTGCTCGATTGATTTCTATCGGAATAATATGGTAATTAAATTTACTTACGACTGAAAGAAACTTCGTAAATTGCAGCGTGCAGCTTCAGCATCAACAGAGTTCATAATATAGATATAATAATCACTAAAGTTATTTCCATATGAAAAGCGTACAACAGAGCTCTAAATTATTGGCAAACCGCAAACTATAAACAGAAGAAAATATTCTCTTTGTGTTAGATCTCTATATAATAATAATAATAATAATAAATCCAATTGCAAAATAACCTCTGCCACATATGAAAATCGCACTAAAAACAAATTAATTATTCCCGCCTCTTTCGTGGCTCCGTATCGTAGGACCGTCGTCGTCGGCAATGCCAAATATAAATCTGTATATATGACTAATCATTTTCTCTTAAAATAGCATCTATTATAATAACTAAAATAGAAAAACACAATTTCTGTTTCACCTTCATTCTGATCAAAAAAGCAATACAATGGTTTGAAAAGGAATAAGTAATTTTTAAGCGGAAAAAAAGTTCTTTTGAATTTTTTCTATTCATGCATAAATAAAATTTTCAGGTTTCAGAAAGAATGAGTCCGAGCCCGAAGACTTGAATAAAAATAGAGCCCGACACGGCTGTCGGGTTCGGGCTGAGCCCGTCTCATCTCTATGTCTGCATTAGGTCTCGCAACCTGATTTTTTTCAAAAGCGACACGACGCGATCCGTGGCAGATATCGAGGTGGGTTGACGTTTCTTTTTTTCGTTTCGGGTCAGGGTGGCAGTCTTGCATCGGGTCGGGTAATCTGATTTTACCCGAATTCAAGTTGCGGATCAAGTCAGGTTTATGCCATTTTTTTCGCTAGGTGTAAGGTTAACTTTAAGCGTTTCTGGTTATGCTTTGTCTCTTTGGATGAACCGATTTTTCAAAAGGAAGATCTGAATATTTTTAAAATGAAAAAGCTATATATCGGAGTATTAATGGGTGCATATGTGCTCACTTTTGCATATAAGCTATAAGATTGTAGGCTACTTTTCCATAAATGTAATTAAACATAGATTTATTTTCTTTCACTTTGAGTTTGGGTATGAATATTTCGGGTTTATTTTGCAGTTTGTCAGGCTAGAGTTTTCGCGTTAACGGCTTTTGTCAGGTTCGGATAGTGTAGAACCCGATCCGTGCAGAACTCTAGTATCAGGCTGAGGAGATTATTAAGAACATACTGTATATAATATGATTTAATAAAGCAAATGATTTGATAGCGTTGTAATGACTGCAGTAAATATAATGTGACACTAATAATGCAAAATAAAAAATTCCAATAATTAATAACTTGAATTAACTCCCTTTAAAAAGAAAAGAAAAATCCTCTCTAAATTTCGGACTAAAGGGGAAATTCACCTGGAAAAATCTAGCGATGAAGGGGGCGAGTTTTCTTTGATGATTTTGCACACGGCTGGGAAGCAATTAATATAATTTTTTCTCACACATCTTTTTAAAATTAGCCAAAATACTCATCAGTGAGAAATGTCTCACCTTGAGAGTGTTGAAATAGTAAAGTCTTTAGAAAATATTTTTGATAATTATCAGTTTCTGTGCATAAAGGGTTTATTTATTGCATGTGTTTTTATTGTAATAAAATCTGAAAGGTTACTTTAGCTTTTGAGCAAATTATGAAAAAAAAAATATTGAATCTGACCTGTGATGACAGATAGGGATGCATCGAATATTCTATATCTATTTGGTATTCGATATCAGTAGAAGGAAAATGGGGGTTCTACCCCACCAGGAGCCAAGAGCCGGGTGGAGGTTGGAGGGCGTGGCCAAAGATGAGTGACATGTGGGCGGAGCCGAGTGATTGACAGGTAGGGGAGATAAGAAAGTGATAGACAGGTGGGCGGAGTCGAGACAGAGTGGCGCCCGCGCGTCATGCTATAGTAGAGGGGTTAAAACAAAGAAGCGATAATGAAAAGTGTACTGTAAGAGAGGGGTTAGAACAAAGGATAATGTTAATGAATCAATAGAAGTCTAATGAATTAATAAAAGTCTACTGTAAGAGAGGGATTAGAACAAAGGAAAATGTTAATGAGGATGATTAATGAAGGAAAGTCTGTTGTAAGAGGAAGGTAGAACAAAGATAATGATGAGGTGATTAGAAAAGATCGCATGCAATTAAAAAATACTTACCACGGAGCAGCGCAGAGACACGTCCTACCTGTATGACATCCACCGGGCTAATGAACGAAGAAGCGTGCAACAACCGGCTTCATCAAGATAAGGAGCTTGCTTCTGATTGGACGAGAGACGAACCTAGGGGGCAGCACCATCGATTCCGGCGACACCAGCGCCCTCTCTTGAGAGGATGATTCACTTACCTGCGATGTCGTCATCCTATTTGAACTGACTTAAAGAAGTGAATACATTTTTTATGAGTTTAATCATTTAACGAACACGTTTTTAAATTATTCTTTTCCATTTAGTCAATTGCTAATAAACCTTTTTTATTTAATAAGTTAATTTTTGTTAATACATTATTTTTTCGAAACAATTTTACTAATCAAAAGAACGCAAATTAGTTAATTTTTTTATTTAGTCATTTGCTAATTTTCAAAACATGTTTTTCATTTAGTCATTGTAATAAAGTTTTAAATAAATTAGTTAATTTTCATTTAGTTATTTGTTAATTTCCGAACAACTTTTTTTTTTTTTTCAGTAAGTTATTTGGTAATAAAACATTTTAATAAATTAGTTAATTTTTCTTTCAGTCATTTGTTAATTTCCGAAACAAGTTTTTTCTCAAATAAAGCTTTTAATAAACAACTTTACATTTATTTTCATTTAATTATTATTTAAAAGAATATAAATTATTTTTACTAATCAAAGAACGCGAATTAGTTTTTAACAATAATGTTTTTGTTTAATTATTGTCAAGGATGACTGTTAACTGAAATAGATGCTGAATGCGAAAACGTTTTTTTTTTTTTTTTTTTTTTTTTTGAACTAAGAAAAGAACCTTTTTTAATTAATGAACAACTGTTTTTGGAAAAAGGAGAAATATTGTGCTTTGCAACACTGAAAAAGAGTTGAAAATTAATGACTTCGCCTAGTTTAAAGCATATTTAACATAAGATGAAGACCTAAGTGCTGTGGAAAGGCTTAAAAATAACATACTTTTGAATCGACCGATTTATGTTGGATTTACAATCTTAGAATTGCCTAAACTTCTAATGTATAAATTTCACTATGATTTTATTAAAAAGAGTATAAAGATGATGTAAAGCTAATTTCAACGACACGAACTCATTGTGTTACCATATACACACTAAGAATGTTTTGGATGATATGGAACATCCTGCAATGTTATTCGATTTCTCTGAGTATCCAAAGAATCATATACAGAAATTCCATTACGGTTTTGTAAAGAAAACATACCTTTAGAATTACAGGTTTTGAACCCATACACTGCAACACACTCCCTTTCAAGAAAATAGATTGTATCAGTACATCCCGGAATTTTTCTTTTCCTGGACAGGTGAAATACTTGATCATTATCAAATCTCGCTCGGAGAGGACACATTATTGCAACCCGTTGTTTCATCATATGAATATGCTTTCTATATTAGTTTTTTTAACTACTTATTTTGAGATATTTATATTTTATTTATAAGAATGCAAGTTAGTCTTAATCTTTTAATTTGTTTAATTATTGTCAAGGATGAATGTTAACTGAAATACAAGCTGAATGCGTAAACAGTTTTTTTTTTTTTCAAACTAAGAAAAGAACTTTTTTAAATTAATGAACAACTCTGTTTTTGGAAAAACTATGGAAAACTTAAGAAAGTGGTGGAATATTGTGCTTTGCAATAACGAAAAAAGAGCAAAAAATTGGTAGCCTCACCCACATTTAAGTCATTTGAAACATAGGATGAAGACCTGAGTGCCGTAGAAAGGATGAAGACTTATGAATCAACCGATTTATGTTGGATTCACAATCTTAGAACTATCCAAGTTACTAATGGATCAATTCCATTACGGTTTCGAACCCATAAACACATAACCAGACTTTACATTTTTAACTCATCACGTTCACCACAGAACCACCGAGGCCCCGTTGTTCTATCTTACTTTTAACTACTTATTTGATATATATATATTTTTTATCGAAAAGAATGCACGTTAGTTTCAGTATTTTAACTAATACATTTCAGTGACTTATGAAGTAAAGTTTTATTTTCTTAAAAAAGTGGTGTGAATTGAATATATTTTTTACCGTGTTAGTTCTTTTAAAATTTTATTTTGAATTAGAAAACACTTACTTTTGTCAAATATTATAGTTAAAGATTCGATTTCTTTTTCTAAGATCAACAGAATTCATTGATTTTCAAAACAAGATCTATTGAATAAGTATAGTTAATATTGCCGTTTTTATCTTAGTTTTAACTACTTATTTTCAAAACAGATTTATTCACTTTTAAATGTAAAACACTTTCTGTAAAAGCATATCTTTAACTGTAATATTTTTTAAACCATCTTTAATTAGATATATATTTTTATCACAAATGAAAATACAAAAAGATTCAACAATTATACTCTTACCTGACTAAAATTAAATTCTTCAATGCGAATAACAAACTCTCACACACAACATCAGTTTTTTACCGATATATAAACAAGACAATTTTGGAAATGAAGGTTAAAAATATATATATATATTTATATTTCCTTTCTATTAAGTTTACATTATTTGAAAAGATGTGTATTGGAAACCGAGGACTGCACATCTCCGTGATTTCATTCGCTACTTATGACATCAGATCCCTTCGTTTTTATTGGTAGATGATTAGGTCACTTTAGTTTTTTTTCTTTTTACATGTAAGTGTTGCTATATTGCTTTTAACAGTGAAACATCTACTATCTGATATACAACTACCGTTCACTTAAGTGGTTGAGATGTCGTACAATAAGCAAGCATTTCCTTATCGAAGGAAATATCTGTACGAGATCTACCCTACATGCATGTTTCTTTAGCAAGGCAATCTTTTCAATCTATAAGGAGATCTTTATCTTACGGTTGCAGACACCCTCCTCTGTAGACAGATAACAAAAACATGCAATTTCCATTTCATGTCTAAAGGCTAACGAAATCTTAGTGCAATTTTTTAAAGAATGATATTTCCTATTATTGACCGAAAGCAACAGGTTTTTTTGTTTTAAGAAAGATTGTTAAAAAGATAAATTAGTAGTCACACTTACATTTAAGTTATTGAAAACATATGATGAACATCTCTGCTGTTGAAAGGATGAAAACTAACATACATACATAGGAATCGACTGATTTATGTTGCACTGGTTGTGATGTATATAATAGATGTGATTATATATTGAAAATGATACATTCGATGGTTGTGATGTATCCAAAGTAGATGTCTTTAAACTAAATTATCAAACATATGAGTGAGGATTGCTACGTGACAAAAATCGCCTTTAACAGTGAATTTTGAGTCAGTTTTAATTTAGAAAAAAGTAAATGGTTAACTTTAATGACATATTTTTAGTTTTGTTGTTAGAAATAATATGTTAAACAAATCACACTGTTTGAAAATATATTTTTTCGAGTTTATTTTCAACAATTGTTTTTTAAATGAAATCACATATAAACTAAGGAAAGCTAAACTTGTGAAACATAAGTTGAATATCGAGAATGACAGAACATGTTTTCAAACATATGAGTGAGAGAAATCTGATTGCTACGTGACAAAAATCGCCTTTAACAGTGAATTTTGAGTCAGTTTTAATTTAGAAAAAAGTAAATGGTTAACTTTAATGACATATTTTTAGTTTTGTTGTTAGAAATAATATGTTAAACAAATCACACTGTTTGAAAATACATTTTTTCGAGTTTATTTTCAACAATTGTTTTTTTTAAATGAAATCACATATAAAACTAAGGAAAGCTAAACTTGTGAAACACAAGTTGAATATCGAGAATGACAGAACATGTTTTGAATTAAGTAATGTAGAATGTACAAACTTTTGAATTCATTCATTCACAGTAACAGAAAGTGTGAAATTTTAAGTTCAGTTTAATAAAGCAAATAATTAAATTGAAAGATACATTTAAAAAGGATTGTTAAAAGTTTGTTAAAACTTTTTTGGTTTAAGAAATACTAGACAAACATTACACTTAAAAGACAAAATAATTATACATACCTTTTGTTGATTGAAGCAAGCAGACTCATTGAAAATAGCAAGAAGCTGAAAAGTCGACGGTGATTTTACTCAGCAGGATGCCGAAAATAGTAGGGATAAATGCCGCAGAGCTTAAAGCCAAATGTCCGGTAAACGGGAGCTACGAAACAGACGACCTTCACCTACGAAATCCAAGACACGAATGATGTGTGCGGGGTCTACACCCGTAGATGAAGGTTACTGATAAGAGATCACGTGATCGCTATCAACCAATCAGAAGCGAGCTTGCAGGTGTGACGTCATCGACTGTGCAGTCTTCCCCCATCGCAAACGAGGATGATGAAATCTTATGGCAATACCTGTAGACAACCTGACGCCAGTTGATTGACAGGGGGCGTGGTGGAATTTTAGGAATGCAGACAGAGTGGCGCCTACCTTCTGCATCATAGTATTTTAGGGAAAATATATATTACGTTGATGTAAAAGACATTATTTTTTAAACTAACTGTTAATATTTTTGAAATAACATACTTTTCTCACACAAGCGAAAAAAGAATGTTTCAGAACATGTCTCTGATCTTGATTAAACATAACTTTAAGCATAGTTAACCATCTCAGAGTATGATTAAACAAATTCGAACATAACTTTGGGCATGTTTAAACAATCCGAACTATATTTGAAGATATCCGAACATGTTCATTCATAACTTTGACAGTTTTTCAATCTTTCAGAATTAAAAAAAACATATTTAAAACTATTTTATTTTAAAAATTTTTGTAAAAATTTTAATTTATAATTTCTTTTTAAGGTTTTAACTTTTTTTGTTAAAACTTTTTAACGTTTTTTTTTGTTAAAAATTTTTTAAACTTTTTTGTTAAAACTTTTTTTTTGTTAAAACTTTTTTTAACTTTTTTTTGTTAAAACTTTTTTTAACTTTTTTTTGTTAAAACTTTTTAACTTTTTGTTGTTAAACATTTTTTTTAAAAATGTTGTTAAAACTTTTTTTTTTACTTTTGTTAAAAAAAATTTTTTTTTACAAACTTGTTTTTTATTTTTGTTAAAACATTTTTTGTAAAACTTTTCTTTATAAAACTTTTTTTATAAATCTTTTTTTCTTAAAACTTTTTTTTTGTTAAAACTTGTTTTACTTTTGTAAAAACTTTTTTCGTAAACTTTTTTCCTTTGTTAAAAAAAACTTCTGTTAAACCTTTTTTTACAAACTTTTTTTAAAATTTTGTTAAAACTTTTTTTTACTTTTGTTAAAACTTGTTATATATTTTTTGTAAAACTTTTTTGTTAAAACTTTTTTAAATTTTGTTAAAACTTTGTAAAACTTTTTATCATCTTTGTAAACTTTCTATAATTTTTAAAACTAATAAATTTTATACATACATACATATATATATATATACATATATATAAATATACATATACATATATATATATATATTCATGTACATATATGCATATACATATACATACATATGTATGTTATATATATACATATATATATATATATATATATATATATACACATACATCATATATACATGTATTTTACACAAGAACCCATACATAAACATTTAACTTTCATATATTTAGAGACACGTAGACGTGGATGTATGCTTTTACTTAAACATTTATAGAGATAGATACTACCCTTAAATTTACGTTCATGCAAAAATCATTATTTTCTTAAACTGTTAATATTTTTGAAATAACATACTTTTCTCATGCAAGTGAAAAAGAATGTTTCAGAGCATGTCTCTGGCCCAGGCGCGGATCCACGGGTGGTGCGATCGGGGCGATCGCCCCCCCCCCAAAATCCAACGATTATCGCGAATTTCGACAAATGGTCTCCAAAAAAAAAAAAACAATTTCGTGAATTGTTCGCAGGTGAAAGGGTCTCAAAAAACGCGAATTTTGTCAAGATCGCGCAAAAAACGCCAATTTCGTAAAATGATCGAGAAAAAACGCAAATTTCGTCAAAGGATCGCGAAAAAACGCGAATTTTGTCAAAAAATCGCGCATTTCATCAAAGGACCACGAAAAAAACGCGAATTTCGCCAAAAGATCGCAGAAAAAACGCGAATTTCGTCAAAGGATCGCAAAAAAACGCCAATTTCGCGAAAGAATCGCGCAAAAAACGCTAATTTCATCAACAGATCTCTGAAAAAAGGCGAATTTCTTCAAAGAATCGCGAAAAAAATACGCAAATTTCGCCAAAGAATCGCTGAAAAAACGCGAATTTCGTCAAAGGGCCGCGGAAAAAACGCACAATTAGCACAGGGAAGAGATTCCCCTAGGTGCGCATCTACGAAGGGGGGGTGGGGTCGATCGGGGCAAAGAAGAGAAGAACAAATTTACCAAGTTGGTTTATAAGAAATCAACACACCATACGCTTTTTAACTGACTGGGATTAGGATATAATCCTCTTTTGTTCATTCATCAAATACCCTTAAAATTTACCAATGTGGGTGGCAATAACAGTACATTTTTTACACATTAGTGGCTGTCTTCAGAAAACATTAAGATACTTGAATTTTTCAAAGGACCTTTCTTTTTCTTGTTTCTTTCTTTCTTTGGAAATTGCATGAATCCCATTCTTTTCTCAAACAATAAAGCACTCCTCAAAAATATTGTTATACAGAAATTAGAATTGTAGCTTCTTTGAATGAACGAAAAAGTTTCAACACTTTAAAGGGATCCACATAACGTTGTCAATTTATGTTGTAGAGATTCAACAAAAGGTACACGAAGTGGCATCGTCCCTTACCTCAACCCATAGTGTCAAAAATTATGTCGCCATATGCCTTTTGACTGGACATAATCCTATTTTGTTCACTAATTGCCAAAACGTTAGAGAGGTTTACCATTGATACCCGAAAAGTGTTTGGTTTTCGTTTGCTTGTCTGTGTGTTCCGCGAAAACTGCCGTTAAAAGCATTGGATTTATATCATGGGGGGGGCGACCTTCCCTATCGACCCCCCCCCCCCTGGATGCACTCCTCCTGGTGTTAATTGTGCGTCTTTTCCGCGTCCCTTTGACGAAATTCGCGTATTTTTTTCGCGATTCTTTGACAAAATTCGCATTTTTCTGAGATCTGTTGACGAAATTCGCGAAATTATCGTTTTTTGTACGATTCTTTCGTGAAAATTAGTGTTTTTTTCGTAATTGTTTGGCGAAATTAGCGTTTTTTCGCAATTGTTTGGCGAAATTCGCGTTTTTTCTGCAATCCTTTGGCGAAATTAGCATTTTTTTCTGCGATTCTTTGACAAAATTCGCGTTTTTTGCGATCTTTTAACGATATTCGCGTTTTTTCTGCAACACTTTGACGAAATTCGCGTTTTTTTCGCGCTTCTTTGACGAAATTCGCGTTTTGCGCGATCCTTTGACGAAATTCGCGTTTTTTTGCGAGATCCTTTGACCTGCGAACGATTGATGAAATCGATTTTTTTCGGCAACCATTTGCCGCAATTCGCGATAATTGATGGATTTATATTTTTTTAACCAAGGGGGGGGGGGGGCGATTCGCGCCTATGAAAAGGTATAAACACCACTTAGATGACACATTTTGATTTTCAAGGATCGCCTTCAGAAATTTGAAGCCGATCCTTTTTCAGAGATTACTCTCTTCCAGAAATCTGACATTAAAAAATAGATGTGATTGTTATGTTTTTCAGCTACGGTAATTGGTTCTTATGTATTTTTTAGTGCTGAATCCAAAAATGACCTTCATTTTTTACTATACCATCACGTCAGGATTTTTCACAAATCGCAAATTTTTAAATAGTATAAATATTGCGAAAATCTGCTGCTGTAAAATAGACGTAACTTTTTTTCATAATAACTTATTCATTTTTTTGCTTATACTATGGATTTTTACAGTTAAACGTGTAAAATATTGTGTATTTAAAATCCTTATAATTTTATTCCATGCGTGGAAGTTTCTTTGAACCGCTCATGCTCTGCTTCGCACTTTTCTTTTAATCTTCTCTATGGGGTTCATCTCGGTATCCTCTTTTATTTTGGCGGTTGATAAAGCTGGGAAATTTGTGGCAGATGTATTTAAAACATTTACCTTCTTTTGTTGCTGTACTTACAAATTGCTTTGAGAGATTTTCGCTATTTTTAGCCCCCGGTACGGTATGCTATTTCTTTCTCCCAGCTTATTTTGTGACATCTCCAAAAAATAACGTTACCTTACAGAAGCCAGCCGTGAAACAAAGCAGTACGATTAAATACTCTATAGCAATTTTTTAAACTTCTAAGCATCGCACATTTTCAATGTTTATACCGTCATATTCGAAAAAAAAGTACTTTATAAGGCAATTTGTTTGAAAACTGCATCTCCATTTATTTTTGAAATATTAATTTTTTTTTTTTTTTTTTTTTTTTTTTTTTTTTTTGTAGTTTTTAGAGCCATTTGCTTAAGTCAACGGAAGAACTCCATTTCTGTAGAAAGTGAAAGAAAAATAGCTATTATATCTTTTTGTTGCCATTTTCCCATAAAGACTGAAAAAAAAAGTTAAAATACGTGCTATTTTCAAGAAATATAAATGAAAGATTTCTGATAAAACAGGGAGCTTTTAGAAACTAAATTTCATTTTAAATATCTATAATGATAATACAAACAAATGAAGGCTTGTGAATCTTTAGATGGCCGATTTTTTGTCGAGTTTTTTGAATGACGAAATCTCTTTTTTGTGTGTATGTGTGTATTATTCAGTGATAGTGACGTCTTAAGCGTACTTTACTGTAGATGTGGTTTAACACTGGATCGCAAATGATGAATTCTTCAGCGGGTGTGGATGGCGTCACTTTATGTAAAATAAAATCGCATGTTATAAGTCTTAAAACTGAACTACAGTAGAGCCACGATTATCGGAGTTTCCGCTTTCACAGAGTTATTTTCTTCTGATGGACTGATGGCTTCCATTTTTTTTTCAAAAAAATTATAGCCATCCCCCCACCCCCATTCTGACCAGAAAATCAGAGTTCTAACTTTTTACGACTGCTCTTTCATCTTCACATAACACTTCATTTATAACCACTGTTTCATAATAATGGAAGCCATCAGTCCATCAGAAGAAAATGATCCATTCCAAAGGTATAAGTTCGATTAACTCGGATAATCGGGGCTCTACTGTATCTATATTTATATACATATATTTTTTTGTCATCGGGGGCGACACTAAATTCTGAAAAGCAGAATTCCTGTTTTCTAGTTTTACTTTTTAACTTTGAAATTTACGATTTGCGAAAATCGTGACGTGATGGTTAAAAATGAAGGTCATTTTCGTATCCAGTGCTAAAAAATACATCAAAATCAATTACCAAAAGTTAAAAAACACAATCATCGCAGGCTTGTGTTATTAATGTTGTTCACTATAACTAAAAGAACAAAAAAATAAGATAAATAATTACACCATAGTACAAGAGTAAAAAGAAAAAGAAAAAAAATAAGACATTTAATAAATAAATTCTGTTATAACGTTTTTGATTTTACGACCTAATAAGTAACAATAAACCATATTTTGAGAGGGCTGATTATATAATAAGAGTGTTGGATAACCGAGTGTTTTGGTTAATCGGACGTCGGATAATCGAAAGTCTGTAACATTTTCAAATCGCATTAATTATTTCATATTCATTTAAAAATTAACTGCAAGGAATGATCTGAGCAACAGAAAATGTGACTACGTTGATTATATGTCACTCGGGATCGCCCCCCCCAAAATGATTCTCTGGATCCGCCCCTGCTCTGGCCATGGTTAAACATAAATTTAAGCATAGTTATCCATCTCAGAATATGATTAAACATGTTCGAACATAACTTTAGACACGATTAAACATATATCCTGACAATATTTGAACCTATCCAAACATGGTTAAACATGTTTGAACAAACTTTGAGCATATCCGAACATTGTTAAATATATCCCAACTAACTTTGAGCATGATACTCGAACTATCTTTGAGCATATCCGAACATGGTTAAACATGTTCGAACATAACTTTGGTCATGGTTAAACATATCCTGAAGAAAGTGCGAGCTACCGAACAAAATTCATTAAGAAAGACAAACTCATGAATTTAGTAATCACAAGCCAGTTCCAACTTTTAAAAAGCAACTGATTAACTTAATTTGGAAGAACTGTTATAAGTTTTTTTAAACACTTTGTTAGAAACTGACAAATGAGTTTAACAAATTTTTGGAAATAATAGAGTATGATAATACTCTTAGAGTACATATACTACTTAGAGTATAATAATACATTTGATGTCAGAACATGTTTTGAATGAAATCGTGAATTCATAGTATGCTGAAAACGCGAACTTTGAAATTTATAGTTAGGTTAAATGAAGAAAAGTAAAGCAAATTACTAAATTGAAAGACACATTTTGAAAGGATCGTTATAAGTTTGTTAAAACTGTTGTTGTATTAAACACTATATTAGACAAAAAAATTACATACCTTTTGGAAAGAAGTTTCCCTAAGCTTTTGATGATTCGAACAAGCAGACTCATTGGAAAGTAGCAAGAAGCTTAAATTCGACGGTGATTTTACTCAGCAGGATGCCGAAAATAGTAGGGATAGATGCCGCAGAGCTTAAAGCCAAATGTCTGGTAAACGGGAGCTACGAAACAGACGACCTTCACCTACGAAATCCAAGACACGAATGATGTGTGCGGGGTCTACACCCGTAGATGAAGGTTACTGATAAGAGATCACGTGACCGCTATCAACCAATCAGAAGCGAGCTTGTAGGTGTGACGTCATCGACTGTGCTGCCCTCCCCCATCGCAAACGAGGATGATGACATCGTACGGCAATACCTGTAGACAACCTGACGCCAGTTGATTGACAGAAGGCGTGGTGGAATTTTAGGAATGCAGACAGAGTGGCGCCTACCTTCTGCATCATAGTATTTTAGGGAAAATATATATTACGTTGATGTAAAAGACATTATTTTTTAAACTAACTGTTAATATTTTTGAAATAACATACTTTTCTCACACAAGCGAAAAAAGAATGTTTCAGAACATGTCTCTGATCTTGATTAAACATAACTTTAAGCATAGTTAACCATCTCAGAGTATGATTAAACAAATTCGAACATAACTTTGGGCATGTTTAAACAATCCGAACTATATTTGAAGATATCCGAACATGTTCATTCATAACTTTGACAGTTTTTCAATCTTTCAGAATTAAAAAAAACATATTTAAAACTATTTTATTTTAAAAATTTTTGTAAAAATTTTAATTTATAATTTCTTTTTAAGGTTTTAACTTTTTTTGTTAAAACTTTTTAACGTTTTTTTTTGTTAAAAATTTTTTAAACTTTTTTGTTAAAACTTTTTTTTTGTTAAAACTTTTTTTAACTTTTTTTTGTTAAAACTTTTTTAAACTTTTTTTTGTTAAAACTTTTTAACTTTTTGTTGTTAAACATTTTTTTTTAAAATGTTGTTAAAACTTTTTTTTTTACTTTTGTTAAAAAAATTTTTTTTTTACAAACTTGTTTTTTATTTTTGTTAAAACATTTTTTGTAAAACTTTTCTTTATAAAACTTTTTTTATAAATCTTTTTTTCTTAAAACTTTTTTTTTGTTAAAACTTGTTTTACTTTTGTAAAAACTTTTTTCGTAAACTTTTTTCCTTTGTTAAAAAAAACTTCTGTTAAACCTTTTTTTACAAACTTTTTTTAAAATTTTGTTAAAACTTTTTTTTACTTTTGTTAAAACTTTTTATATATTTTTTGTAAAACTTTTTTGTTAAAACTTTTTTAAATTTTGTTAAAACTTTGTAAAACTTTTTATCATCTTTGTAAACTTTCTATAATTTTTAAAACTAATAAATTTTATACATACATACATATATATATATATACATATATATAAATATACATATACATATATATATATATATATATTCATGTACATATATGCATATACATATACATACATATGTATGTTATATATATACATATATATATATATATATATATATATATATATATATATATATATATACACATACATCATATATACATGTATTTTACACAAGAACCCATACATAAACATTTAACTTTCATATATTTAGAGACACGTAGACGTGGATGTATGCTTTTACTTAAACATTTATAGAGATAGATACTACCCTTAAATTTACGTTCATGCAAAAATCATTATTTTCTTAAACTGTTAATATTTTTGAAATAACATACTTTTCTCATGCAAGTGAAAAAGAATGTTTCAGAGCATGTCTCTGGCCATGGTTAAACATAAATTTAAGCATAGTTATCCATCTCAGAATATGATTAAACATGTTCGAACATAACTTTAGACACGATTAAACATATATCCTGACAATATTTGAACCTATCCAAACATGGTTAAACATGTTTGAAAAAACTTTGAGCATATCCGAACATTGTTAAATATATCCCAACTAACTTTGAGCATGATACTCGAACTATCTTTGAGCATATCCGAACATGGTTAAACATGTTCGAACATAACTTTGGTCATGGTTAAACATATCCTGAAGAAAGTGCGAGCTACCGAACAAAATTCATTAAGAAAGACAAACTCATGAATTCAGTAATCACAAGCCAGTTCCAACTTTTAAAAAGCAACTGATTAACTTAATTTGGAAGAACTGTTATAAGTTTTTTTAAACACTTTGTTAGAAACTGACAAATGAGTTTAACAAATTTTTGGAAATAATAGAGTATGATAATACTCTTAGAGTACATATACTACTTAGAGTATAATAATACATTTGATGTCAGAACATGTTTTGAATGAAATCGTGAATTCATAGTATGCTGAAAACGCGAACTTTGAAATTTATAGTTAGGTTAAATGAAGAAAAGTAAAGCAAATTACTAAATTGAAAGACACATTTTGAAAGGATCGTTATAAGTTTGTTAAAACTGTTGTTGTATTAAACACTATATTAGACAAAAAAATTACATACCTTTTGGAAAGAAGTTTCCCTAAGCTTTTGATGATTCGAACAAGCAGACTCATTGGAAAGTAGCAAGAAGCTTAAATTCGACGGTGATTTTACTCAGCAGGATGCCGAAAATGTTGGGATAGATGCCGCAGAGCTTAAAGCCAAATGTCTGGTAAACGGGAGCTACGAAACAGACGACCTTCACCTACGAAATCCAAGACACGAATGATGTGTGCGGGGTCTACACCCGTAGATGAAGGTTACTGATAAGAGATCACGTGACCGCTATCAACCAATCAGAAGCGAGCTTGTAGGTGTGACGTCATCGACTGTGCTGCCCTCCCCCATCGCAAACGAGGATGATGACATCGTACGGCAATACCTGTAGACAACCTGGCGCCATTTGATTGACAGGAGGCGTGGTGGAATGTCAGGAATGCAGACAGAGTGGCGCCACCATCTGCAAGAAACGATCATGTCGAAGCATGCAGCGACTGACTGGCGCCAGATGATTGACAGGTGGGCGGGGGAATGCAAGGAATGCAGACACAATGGCGCCCTCCTCCACCGCCTAATCCTTTCACATGTCAGGTGATCTTCGCATCCAATCACATACAAGTATTAGATGGTAGAGGGTGCTCGTGTTGTCTTCAAGTACGACATCATCACTTGTTTTGTGCTTTGTCATCAACCATTTCCCCTTCAGTTGATGTCCTGGGCAGGTGCTTCACAGTAAGTAACACCATTTAATTTTTAAGTTTTTTTTGTTAGTAATATTTTTATGTATAAAAAATAACAAAAAAAGACATTTTGTTTAAAATAACAAGTGTCTTTCATCACTTTTTCGGATATCAAGTTTAACTTTATCTAATAACACACTACTTAAATTATCACAATTAGAAATATCCACTTAACAAGTTGTTAAACAAGTTTATTGTTCCGACGAATTTAGTCATGTTTTAGCATGATCTAAGCATGATTAGTCATGCTTAAATAATCTTTTTCTGTTTAAAAAAATTAGATTTAAAAATCTATTTAAGTAAAATATTTATCGGAGAAAAATTTTTACTTAGATTTTTAAATCTAATTTTTTTTTAAACAGAAAAAGATTATTTAAGCATGACTAATCAATCAAAAAATCTATTTAAGTAAAATATTTATCGGAGAAAAATTTTTACTTAGATTTTTAAATCTAATTTTTTTTAAACAGAAAAAGATTTTTTAAGCATGACTAATCATGCTTAGATCATGCTAAAACATGACTAAATTCGTCGGAACAATAAACTTGTTTAACAACTTGTTAAGTGGATATTTCTAATTGTGATAATTTAAGTAGTGTGTTATTAGATAAAGTTAAACTTGATATTCGAAAAAGTGATGAAAGACACTTGTTATTTTAAACAAAATGTCTTTTTTTGTTATTTTTTATACATAAAAATATTACTAACAAAAAAACTTAAAAATTAAATGGTGTTACTTACTGTGAAGCACCTGCCCAGGACATCAACTGAAGGGGAAATGGTTGATGACAAAGCACAAAACAAGTGATGATGTCGTACTTGAAGACAACACGAGCACCCTCTACCATCTAATACTTGTATGTGATTGGATGCGAAGATCACCTGACATGTGAAAGGAGTAGGCGGTGGAGGAGGGCGCCATTGTGTCTGCATTCCTTGCATTCCCCCGCCCACCTGTCAATCATCTGGCGCCAGTCAGTCACTGCATGCTTCGACATGATCGTTTCTTGCAGATGGTGGCGCCACTCTGTCTGCATTCCTGACATTCCACCACGCCTCCTGTAAATCAAATGGCGCCAGGTTGTCTACAGGTATTGCCGTACGATGTCATCATCCTCGTTTGCGATGGGGGAGGGCAGCACAGTCGATGACGTCACACCTACAAGCTCGCTTCTGATTGGTTGATAGCGGTCACGTGATCTCTTATCAGTAACCTTCATCTACGGGTGTAGACCCCGCACACATCATTCGTGTCTTGGATTTCGTAGGTGAAGGTCGTCTGTTTCGTAGCTCCCGTTTACCAGACATTTGGCTTTAAGCTCTGCGGCATCTATCCCTACTATTTTCGGCATCCTGCTGAGTAAAATCACCGTCGAATTTAAGCTTCTTGCTACTTTCCAATGAGTCTGCTTGTTCGAATCATCAAAAGCTTAGGGAAACTTCTTTCCAAAAGGTATGTAATTTTTTTGTCTAATATAGTGTTTAATACAACAACAGTTTTAACAAACTTATAACGATCCTTTCAAAATGTGTCTTTCAATTTAGTAATTTGCTTTACTTTTCTTCATTTAACCTAACTATAAATTTCAAAGTTCGCGTTTTCAGCATACTATGAATTCACGATTTCATTCAAAACATGTTCTGACATCAAATGTATTATTATACTCTAAGTAGTATATGTACTCTAAGAGTATTATCATACTCTATTATTTCCAAAAATTTGTTAAACTCATTTGTCAGTTTCTAACAAAGTGTTTAAAAAAAACTTATAACAGTTCTTCCAAATTAAGTTAATCAGTTGCTTTTTAAAAGTTGGAACTGGCTTGTGATTACTAAATTCATGAGTTTGTCTTTCTTAATGAATTTTGTTCGGTAGCTCGCACTTTCTTCAGGATATGTTTAACCATGACCAAAGTTATGTTCGAACATGTTTAACCATGTTCGGATATGCTCAAAGATAGTTCGAATATCATGCTCAAAGTTAGTTGGGATATATTTAACAATGTTCGGATATGCTCAAAGTTTGTTCAAACATGTTTAACCATGTTTGGATAGGTTCAAATATTGTCAGGATATATGTTTAATCGTGTCTAAAGTTATGTTCGAACATGTTTAACCATATTCTGAGATGGATAACTATGCTTAAATTTATGTTTAACCATGGCCAGAGACATGCTCTGAAACATTCTTTTTCACTTGCATGAGAAAAGTATGTTATTTCAAAAATATTAACAGTTTAAGAAAATAATGTTTTTTGCATGAACGTAAATTTAAGGGTAGTATCTATCTCTATAAATGTTTAAGTAAAAGCATACATCCACGTCTACGTGTCTCTAAATATATGAAAGTTAAATGTTTATGTATGGGTTCTTGTGTAAAATACATATATATATGATTTATGTGTATATATATATATGTATATATATAACATACATATGTATGTATATGTATATGCATATATGTACATGAATATATATATATATATGTATATGTATATTTATATATATGTATATATATATATATGTATGTATGTATAAAATTTATTAGTTTTAAAAATTATAGAAAGTTTACAAAGATGATAAAATGTTTTACAAAGTTTTAACAAAATTTAAAAAAGTTTTAACAAAAAAGTTTTACAAAAAATATATAAAAAGTTTTAACAAAAGTAAAAAAAAGTTTTAACAAAATTTTAAAAAAGTTTGTAAAAAAAGGTTTAACAGAAGTTTTTTTTAACAAAGGAAAAAAGTTTACGAAAAAAGTTTTAACAAAAGTAAAACAAGTTTTAACAAAAAAAAAGTTTTAAGAAAAAAAGATTTATAAAAAAAGTTTTATAAAGAAAAGTTTTACAAAAAATGTTTTAACAAAAAAAAAAAAAGTTTGTAAAAAAAATTTTTTTTTAACAAAAGTAAAAAAAAAGTTTTAACAACATTTAAAAAAAAAAAGTTTAACAACAAAAAGTTAAAAAGTTAAAAAAATGTTTTAACAAAAAAAAGTTAAAAAAAGTTTTAACAAAAAAAGTTAAAAAAAGTTTTAACAAAAAAAAAGTTAAAAAAAGTTTTAACAAAAAAGTTTAAAAAATTTTTAACAAAAAAAACGTTAAAAAGTTTTAACAAAAAAAGTTAAAACCTTAAAAAGAAATTATAAATTAAAATTTTTACAAAAATTTTTAAAATAAAATAGTTTTAAATATGTTTTTTTTTAATTCTGAAAGATTAAAAAACTGTCAAAGTTATGAATGAACATGTTCGGATATCTTCAAATATAGTTCGGATTGTTTAAACATGCCCAAAGTTATGTTCGAATTTGTTTAATCATACTCTGAGATGGTTAACTATGCTTAAAGTTATGTTTAATCAAGATCAGAGACATGTTCTGAAACATTCTTTTTTCGCTTGTGTGAGAAAAGTATGTTATTTCAAAAATATTAACAGTTAGTTTAAAAAATAATGTCTTTTACATCAACGTAATATATATTTTCCCTAAAATACTATGATGCAGAAGGTAGGCGACACTCTGTCTGCATTCCTAAAATTCCACCACGCCCCCTGTCAATCAACTGGCGTCAGGTTGTCTACAGGTATTGCCATACGATTTCATCATCCTCGTTTGCGATGGGGGAAGACTGCACAGTCGATGACGTCACACCTGCAAGCTCGCTTCTGATTGGTTGATAGCGATCACGTGATCTCTTATCAGTAACCTTCATCTACGGGTGTAGACCCCGCACACATCATTCCTGTCTTGGATTTCGTAGGTGAAGGTCGTCTGTTTCGTAGCTCCCGTTTACCGGACATTTGGCTTTAAGCTCTGCGGCATCTATCCCTACTATTTTCGGCATCCTGCTGAGTAAAATCACCGTCGACTTTTCAGCTTCTTGCTATTTTCAATGAGTCTGCTTGCTTCAATCAACAAAAGGTATGTATAATTATTTTGTCTTTTAAGTGTAATGTTTGTCTAGTATTTCTTAAACCAAAAAAGTTTTAACAAACTTTTAACAATCCTTTTTAAATGTATCTTTCAATTTAATTATTTGCTTTATTAAACTGAACTTAAAATTTCACACTTTCTGTTACTGTGAATGAATGAATTCAAAAGTTTGTACATTCTACATTACTTAATTCAAAACATGTTCTGTCATTCTCGATATTCAACTTGTGTTTCACAAGTTTAGCTTTCCTTAGTTTTATATGTGATTTCATTTAAAAAAAAACAATTGTTGAAAATAAACTCGAAAAAATGTATTTTCAAACAGTGTGATTTGTTTAACATATTATTTCTAACAACAAAACTAAAAATATGTCATTAAAGTTAACCATTTACTTTTTTCTAAATTAAAACTGACTCAAAATTCACTGTTAAAGGCGATTTTTGTCACGTAGCAATCAGATTTCTCTCACTCATATGTTTGAAAACATGTTCTGTCATTCTCGATATTCAACTTATGTTTCACAAGTTTAGCTTTCCTTAGTTTATATGTGATTTCATTTAAAAAACAATTGTTGAAAATAAACTCGAAAAAATATATTTTCAAACAGTGTGATTTGTTTAACATATTATTTCTAACAACAAAACTAAAAATATGTCATTAAAGTTAACCATTTACTTTTTTCTAAATTAAAACTGACTCAAAATTCACTGTTAAAGGCGATTTTTGTCACGTAGCAATCCTCACTCATATGTTTGATAATTTAGTTTAAAGACATCTACTTTGGATACATCACAACCATCGAATGTATCATTTTCAATATATAATCACATCTATTATATACATCACAACCAGTGCAACATAAATCAGTCGATTCCTATGTATGTATGTTAGTTTTCATCCTTTCAACAGCAGAGATGTTCATCATATGTTTTCAATAACTTAAATGTAAGTGTGACTACTAATTTATCTTTTTAACAATCTTTCTTAAAACAAAAAAACCTGTTGCTTTCGGTCAATAATAGGAAATATCATTCTTTAAAAAATTGCACTAAGATTTCGTTAGCCTTTAGACATGAAATGGAAAATGCATGTTTTTGTTATCTGTCTACAGAGGAGGGTGTCTGCAACCGTAAGATAAAGATCTCCTTATAGATTGAAAAGATTGCCTTGCTAAAGAAACATGCATGTAGGGTAGATCTCGTACAGATATTTCCTTCGATAAGGAAATGCTTGCTTATTGTACGACATCTCAACCACTTAAGTGAACGGTAGTTGTATATCAGATAGTAGATGTTTCACTGTTAAAAGCAATATAGCAACACTTACATGTAAAAAGAAAAAAAAAACTAAAGTGACCTAATCATCTACCAATAAAAACGAAGGGATCTGATGTCATAAGTAGCGAATGAAATCACGGAGATGTGCAGTCCTCGGTATCCAATACACATCTTTTCAAATAATGTAAACTTAATAGAAAGGAAATATAAATATATATATATATATTTAACCTTCATTTCCAAAATTGTCTTGTTTATATATCGGTAAAAAACTGATGTTGTGTGTGAGAGTTTGTTATTCGCAATGAAGAATTTAATTTTAGTCAGGTAAGAGTATAATTGTTGAATCTTTTTGTATTTTCATTTGTGATAAAAATATATATCTAATTAAAGATGGTTTAAAAATTATTACAGTTAAAGATATGCTTTTACAGAAAGTGTTTTACATTTAAAAGTGAATAAATCTGTTTTGAAAATAAGTAGTTAAAACTAAGATAAAAACGGCAATATTAACTATACTTATTCAACAGATCTTGTTTTGAAAATCAATGAATTCTGTTGATCTTAGAAAAAGAAATCGAATCTTTAACTATACTATTTGACAAAAGTAAGTGTTTTCTAATTCAAAATAAAATTTTAAAAGAACTAACACGGTAAAAAATATATTCAATTCACACCACTTTTTTAAGAAAATAAAACTTTACTTCATAAGTCACTGAAATGTATTAGTTAAAATACTGAAACTAACGTGCATTCTTTTCGATAAAAAATATATATATATCAAATAAGTAGTTAAAAGTAAGATAGAACAACGGGGCCTCGGTGGTTCTGTGGTGAACGTGATGAGTTAAAAATGTAAAGTCTGGTTATGTGTTTATGGGTTCGAAACCGTAATGGAATTGATCGATTAGTAACTTGGATAGTTCTAAGATTGTGAATCCAACATAAATCGGTTGATTCATAAGTCTTCATCCTTTCTACGGCACTCAGGTCTTCATCCTATGTTTCAAATGACTTAAATGTGGGTGAGGCTACCAATTTTTTGCTCTTTTTTCGTTATTGCAAAGCACAATATTCCACCACTTTCTTAAGTTTTCCATAGTTTTTCCAAAAACAGAGTTGTTCATTAATTTAAAAAAGTTCTTTTCTTACTTTGAAAACAAAAAAAAACTGTTTTCGCATTCAGCTTGTATTTCAGTTAACATTCATCCTTGACAATAATTAAACAAATTAAAAGATTAAGACTAACTTGCATTCTTATAAATAAAATATATATATCTCAAAATAAGTAGTTAAAAAAACTAATATAGAAAGCATATTCATATGATGAAACAACGGGTTGCAATAATGTGTCCTCTCCGAGCGAGATTTGATAATGATCAAGTATTTCACCTGTCCAGGAAAAGAAAAATTCCGGGATGTACTGATACAATCTATATTCTTGAAAGGGAGTGTGTTGCAGTGTATGGGTTCAAAACCTGTAATTCTAAAGGTATGTTTTCTTTACAAAACCGTAATGGAATTTCTGTATATGATTCTTTGGATACTCAGAGAAATCGAATAACATTGCAGGATGTTCCATATCATCCAAAACATTCTTAGTGTGTATATGGTAACACAATGAGTTCGTGTCGTTGAAATTAGCTTTACATCATCTTTATACTCTTTTTAATAAAATCATAGTGAAATTTATACATTAGAAGTTTAGGCAATTCTAAGATTGTAAATCCAACATAAATCGGTCGATTCAAAAGTATGTTATTTTTAAGCCTTTCCACAGCACTTAGGTCTTCATCTTATGTTAAATATGCTTTAAACTAGGTGAAGTCATTAATTTTCAACTCTTTTTCAGTGTTGCAAAGCACAATATTTCTCCTTTTTCCAAAAACAGTTGTTCATTAATTAAAAAAGGTTCTTTTCTTAGTTCAAAAAAAAAAAAAAAACAAAAAAAAAACTTTTTCGCATTCAGCATCTATTTCAGTTAACAATCATCCTTGACAATAATTAAACAAAAACATTATTGTTAAAAACTAATTCGCGTTCTTTGATTAGTAAAAATAATTTATATTCTTTTAAATAATAATTAAATGAAAATAAATGTAAAGTTGTTTATTAAAAGCTTTATTTGAGAAAAAACTTGTTTCGGAAATTAACAAATGACTGAAAGAAAAATTAACTAATTTATTAAAATGTTTTATTACCAAATAACTTACTGAAAAAAAAAAGTTGTTCGGAAATTAACAAATAACTATATGAAAATTAACTAATTTATTTAAAACTTTATTACAATGACTAAATGAAAAACATGTTTTGAAAATTAGCAAATGACTAAATAAAAAAATTAACTAATTTGCGTTCTTTTGATTAGTAAAATTGTTTCGAAAAAATAATGTATTAACAAAAATTAACTTATTAAATAAAAAAGGTTTATTAGCAATTGACTAAATGGAAAAGAATAATTTAAAAACGTGTTCGTTAAATGATTAAACTCATAAAAAATGTATTCACTTCTTTAAGTCAGTTCAAATAGGATGACGACATCGCAGGTAAGTGAATCATCCTCTCAAGAGAGGGCGCTGGTGTCGCCGGAATCGATGGTGCTACCCCCTAGGTTCGTCTCACGTCCAATCAGAAGCGAGCTCCTTATCTTGATGAAGCCGGTTGTTGCACGCTTCTTCGTTCATTAGCCCGGTGGATGTCATAAAGGTAGGACGTGTCTCTGCGCTGCTCCGTGGTAAGTATTTTTTAATTGCATGCGATCTTTTCTAATCACCTCATCATTATCTTTGTTCTACCTTCCTCTTACAACAGACTTTCCTTCATTAATCATCCTCATTAACATTTTCCTTTGTTCTAATCCCTCTCTTACAGTAGACTTTTATTAATTCATTAGACTTCTATTGATTCATTAACATTATCCTTTGTTCTAACCCCTCTCTTACAGTACACTTTTCATTATCGCTTCTTTGTTTTAACCCCTCTACTATAGCATGACGCGCGGGCGCCACTCTGTCTCGACTCCGCCCACCTGTCTATCACTTTCTTATCTCCCCTACCTGTCAATCACTCGGCTCCGCCCACCTGTCACTCATCTTTGGCCACGCCCTCCACCCGGCTCTTGGCTCCTGGTGGGGTAGAACCCCCATTTTCCTTCTCGATATCTATTTGGTATTGTGGTACCAAATATTCGGTTAGGTAGAATATAAAACTATTCGGTCTGCTGAATATCGAACTATTCGGTCAAACCAAATACTTAAAAATATCTTTTGAAAAATATTTTTAAAATCCTTACACAATTTTTACTTTTAACTGTCAATTTATAAAGATATTCAGAATAATTGGAAACATAATCATATTTAAATCAAAGAGAATGCTGTTACATTATTTATTTGCTGTTTGATAAGTGTCACTTAAGAAAATTAACCATTAATGATGACCTGTATAGAAATAAATGATGCACAAATGGAAGTTTCTGAACAATGTCTTGTAAATAATCTGTCTTTTTATTTTTCGCAAAAAGAGTGTTTCTAAAGAAAATGGGAAAATCTTTCAGATGTGATAATAGACATTAGGACAGGCCATTTTTGCCCAAGAAACCAGTATCGCAATCCGCTTAATCAGTCAAAATAAAAAATACAGTGTATCTCATCTCACTTCAGGTCAAACTTAGATTTTCATTTGTTACTTTAACAATAATGAAGGTATAGTAACTATATTTTTAAAAGAGTTACTTTGATTTCTGTGACATATGATATCATGAGAAGAAGTGCCGAAAATTGATTGTGTGTGTAAAGTTTACTTGTAAAAAGGTCTTGTTTATCAAAATGGAAGCATCTGTGTTAAGTATTATGGAAAATTGTTTTAAAATTTAATTTTTTATTATCAATAAACTTTGTATTCGGCCAGCCGAATATTCGGTATTCGGCCCAACAGTCAGTATTCGGCTACCAGAATATTCGGTATTCAGTTTACCTGTAGGCCGAATATTCGGTATTCGGCCAAAATCACTATTCGGTGCATCCCTAATGACAGATAAATTTTCTGAAATATCAAATTCCTTGGGGGGTTCCGTGGCCCCCCAGCCCCTCTCAAATGGCGCCAAGGTCAGACGACTCCTTTTTACCTGCCATACAACAGATCTTTTTCTACCCGCATGCTAACTCCAAAGTTGTGTCGAACCAATTAAAGAATTAATTACCTTACGGTACAAAAGAATAGGCGATTGAGTTCCACCCTAAAATAAAAAAGTCCTTCCGGCCAGTGCCGTGAGGAAGAGGTAGCTTTCATATTCCTTATTTTTAAAAAGCAAGCATATATTATTCAAACACACGAAGCTCAATTTAGTGGAAATCAATTATAAGAGATTCAATACTAATTTTTATCAATACTAAATCTTTATGAATGAGAATTTCGCGAAATTAGTCAGCTTTATCCAAGCTGCTTTTATTTAAAGTAACTTATATTTGGTTGCCAAATTCGGCGATATCTTGAAGTTCCCGCCATTTTAAGACAACATGGTGGATGAGGCTAACATGTGAACTCGGTTGAGACCTTAGTAATTCCTGTGCACATGCTCACTCACATCGGAATCGGTTGATATATACAAGTGCTGTTGGAGGCAAAAAATCAGATTTTTCAAAATGTCACCCTCATTAGAAATTCAAACTGCTATATCTGAGCCATTTTTAAGATAAAGACAAAACAAACAACTCGGAAATTGCTCGTCAAACGTGGCAAATGAGGTGCGTTCGTACTATAACTAGTTTTATAATTATTTTTTGTACCCCATATTGTACTGAATGTATATATTTTTTAACTTCATAAGTGCATAGTCTATAACATCATTAAAATGCACTTGCAATATTTTTTTTCCCATTCTCCGTAATGTAACGGAAAACTTTTGACTGTCCCTGTCATTAAACTATACATCCGATTTTCATAAAATTTGAAATGGCTCGACAAATTTTGCAACAATTATATATTTAAATTTTCAGACAATTCGGAAGGCTGTAACATCATTAAAACGCACTTGCAATATTTTTTTCCCATTGGCCGTAATGTAACGGAAAACTTTTGACTGTCCCTGTAATTAAACTATACATCCGATTTTCCTAAAATTTCAAATGGCTCGACAAAATTTTGAAACAATTATATATTTAAAATTTCAGACCATTCGGAAGGCTGTAACATCATTAAAATGCATTTGCAATACTTTTTCCCATTGGCCGTAATGTAAAGAAAAACTTTTGACTGTCCCTGTAATTAAACTATGCATCCGATTTTCATAAAATTTGAAATGGCTTGACAAAATTTTGCAACAATCATATATTAAAAATTTCAGACCATTCGGTTGGGTAGTTTTTGCTCTGTTACATGCGGACAGACAGACAGACGGACGGATGGACGGGAGGACTGAACCACGACTATAGGTGCTACGAAAATTTTTGACTGTCCCTGTCATTAAACTATACATCCGATTTTCATAAAATTTGAAATGGCTCGACAAAATTTTGCAGCAATTATATATTTAAATTTTCAGACAATTCGGAAGGCTGTAACATCATTAAAACGCACTTGCAATATTTTTTTCCCATTGGCCGTAATGTAACGGAAAACTTTTGACTGTCCCTGTAATTAAACTATACATCCGATTTTCCTAAAATTTCAAATGGCTCAACAAAATTTTGAAACAATTACATATTTAAAATTTCAGACCATTCGGAAGGCTGTAACATCATTAAAATGCATTTGCAATAATTTTTCCTATTGCCCGTAATGTAAAGAAAAACTTTTGACTGTCCCTGTAATTAAACTATGCATCCGATTTTCATAAAATTTGAAATGGCTCGACAAAATTTTGCAACAATCATACATTAAACATTTCAGACCATTCGGTTGGGTAGTTTTTGCTCTGTTACATGCGGACAGACAGACAGACGGACGGACGGACTGAACGACGACTATAGGTGCTACGTATTTATATAATTACGAACGCACCTAAAAGTGCTCCGGAATCCTTATATCATGGTCAAATACTTAAGAAAGAAATCTTTTTCAATTTCTAATTTTGTTTGCACCTCACTTTAAATATATATATTTTTAAATTTAATGGCCTCCATTTGAAACAAGATGGCTGATGAATCTGGCCAGCGAACTTGGTCGAGACATTACGATATACTATCCACATGCATTCTTATATTGAAATAGGTTAATAAATACGCGTATTATCACGTGACAAATATAAGATCGTTTCGAAATGTCAGCCATGCTAGAAATTCAAAGTGCTATAATTCAACGATTTTCTAAGATATACACGAAACAAAAACTGCTCCGGAATCTTTGTATCAAGGTCCAACACATTAAAAAAATCTTTTTCATTTTTCAATTTTTTGATAACTCATTTTAAATTTAAAAATTAATTTTTTTTTAATGGCAGTCCTTTTGAAACAAGATGGCGAATGAAGCTGGACAACAAACTCGGTCGAGACAGTGGTATGTACTATGTACATACCAAGTTACATCCCAATCGGTTCATAAATACGCCTGTTATCGCGTGACAAAAATCAGGTCGTTTCAAAATGTCAGCCATGCTAGAAATTCAAAGTGCTATAACTCAGCCATTTTTTTTTGGATATAGACGAAACAAAAACTGCTCCGGAATCTCTGTATTAAGGTCAAACATATATGAAAAAAATATGTTTCATTTTCCAATTTTTTGATACCTGATTTTAAATTTAAAATTTTTGAAATTTTTTTAAATGGCCACCATTTTGAAACAAGATGGCGGATGAAGATGGCCAACGAACTCGGTGGAGACATTGGTACGTATTATGTATTACACCAAGGTAGGTCCAAATCGGTTCATAAATACGCCTGTTATCGCGTGACAAAAATCAAGTCATTTTAAAATGTCTGCCAAGGTAGAAATTCAAAGTGCTATACCTCAGCCATTTTTTAAGATATAGACAAAACAAAAAATGCTCCGGAATCTTTGTATCAATGTCAAACACATAAGAAAAAATATTTTCAATTTTCAGTTTTTTGGTACCACATTTCAAATTTTAAATAAAAAAAATTTAAATGGCCGCCATTTTGAAACAAGATGGCGGATGAAGCTGGCCAACGAACTCGGTCAAGACATTGGTATGCACTATGTATACACGAAATTTCATCCAATTCGGTTCATAAATACGAGAGTTACAATGTGACAAAGATCATATATATATATATATATATATATGTGGATATATATATATATATATATCAACTTTTGAACGGAGGATGGTTTCGGGGTCTGAGGGTCATGATTGACGAAAATATACCAAAATTTTTTGAAATCGCTTTCCTCCGAACGGCTGCAATAGATAGGTTTTTGTAATGAAAGCTACCTAAAAGAGCCTAGGCAGATTCCGGTGGTGTGGAGTCCCTGGAAATATAAAGACGCGCTCCAAACGATCCGGCACACAAAGACAGATTTTGAACTCTGAACATGCTTCGGACCCGACATACAAAGTGCTAACTTTTACTTCATGCCAATACCAGCAAACACATCTAACATATAATGCCAATTAAGGCGGAGAATAAATGTTGAGTTGCAACTCTTCCTGTGCGAACGCATGACTGGCTACCCAGACATAACTCCGCACCACGCGTTATTGTCTCCTTAGCGTTGACACACATCACTTGCTGGCGCGAGATCGGCAGCGAAAGTGTTTAAGTACAACTTATCTGAATTTTTGTTTAACTATATATCAGCCTTAAAAGTTAACGTACAAACAGATTTTTAAAGTAATAAACGAAACTAATACAAAAACAAAAAAAGTATACAGGTATACTTCATATTGTGAAGTATCATATAAAAACATAACAAGATAAAAATAATTAAACGTTTGTAATATTTAAAGTATTTCGAAACTGATATAAACAAAACGCACCATATCGTAAGATGAGATAGCTTACTGTAGATTTTGGCCATCTCGTAAAGCTATGCGATAACGAGCCCTCATACTGTTAACCCCTTGGGGAAAAGTGACCGGTATACGTGCCGCGCAAAATGCTCAGAAACGGTGATTATTCTCAACAGAAAAATTTTTATTGTAAATTTTGCCTTATTTAATCCGAGCATTTTCCCGATTCAATTAGGCAAAAAATTTCGTTTTGAAAAACCGGTGATATGATTAAAAATTCTGTAAAAGACGCTCGTCCCGATGAGGTTAATAAGAGATTTTGATATAGGAAAGACTGGAGAGGGTTGACCCATTTTTTACAAAATGACTTTTTATTTTTTAAATATTGAACCCAGAATAAAGTTTCATAGATCATTTTATTCGTTATACAATCAGTTATCAAAATAAAATTGCGACATAAGTGTACTATATAAGTAACTTGAAAAATCATAGATTTTAAGCATGAGAAAATAATGTGTCAAGGCTCCCCCATCCATGGGGGTCTTGACCCACTTTATTTTATAATGAAATATTTGTTAAGGGAGATAAAGTCAGTTTTAAAAAAGACAGAATAACTTATGCTACATGGTTTAATTTTTATTAAAAAATATTTGGGAAAATGTAATGTGTAAACAAACATGCTTACACTGTAAAAAAAAGGACTAAAAAACGGAAATACTACTGGCAATCTAGACGCCAGTACTATTTCCGTTTTTGTACGGGAATTTTTACCCATAAATTACGGAAAAAGTTCCGTTTTTCTGATTAAAAACTGAAATTTTTCTGTAATTTATGGGTAAAAATTCCCGTAAGAACTACCCATATTGCAGTTTCTTACGCACAACTATAAAAAAGGAATTTAACATGAATAGTGCAAACATGAGGGGTCACACAGAATACGCCGAAACACATTCTTTAGACGGTTAGGGACAATATTTACTCTTTTGGAACCTTAGACTGTGTGACATTGCATAATGGGTTTTTATATGTTGCTTCATTTTCAAAAAGTGAAACACACTTTATTTTTGATGGAATAAGTGAAGTACATCCTGGTCTTCTATACAAAAAGTTGCTTGCCTTGTAGCGTACTGTCACTTATTACTTTATTTATTAAACATTGTGGGACACTGTATGTATAACGTATTCCTTTTACTGATTTTTCATTAAATTGACATAAGTAAAGCTACTTTTAAATTGTTTAACACTAGGTTACTATCCTTTGTATCGTAAGGTACAGTGACATTTTTTCTGGCTCCAAAGGCGTCTTTGGGGATGAAAATTTGGTATATTTCTTTTAACTTTTGAGATTAAAAGCAAAAGAACGTACACTGCTGGTGAATTACTACCTTTCCCGAAATATGGATGTATAAAGTACATAAATATAGAAATTATGACGTTATCTTACAGGTTGAACGATATCAATAACTTAAATTTTTTGAGGCTATGGATGAACTATTAATGAAACATTCTAGTTCTAAATGTATATTTAAAGGTTATTAATAATATTAAATTTAAATTTTATCAGGACGAAGTTTTTGCATTTTCTAGTAAAATCATTTTCCGGATTTCATTTAACTAGGTAATATAATTTCTGCTTGTCCGTACACATAGTTTTCATTAATACTTACTTAAAATATTTTTAATCAATGCATTTGAAGATTAAAATTTATCTCATGTTTAAATTTAGTGTTTATTGCTCTTACTATTAATCTTAATAAAGATACTTAAATGAATGCTTTATGAAACATTATGGAAGTTTTATGGAAACTCAAAAAAAGAATAAGATTGATTTTCTTTCCAGATTGCAGTTTTCGGTTTCGTTATTACAATTTACTTTATCACAATGGATGTAGAAGGCTATTCTGAGAAAGAAAATCTCAAATAACAATATTTGTTAATACATGGAAATTATTCCAGAGGGAAACATTCGCCTTGCATACAATAACAATTGCATCGTTCCAAGTGGTCGGTAGAACGTCAGTCGGTAGAACGTCAGTGCGCTATACTGATGGCCCGGGTTCGAGTCCCGGCTTGGAATTTTTTTCACTAAGTTGGCCTTTGCGCCTTTTAAGCAATTACTTTGTACTTTGAAATTTGATTTTCATTTGAAATATTGTATGCAAGGCGAATGTTTCCCTCTTGAATAATTTCCATGCATTAATATAGTTTCCATCGATGCTGGATTTAATTATGTTCCGTGTTTGCCCCAGTTCGGTGGCTCACGTTGAATATTCCATCTTGTGCTGCGTTTGTAGCCTTGCCAACATATAATAGTGAGAAATTTTCCATGCTGGGTATCGTTCCAAGTGGTTTAGTCGGTAGAACGTCAGTGCGCTATACTGATGGCCCGGGTTCGAGTCCCGGCTTGGAATCTTTTTCACTAAGTTGGCCTTTGCGCCTTTTAAGCAATTACTTTGTACTTTGAAATTTGATTTTCATTTGAAATATTGTATGCAAGGCGAATGTTTCCCTCTGGAATAATTTCCATGTATTAATATAGTCTCTATCGATGCTGGATTTAATTATGTTCCGTGTTTGCCCCAGTTCGGTGGCTCACGTTGAATATTCCATCTTGTGCTGCGTTTGTAGCCTTGCCAACATATAATAGTGAGAAATTTTCCATGCTGGGTATCGTTCCAAGTGGTTTAGTCGGTAGAACGTCAGTGCGCTATACTGATGGCCCGGGTTCGAGTCCCGGCTTGGAATCTTTTTCACTAAGATGGCCTTTGCGCCTTTTAAGCAATTACTTTGTACTTTGAAATTTGATTTTCATTTAACAATATTTGACTGATGCATTTCTAAATATGTTAGATCTCGTTTTTCATTTAACTAATTTAAAAAATAAGCAGATTGTCTTTACAAATGTGACTTTTTAGAAAAGAATATTCGCAATTTACCGTCACGTAATTAACTAGGACTTGCGTGACACATAACTCTTGCTATCTGATCTTCATTTTTAACTTAAGCATTTTAACTATGCTTAATCGTTTTAAAACTAGGTTGAATCAATTATTCGTAACTACGGCGCAGCAGATTAGCTTGTGTCTTTAAAATTCAGATTCTCATACCATATCTGAAAGCAGCTCTTAGTAGAACGCCGAAGGAAAGAAAAAAAAAAACAAAAAAAACAAAAAAAAAACGGTCAAGTGCGAGTATTACTCGCGCTCAGAGGGTTCCGTACAATAAATATAGGAATTATTAATTCTATTATTAAAAAAATCGTTACTAAAAATAAAATAAGACTTTGTAAAAACTATTCAGCGTAGGGTTTGGTACAGCTGTATATGTAGTAGAAAAGTATGAATGGGTATACTGTAAAAGTCAAAGAGTTATGAAGCCTAAATAATATGAAATATTGCTATTTTGAATAAATCCTATTTAAATCTTATCCTAACCTGTTTATGATTAACTTAATTCGGCACTGACAATAAATGTAGTGCATTTTAAAACTTCATTTGGCATTTCATACAACTAAATTCAGCTTCGTAATAATATTTTCTTTTTACAGTGCGGCTAAAACAAAACCCTTGTTCAAAGTTCAAACTTCGCATTCTGCTAAGCGCGCTTCGAAAGGAGGTCACAAGTTAACAACGCCGCCTTGGTACGTGTCGCGTTTTTCCAGATAGGTTTTTAATTAACTTTTAAAGACAGGGAAAGCGTATTGAGAGATCTATTCAATGCAAACTAGTCGCAAATCCTACAGTATTTATGTGATTAATTCTAATTAAATTAGTCTGTTTTTAACAATTTGACGTTTATTGCTTTTATACTGCTACTGGACATTGTATTAACAAATGTATCATTAAAAATTGTTATCTAGGCTTTAAAAGCCGATGGTACATACAGTACGCACCTTTGTCATTATGTATGTCCAAACCGTCCGTGTCTTTAAGGGTTAATATCAATAAGGGTTAATGTTAAGGAATAATATTTTTTTTCAAAAATCATTATCAACAATGCATTTATACTTCTGGTACGATAGGTACCTCCAGCGCTCCTCAACACCTTTGCTGCAAATCGAATGCCCGCAAATCGAAATTTGTGTGTAACGGAAAAAGGCGCTTTTCTCAAAAACTATATGACGTATGATAATCACTATAGTTTTCCTGCAATGTTTAAATTAACCTCTACTACCTCTAATTTTTTCATAATTTTAGTGTCAGAAGGTTTGGAAATAGATGTGGGGAACATATTTTTGCACTACATTTTCGACGATATTTCTAAAAATACAATACCTAAATTTAAAAGAAATGTGTTTTTGAGTTTTACATTACGAAAGTTTTAACACGATACCCCGCACGGTATACAAAGAGAAGATTTTTTTTTTCAAGCTACTTAATTAGCCCATCTACATTTTTCCTAAAAATATTTGTAAATATTTAATAATCTGTAAATATGTGGGTCAATAGTCTTTATTACTTCCCAAATTTAAACTTTCCACGTTCTATAGTTTACGAGTAAAATGGCTGTGACAAACGGACAGACATACTCAGGAGTGATCTTATAATGGTTCCGTTTTTACTTTTTAAGTACGGTACCCTAAAAAAAATGTTTTATAAAAATGTAGAAAAATAAAATACTAAACTTAAAGTTTATTGCTAAATCATTCGTCTCATTGCGAATAATGATTAGTACCTATACACACTGAGGCAAAACTTGGGGCACCTGATTAAGATTGTTGATAATAGTGATGTGAAGGTAGCTCGACGACGGAATATCACATCAGAAAAAAAAAAAAAAATATGATTTTGTAAAAGGCATCAAAGAGAGGTTTTGGTAAGGTAGGGTCATTTAACCGCTGTCCTGATTATCCCGAGCTATCTCGGGTTCGTATATATTACAATTAATTAATGTCCCGAGAAAACTCGGGCATGGAATAATTTGTTACTATGATTTGTTTTATCACGTTTTTACTTGGCCTGAAGCTTAAAATGAAAGAAGATATTCTTATAAAATACAATAAATTGTATATAAGGAAATTATATATAATATTTGATTGTCAGTTTTCCACGTTTTGTGATATAAATGTAAGTGATGAAGTGCAATGATGTGATTGCAAGATATGCGATGATTTTTTGCAGTTTTTTTGTTTTCTTAAGAAAAAAAAATGTAAAGGAAGCGGTTAATACTTTGACGCCACAGTCGACTTCAAGGTCATCCAATACTATCAGCGGTGGTCTGTCGATGTCGGAAGGGCCAATTGACGCTCATATTTAGGATGGTCGTAAATAAAACTCAATGATGTGATTGCAAGAAATGTGGTGATCTTTTGCAGTTTAAAAAAAATGGTAAGGGAAACGGTTAATATATTGACGACGCAGACGATTTCGAGGTTATCCAATGCTCTCAACGGTGGTCGGTGGTCGGTGGATGGTGGAAGGACCAATCGACGTACATATTGGGGGTGATCGTAAATAAAACTTCCAAGATATATGAACCCCTAGCGGCCTAACCTCTCAATCAATCGAAAGGAAATTTCATGTATTGTTAATAGAAGGTATGCGCTCCCGATCGTGATGTTTTCAAACAATAGAGATCTCACGGTTACGGTTAGTGTGAAAGATGCTCTACATTTTTGAGTGGCAACACCTACTTTTTTCCTTTCTAGATTCGATTGACATGCTGTAACTTTGTGTCCGTTTTCATCAAGTGCCTGTTAAAAAATTAAACCGGTATCAATCTTTGAGAAATATTTAATAATTCTTTTGTGATGAGTTTCAAATTTCTAAATGTAAAAAACATTTTATTTTATTCGAATTAAAGATATAATTACCAAACAATGTTTAGAGTAGATCAAGGTAGGCTTCTAATACAAAAACATCCATTACAATTTTTAAAAAATTGTTTAAGGAAGTTAAAACAGCTGTAATATATTTAATACAAAGATGTATTTAGCTAATGCAAAATTTAATAATTTTCAACAATATAATCACCTAAAAAAAATTTTGTTAAACAATAAACAGGAAATTTTAGGTTCAGTTTATACAAACTACCATGAAGCATATGTTTTGAAAATGTCATGAAAAAATATTCAGAAGTTTTTGAGATATAGTGCGCGTTATGTCCAAAAACGTCATTTGAAGAAAAATGACTTCAAAGTTTCGGAAAAGCCGCTTCAGCTATTGAGCGGGTATAATTCTAAAATCCATAACTTCTGTTCTGATGAGAATTTCAAGGAAAAAAATATATCAAAATGTTCAGAAAAGATAATAGTTTATCATCTAAAAAGATTAAAATTTCGAAAATTTTGAAGCTTTAAGAGTCATGAGACCCCTTAAAAGCACAACCTGCTCTTTTCCAGTTTAATGGTTCATTTCGGATTTTTTGAAATGTTTATTTCTTGATTGAGCTCTGGGTTAACAGTTAGCGTTAGTTGTTCATATTTTTGCGAAGTTCACAACCTTGTTTTGCAAGCATTACGCGCGCTCTTTTGAAAGCACAAAGATGTCTCCATCCCATCACTCTACCAACGCTCGACATTTTACAAGCCATTTTCCTCTCTATCCCATCAAGAAAGTGCCTCGTAGACAGTGTGCTGCTTGTCGTTACAAAAACTGAAACTAGCAAAACATTTCCAAAGAAACGGAATTTTTGTGCAACGATTGCGCTTTAGGACTTTGCCTCGTACCCTGTTTCGAAATTTACCATAGTAAACTTCATTTATAGTGCAATTTTTGTAAGTATTTTGCATATTTTCATTAGTATACATGGTGATTCAAAACTTATCGTTCAAATTTCGTGGGGAGATAGGGAATACGTCAGGAAACCGATTTTACATAGGAAAGTATGTCCGCAAATGTACGCATACGTATTCAGAGAGTGCTGTGTACACCCAACCTTCCATTGCGTCCCAATCATTGTTTTGACTTTCCTGAAATTAGTATTTTTTCTTCTCCTATTTCCATTTCTCATTTGGACTTCCACGAAGCCTTTTACATCTTTGAAATCTCCAAAAATCTCGTTATATATCCCTCATGTAGATAATTGGCCGTCAACAATCAACCCAACCCAACCCAAAAATCTCGTTAATGACCTTTATTCAACGTCTTCATTATCTGACGCCTGGAAACTTCTCGTTTTATTTTTTCTTTCCTGTTTTTTACTTTTTGTTTTCATTTTTATTTTATTTATTTTTTTTTGTTAGTTTCTTTTATTCTTTGTTTTTAACTTTCTTCGTTCATGATTTCAGAATTTTGGTTTCACACCAGAATTCTTAAACGTCATTAACGAGATTTTTGAAGTTTTCAAAGGTGTAAAAGGCTTAGTGGAAGTCCAAATGAGAAGTGGAAATCGGAGAAGAAATAATACTAGCTTTAGGAAAGTTAAAACAATGATTGGGACGCACTCAATGTAAGGTTGGGTACACACAGCGCCCTCTACATACGCATGCGTACATTTGCGGACATACTTTCCTGTGTAAAATCGGTTTCTTGACTTATTCCGTACCTCCCCACGAAATTTGAACGATAAGTTTTGAATCATCCTGTATGTACTTTACATTTGTATTGCATAAAATAAATCATAATTTAACAAAGAATAACTTTCAGAATTTAGCTTTTATATGATTATTCTTCGAATTCAGTTTTCTGACAATCCTTTTTTATGATCTAATTCTATATTTAAAAAAAATATTTTGCAAAAAATTTTACATATTTTAACTGTAAAATATATGTAGATTTGAAATATGTAATAAAACAACAGCGCAATTTTTGAACATATTTTCATAAAACGCTGTGAGAGGGTAAGCGATAATTGCATGTGCTAAATATTCCTTATGTATAAAGATTCTGAAACTTGAAATCATTTCATGTCTGCTAAATATTGCCTTATAAAAAATCAGGAAAAGACCTACTTAAAAATGTTTCACTTTGCGTGTAACATTGATTAAATAACAAAAAAATAACACATTATATATAATTATTTGCTTCGATTGCTTTATTTTAATTAGGTCTCAAACAATTATATTAATGAATATTATTCTTTTTCAATTTCGTCTGATAAGAAACAGCGGAAATCTTACTTTAAAATAGCTTTATGCATGTAACATTTATTAAATTAAAAATATATATGTTATCATATTATATACATTTATTTGCTTCGATGGCTTTATTTTAATTAGATTCCAAGCAATTAAAGCAATGAATAATATTTTTTTGGAATGTTTGTTTTATTAAAAACGATATTAATTACATTTTGATTAATAAATAATTTAAACTAAATTTTTTAAACGATTTTAAATGTATGAAGTTAATGAAGTATATCTATCACAGAACAGAAAATTAATTCTACTACTGGAAATCTTAATAAACATATTTAAAGTTACATATTTAGAACAAATACAAAACTCTAAAGAGCAGCATAATACTGCCGTCTCTGTATAACAAGCAGTTTCTTAATACTGCGAAGATCATCCAGAAAATCAGTTTTCCACGACCCCTAGAAATAAACAAAGCATAATTACCTTGAAATAATTATTGCAAAAGGTACAGCAATGTCTCAGTTACTTCTCATCATAAGAACCACCAGAATTGTAAGTCTTGCCATAGCGCGGGATAAGTTTTTGTAGTCCCGTGCCGTAGAAGTCTGTTTTTTTAATGGAACCAGCTTGTCACAATTGTCAACCCACGTCCTCTCAGGTGTAACAATTCTGTTGAGATACTCGTTGCCTTCATCGTGGTGTCGCGGCAGAAAAGAGAAAAAAAGTGCAGAAAAGATAGGCGCTGCATGAAATGATCCCGAAACACCTATTGTTCCGAAAATTGTGCGCCATGTGGGTGCCGAAGAAACTTACACCCGAACACGAAACTAAAAGCATGGGAACAGCATTATGTTTTCAGCAGCGATACCACTATGAGGACAACGAGTACTTCAACAGGATCGTTACAGATTATGAGAAGTGGATTGGTAACTGTGAAGAGCTGGCTCTATTCCCAGGCGGCAGACTTCCATGACACTGGACTATAAAAACTTATCCCATGTTATGACAAGTGTCACAATTCTCGGGGATCTTATATTGAAAAGTAGCTGAAACGTTGTTGTAACTTTTGCTGAAATCTTTCCAGGTAATTATGTTTTGTTTCTTTTTATGGGCCGTAGAAATCTGATTTTTTGGATGACCCTCGTACTACTTTTATCCAAGATTGATTATCTCCTCTGATTACAATATATGTAAGGCAGTTTTTGGGCATTATATATAGATCAAGCACGAATAATAAGACGTTTTCGCAATAACGCATGCCCCCTCTTACTTCCTCAATCTTCGGACTTGTCTCTTATGGAATTTTTATTTATGGAGTTACACCAAATGACGGTGTGCGTTGAATGTCAATCTACCTTGTCTGAGCAGAAAAATATCTCGTCAATCGAATTTCACATGCAGCCCATAAGTGTGAAGCACAAAGCACACATCTTACTTAGTAAGTATCTTTATTGTGGAATAAAGGTACTGTTACGTACTCTTATGAAATTTTTATCCTTGAGGGTACGCACAATGATGTATATTCAATGTCAATCCACCTTGTCTCAGCAGAAAAATGCCATATTCTGCGTGATTTCTTCTATCGAATTTCACGGTGTAGCACGGAAGTGTAAAGCACAAAATACACGTTTGACTTTGTAAGTATCTTTAATATAGTCGCTTGTAAACATACACGAAGAAATTTCAAAGAACGAGCGTAAAATTAGTAAATAGTCCGAGTTTCCCCCAACTGATTATCATAAAAGAAGAATGTACTGCTTCATCAGTTATAATTATGCGGAGACATACTATATAAGCAATAAATAAGTTATTCACTTAAAGTGGCTCCGGAATGGGTTCTACTGCTCTGATTGAGACGAAATAAAAACTACAACTAATACATATAATGTGCTATAAATATTTTATGCAAATAACTTTCGCACAAAAAGTGGCGGCGTAGTATTCAAATGAATAGTCAGTGGGCTTATACATTATATTGTCCCGTACGCCTTCAGATAAACGTTTAATATGTTGTAATAAATACTCAATATAGCCCCTTCATTGTCAACAATGTGCTATTATCGCAAAATCATTCTTTTGTATGTATGTCAGCTGTAATGGAAAGCATTTGTCACTATATTCGAAATATATGATCAAGCTTAAAAACAATCAACTATCGAAAACGTGGTTTTTAAATTACAGAACGTTGTTGATAATGAAACAAATAAGAAAAATCATACGCCAATCATAGATTAAGAAACGCTTTCAAACACATTCATAATATTATAACGAAATTTCACTGTTTACTAAGCTGAAAGATAATACCCAAGTAAACAATTTGCAAAGCGCATAATAGATATGAAAACCGAACTTCAGCAATTACCATAGCATTCGAAAAAGAACATGGACTTTTTTTTGTGCCACCCTGTATACTATTATTTATTTGTATGTGTCATTTTTAGGTATACTGAAATTTAGTTGAGTTAGGAAACGCATAACATAAATGAAAATTCCCCTTCGTCAATTTCCGCCGATAAACGGAAATATACTCAAATTCTTTTGTGCATTCCTGTATTTGATCCATAGAATTTACGTATATACACCAAGTAATATGGAAAAAATAGTTATACTTAAAAAACGCATACTACAACTGAAAACGCACTTCTAATAATGGCATCTCAAAAGCAATACTGTAACTGAATTATTTTGTGTGCCCCAGTAATTCACACCATATTCCACAGTAAAAAACTTGAAGTGTGGCCTCAATTATGTATATAAATTTCAATATGTTTGATATTATGTAACATGATTAAAATTCATTGAAAGCGATCACCCCTGTATATTATAATGTAACGAAATTCGTTTCAATATCGCTGTAAACGAAATATAAACGCTATTCAGTTAATTTTTAAATCCAAGTATACCATAATAAACCTTAATAAAGTATACCAATAACATGACAATCCGAGTATACTTCCGCAAGCTAGGCCACAGATAGCCAGACAGACAACCAGTCAAATCGAATTGATAAACGCTTTTCAACGTAGTTGGAAAGTACTTTTCAAACGTGAAACTTACTTTTCAAAAGTGCTTTTCAACGTAGTTGAAAAGTACTAAGAAGGCATATTAAGCATTTATTGAAGCAAATTAAACATTTATCTGAAGGCATCTAGGATGCTAAAATATATAAGGTTATTGGCCATTTATTTAAGTGCAAAGCATCACATTTCGAAAACATTTTGTGCTAAAAATAGTTTACTTGGAAAGTACATTGTTTGAAATATTTGTCGTTTTAATTTTATTTCAATCAGAGCATTGAAATATGCCCCAGAGCCCTTTAAAATGAGTAACTTTTTTTTCTCGTTAATTGCATATTTAAACCGACTTAACCAGATCAAAGCAATAATGAATCGGATAGCCTCAACCAGACACAAAATAGCCTAAGTAAGTGTCGTTTGTTCTGAGATTTAATTGCTTTCACGACCGGTTGTTGAAAATTCTTACATGTGATGGTAAACACATCTAATATTTGAAGTTGTAATACATTTCTAAAACTTTTTTAATGTAATTCGTTAATATGACAGTTCTTAAAGGTTTGTTTGGGTTAAACAGGAAAAATATTACTATTTGAAATAGTGCTTTAAGGTCCCCCCCCCTCCTGGTGGCATAATAACTCTGTTTATAATCGTAATAGTTTTGTCTCATTTGTTACTACGAATACCCTTTATGAACTATTTGCTCTTTAAGATGACTTTTTTCGAAAATATATTTATATTTTAAAGCTTTTTTTAATTTACTGAGTTTTTATTATTTTGTGGTGTTTCATAAAGTTCACAATCCTAAACGAAAAAAAAAGATTAAACTTACAGAGTCTAACAACAAGAATTGTCATTAATAACTCTTTTCCGCGACTATTGTCAAAAAATTCTATAACAAACATTGGCCATTTGGTAACATTCCTCTACATAACACCGCATTAATTTCTTTTTTATAACATAGAAGGTGAGTATGAGAAAGTAAAATAATGTGAAGAATCCATTGAATTCAGGAAACATGATGGAAGCTTGATCTCATCATACCTACCCTTTTCCCCCACTATATCCCAGTTTTTAGAGTCTTGATATCCAACCGCTGGTTTAAAATAAAATTAATGAGCATCTCTAATAATGTCCACTATTAAAATGATTTGTAGAAGTCAGGGGTGGGCAACTGTAGCAGGCCGGATACCATTAATTTTTCAGAGAAAAAGTCGACTTCATGAATAGCAGAGATTCGATAATTATATAAGGCAATGATTACTGTAAAATGTTAGTGTTATCCATCGTGCAACAGTTGGCCACCTCTGGTATAAGTGGTAAAGGTCTTAAAATACATTACCTGTTTTCAGAACATGCATCTTGTGACGCAGAAATATCTACATGCGAAAATTAAAATTAAAGCTAAGTTATTAATAGCAGCAATAGGTAATCAGATTAAGAAGATGTAATAGAGATGAAGCATGCAACGTTCAAAGAAGGAGTTTACAGTTCTGATACTTTGAAAAGATATTTGATGGCTCATGATGTTGATGGCACTGTCTTCACAGCTTCAGGAAAAAATCCATAAAGAAGTTTGGGATACAAAATCGGAACAATACAAACAAATATCTATAAAAGATATCTTACAATTTATCTATGTAATTTGAATAAATGAGGGTTCTTTTAATTACATTGCTTGTGATTTATAGAAGTACACTAAAAAATTAAATTTTTACACAGTGTATTTTCTTAAAGCAACAAACATTTAACATCATTATTAAGGTAAGTGAGCAATGTTCATTTTATTTATAGACATTTTTTAACTTGTTCTTTCGTATAAAAAACTCCTTTGTTTATCCCAATTTAAAGAGAAAGTTCCTAGTCCCGAACGATTCGTTAAATCAGTGTTCGACTGTTTTGCTTTCAACTTTCGCACCGTAATTTCGCGCAGTTACTTGAAATATTTTATGTGCTAGTGTCAAGTACAGCTTTGTAGAAGTGAATTATGTCTTCGTCTTAAATATATTTCAAGTATTTACTCATGAAAAAATGTGACAGTCAAGCATTTAGAACTATTTTAAGATTTATTTTTTTAAGGTCTTTTTTTATTAATTTTTCTCAGCATTACAAAGTATGATTTAAAGTTTCCCTCAATGTATTTACATAAAAATGTACATCGAAAATGAAAACAATTTAAAAAGTAAAAATGCGATACGAACTAAATCAGTGGAGTATGGAGGGCACGGAATACACTATATGGGCAAAGGTGACCGGTCAATTCCGATTTTAGGCGTTTTGTTAAATATCTATAAAAATACACGAGGAATTAACCTGAAACTGCAGGTGTGAAAAACAATATAGTATAGGTCATATATTTCCGCAAAGATTTTTTTCCCGAAACTCCACAGGGGACCGCCAACAAATTGAAAATGAACGAATATCTTTCGGATAATCCTGTAAAAACTAATGTAGCAAAAGCGTTCAAATTCAAGATTATAAATAAGTGGCTTATTGTAATATACTGTGTTCATTTTTATGAGAATAGCATGTATACTCGTAGAGAAATTAAGGTTTTTATAAAAACAGTCCCAAATTTCGCCGTCTTTTTGCTTATAATTTACAGAGTTCTTAGCATAAAAAAAAGTTCTTTTCAGAAAATATGACAAGCAACATTGTACACAATACTCTGCAATCAGAAATAAATAATAAAAATTGCAGGAAAATGAGCAGGTTTACTAAAAAAAGTTTCACTGGGCATGCGTGAATGCAATCAAAATATAATATAAATAATATATTAGCTAAGTATATTGAGAAACTTTTGTGAAAGTCTCAAAATCATAGCTTGAAAATTCTGAAAATTATCATCGGTAGAATATGCTCAAAATTCGTTGTTCCCAAAAAGAAGCATAAAATATGAGGGGTTGTATCAAATATCTGTTGATTAGTGCCAAGATAGCGTACACCATATTGCACGTACTACTATATTGGGATACAACCCCTCATCATTTTGCTTCCGTTTGGGTTGGTTGGTTGTGTTTATGACGGCCAATTATCAACACGAGGAATATAGGCCCTAAGGGGGGGGAGTGCCCTTCGTGGGGGTCTTTCTAAGGGAACCTAACCCGTATTAACGCTTGAAAGTCCAAGGTCCGAAGAAAACCACGAAAATTCCGAAAGATTAGGCCGACGGGCGCGATTGGGATCGAACCCAGCACTTCCCGTCTACCAGCTTCGAGAGCAGAACCTCTCGGCCACTGGTGGGGCCGCTTCCGTTTGGGAACAACGGATTTCGGGCTTATTCTATCGACGATAATTTTGAGAATTTTCAAGCTATGATTTTGAGATTTTCACAGTTTCTCAATATACTTAGGTAATATGTTATGCACATTATATTTTGATTGCATTCGTGCATGCGCAGTGAAACTTTTTTAAGTAAACCTGCTCATTTTTCATAAAATTTTTATTATTTTCTAATTCTGTTTGCAGAGGATCGTGTACAATGTTTTTTGTCATATTTTCTGAAAATAATTTTTTTTATATTAAGAACTCTTCAAATTATAAGCAAAAAACTTGGCAAAATTTGGGACTGTTTTTATAAAAACCTTTATTTCTCTACGAGTATACACGCTATCCTCATAAAAATCAACGCAGTATATTACAAGATCCAAAAAAATATGTTTTTATGAAATGTATGTCTGTGAGTTTGTCTGTATGTGACACAAATTTTGTGGGCGCTCTATCTCAAGAACTAATGCACAGAATTTAATAAAAATTTATATTCAGGTAGTCCCTAATATAAATTGGAGCTGATTAGTTTTTGGTGTAAATCGCCCGACAGGTGGCGCTACTTAGCTGCGTTTTTCGCGATTTCTGCAATAGCTTTATCTCAAGAACTAATGCACGGATTTTCATCAAACTTCAGATTCAGTTAGTACTTGATATGTATTGATGCTGATTATGTTTTGGTGTAAATCGCCCAACAGGTGGCGCTGCTATACTGCATTTTGCAAGATTTACACGATTTATGCAATAGCTCTGTCTCAAGAACTAATGCACGGATTTTCCTCAAACATCAAATCCAGTTAGTCCTTCATATGAATTGGTGCTGATTACGTGTTCGTGTAAATTGCCCAACATGTGGCGCTACTGTGCTGCCTTTTTCCCGATTCTCGCAACAGCTGTTTCAAGAACTAATGAACAAATTTTCACCAAACTTTAGATTTAGTTAGACGCTGACACAAGTTGTTGCTGTTTAGGTTTTGGCATTAATCGCCCCATAGGTGGCGCTGCTATGCTGGAATTTTCACGATTTTCTCTGTAGTTCTATTTCAAAAACTAATGCACGGATTTTCTCCAAACATGAGATCCAATCAGACGTCGACATAAGTTGTTGCTGATTAGATTTTGGTATAAATCAACCAATATGTGTCGCTGTTAGACTGCATTTTGCTGAATTTACACGATTTCAGCGATAGCCATACCTCAAGAACTAATGCACGGAATTTCATATCCGTAGAATTCTCATGAGGGGCATAGATTGCCATTTAATTTTGGCCGTGTGATAGCGAATTTTGAAGTATTAACATGTATGAGATAGAATAAAGTTTTGGGATTGGTACATCTGACTAGTTTATTTATCTACTTTCGAGGAGTTTTTGATCACTTTTCGTATAAAACATTATAAAGTAATTTTTTAGTCAAAAACATCTCGAACTTGATAATAAATGCATAAATGTTTCACGTAATTAGACAAAAAATATTTTTTAGGATAATTACACGAATTCCCAAATGCATTTAAGAGGCTTTTAAAGAATTAAACTTTGTATAATTAACACTTAATGAAAAGAAATATTTCAGAGAATACTTTTAAAAGAGCTTGAATATTTTCCCCTTTTTTCTCACAAAGGAGCAATATCAGTATTTTTGTCCTCTAAAAAACTATGAAAATGTAAATAAAATGTACAATATCCCAAGGAAACAACGCTATAAAAGTTTCATAAACAGCTAAACTTCAGGCGAAAGAAGTATGCATTTGATTTTCCGATAAAAAAACAAAAAATAATGTTGTGGAAGATATGTCATTAAACCGATGTGTTGAAAGTTTTCAGTAACGTTTGATTGAATTTAAAAGCCATTTTAATTTATTTAATAGCCTCAAGTGAACATAGAAAATTTGAGTTGTATTTAAAATTTTAATAATGATTCTCGAATTTTCAACATCCTAAAATTTTCCATTAACAAATGGAATAAGGATGTATTTAAAGAAAACTTTCTGAGGCAAGTATTAAAAAATTAAACTATATACAATCGTTATCCTTAATTGTTTTTCAGTTTAATGTCTTATAAAATATTCTGAGTATAACAAATTATAAATATTGAATAAATATTATAAAAACATGTATAATAATCACTTATAAACAGATTAAGTAAAATAATGCTATAAAAAGTGATAAAATATCTTTATTAAGATTAACGATCGTTTCGTCGCACAAACGGCGACATTTTCAAAATCATTCACGATAGAAAATATTTTCACATAATTTATGTGAAAATATTTTCTATCGTGAATGATTTTGAAAATGTCGCCGTTTGTGCGACGAAACGATCGTTAATCTTAATAAAGATATTTTATCACTTTTTATAGCATTATCTTACTTAATTGAATAAATAATCATATTTAAATATTACAGCAATTTTGCTTTATTATTTTTATGATTATTAATATAGAAATTGAATAGAGAATACTATAATATACATGGTGTATTAGGAATTATTGTTCAAATTAGGTGTAAAAGTAGAACATAGCAAAAGAAGACAATTTCTTATAGGAAAACATGGCCGCAGATGAACGCATTACGTTGTAGAAGGCTGTGTGTATCCACAATTTTTGCTCACATGCAAACTCCAGCCGTTCCGCATTCAACAAGGTGCATTTTCAGAAGTAACACGAATTATTATACGTTAAATGGATATGCAGACATGCATCTAATTATTTAACGGTGTGCAAGGGACACCAGTCGGAGGGTTTTGCAATAGTATGCAGAACGGTATTTCAACAGGAGGAAATCTCATTATCAAATGTCCGCACGTGTTCATCAACAACTATGCGAAACTGATTCTACCAGTACCTGTCACGACAGATAAGGTAACCGATCGACACTGAGAGTTTCTATCGAGGAAACTATCTCACAGAGTTGCGCATATATTTGCGCAGATCTCCGAACACTTTTCCTTATCGCACTGTAAATTACATGCATATAAGCATATTCATTTAACATATAATGACTCATGTTACTTCTGCAAACTCGCCTTGTTGAATGACGATTGTCCAGACTTGTCAGAGAACTTTACGTGTGAGCAGACATTGTGGATACACCAGTGCCCTCTATAACATCATGCGTTCGTTTGCTCCTATACTTTCCTATGTGAAATTGCTTTCTTCTGCTTTTTCCTACCTCCTCACCAAGTTCGAACGGTCTTTCCTGATACACCCTGTATATAAAATTGGCTATGAATAGTTATAAGATTGCAATTTCACAGAAAAACATGTAAAACTAACAATTTATGTATTCTTTAACACTTAAAACTTCGTCTGTAACTGGTTATTTATGTGTTTAGTGTTTACCTTTGTTTTTTGCATTTTTCGTAAATAAGCAAATTCATCGAAAAGTTTTTTAACAAACTTGAAAAGAATTTTTCCGGAACTGACGTTTTTATATCTAAGATAATTCCGTCAATTTATCGGCATATTAAAGCATGCACTTCTTTTGAAGTTATTTTTGAAGAAACTACAAAAAGTTATGCATTTTTACTTTAAAAGAAATTTTGCGAAAAAGATGACATGTTCAGGTAAAGCGAAAGTGACATTTGAGAAATTTCAGAGAAAATAACTTTTTTCCTGAAATATTGCCTGAAATTCCAATATTAAACTGAAAAATGTCTCCGTGAAAAAGACTACGAAATAAGTTTATCGAAATTCCTATTTTACTATTCCTCATGCGCAGTATGGAATTATCAACATTGTTTAATTTTAAGATTTATAATTACTTCTAATATATAATGGTTTTACAAATTTAACATTAAAAGAATTTTTTATGATCTATTTTGTCACAGATTTATCTTTATTTTGTACTTAAAAAGGTTCTATATTTTAAGAACTATTTCAGATTCAGGAATAAAAATTTTAATTAAACGACAGATTTTACTAAAAAAATTGAAAATAAAAGAGAACTATACCACACTAACTCTGTCTCGAACCATCGCATGAAAACGACTGGTACCAATCAATTAGTAATAAGCCTACTAATTAATGCTCTGATTAAAATTTGTTTAGGGTGTCTTTAACGTATAGAAATTGTACCAATCTCGGAAATTTTTCAATACTAATGCTGGGAAGATCCTGGCATAAATTAAAAAGCTGGTTACGTAATTAAAATTATCCCAGACATATGGGACCCCATTACTTACCCTTTATCTACCTTTCTTTGGCTGAATATTACTGCTTAATTAAATCGGAATCGTTAAGCTCTGGTCGGAGTTTTTATATGCTAACAAACATAAATTTAACCTAAAGAAAATTTTAATAAAAAAAACTTCACGCATTGTGTCAATTTTCCAGATGATATTCTAACTTTTCATGTAATACGTTAACCCCAGATATCTAGATCGAGTTAGTGTGAAAAATTAAACGCTCGTAAAATCGACGAATTTTGCATTTTAATGTGCGAAAATAGGTTAAAAAATGATTATAATGAAGTTCTCAAGATTTTATTCTCTATTTACCTAGAAAACAAATATTCTTATTATTGTATTACTGCTTGTGAATCAGCTGTCGCTCGTGAAACAAACGTCGTAATTATTACGAATGCCTAGTTTTCTTGGGTTAATGAATCTAATTCCTGACTGCATTAGCATTAACCGAAAAATACTGACTGCAGAAAAAAACTAAGATTTTAAATTGAATAAACTAGAACAAGTTTTACAGAAAGAAAGTGTTAAAAATGCTGAAAGTTACCAATTTACATTTTTATTTACAACTAAGCACATATACAAAAAACTCAAAATCAATATAATAAAGAAACATAGATTCCTTACCTTGGATCTCACAGATTCTTTTATAACATTCATTAAATTAAGATACACTAGTATTTTTTTTTTCAAATATTATTACTGTTATCTTTTAACAATTGTGTTTTAATCTAAACAATCATTATTTTTTTCACAATATTATTTTTTCATATTTGAACTTCTGAATGGAAATATTTAAATAAGGTGATTTTCTGGGAAGATATAAATTACAGAAATACTTTAATGTAGTAGATAATATAAAAATAATAAATAATAATATAGGGTAGAAGAGTATCAGTGAGACATCGTACATAGTGAAACAGCAGCCACTTTGACATATAGTTGTAACTTTTTCTTCAAGCTGGCACACACACATAACGACCTCATCTTATGCGACACCTGGATGCAGTTTCGGCACTTTAGTTACTCGTCCGACAAAATAGTAAATAATTCCTTGTTTTATAATGGTTAAAGTTACATAAACGTCTATTTTAGAGTTTATTTCCTTCAATATGACATATATTTACGTAACCAAACCTAGCTATATCTAATAATAGACTATTTCGGCAAAACGACATAAACTTTTGAAAACGATGAAATTGATGTAACAGATGTGGCAACCATTTTGTTACAACGTAATGAAAGTACACAGTGAGACACACAATTGTGGTACACCGTGAGACGTGTCTTATTCTACATCTACTATGTGGTTCTCATGTTAAAAAAGTTATTTATTGATAAAAGAAGATTTTCTCTCTCTCTAAATTTCACTGTGTGCGTGTGTGGGTGTGCGATGGCAATGAAATTTACTAAACGTAAGTGGCTGAAAATTTGCATGAAGGTAGCCCAAGGTCTGCTATTGTCCACCCAAGGCTCATATTTTTAATATTTTGAAAATCTAGAAATATTAATTAGAAATCCTAAACTGCAGAAAATTATTGATAGAATGTAAAAATGTATGATTTATGAAAATATATACATTGTCTCACTGTGTACTACTTGTGGTACACAGTGAGTCAATTTCCGATACACCATTATGCTGCTTCTGTGCTTTTATAAATAACTTTTTTAAAACCATTTATACATATCTGTGTAGTGCATTTGTGTAGCTTAAAGATGAAGCAAAAAAAATTTCAAAAGAATAAAAATCGTCGCCATTTGTTAAATAATAATTTTCGTCTCACTGTGTACTACCCTCCCCTATACATAAGCAGGGTTAGTACGGGTCCTTGAATTTCCAGACTAAGAAATTCTTTGTTACCAATATTTTCTTATGGAAAATCTCTCCTTAAGTAAAGCGAAATATCCGTCTATTTAAACTAGATTTATTTTTCTTTAAAAAATACTGATATTCGGCCTTGAAAATAACGGTACCCGAACGAACCCTGATAAGTATAAAACATATAATTTAAAGCATTTACATTAGCATCCTAAAACAATGACATCTTGTAATTAAAAAAGATTAAGGGGAAAGTATATAAACTATGTCATTTTCCAGGGTGCTTTTATCCAAGGATCACCAAAATGCGTCAAACTGAGACTATTCTGAGACTCTAACTATTTCAAAATTCAAAGCTGGTGCAAGCTTTAATATGTATGTGACCCCTATTAAAAAAAAAAAAAAAAAAAAAAAAAAAAAAAAAAAAAAACGGAAGGTCGGAAAGTTAGACACAATTAGAATTACAGTTTTTGGTTAGATACTGCAATGTGAGTAAATTCTGTTGAGTATCTATGATCAATAGTTGCAAATTATACAACAAAAACTAATTAAGTTTGTCCAACAAGAGTAATATTTACACATTGGTCACTTTATACACATTATTTTTTCAGTAGTTAAGTGGACATTGCTTCAGAATTACCTACCTTTATACGCAGCGTGTCCCAAAAATGTGCTAGTTGTAATTTCAATAATACATACATCAGTAAGACAAGCATAAGAGACTATTGAAAACTGCTACGTACAACACCCTGCTGTGTTGGCGCAGGGCTGTCCATGAACTCCATGGTTTTAGAGTTTTCTTGGCGCCTTTTACAAATTTTCTGTCACTTTTTACAAAAAATAATATCTCCTTTTTACAATATTTTTGGCCTAAAAATTTATTAAAATGTGTATATATATTTTTTATTATTGTAAGCACCATTACGCTTTTTCGTTTCTTTTGTAACAAATCTTTTGTATCTTTTCCTTTAAAATCCCACACTCCTAAATAAATTAGGTAAAGTAATGCTAAATGTACTATAATATATGTTTTGTTCCAGAAATCTACTTTTGTCTCAAGGAGGGAGTTCTCAGACTAGGGAAACCAAGTCTATTGAACATAGATTTCCCCTAAGGTCCTCTTTATTGAAATTTTCAAAAACGTCCGCCGAAGCTGAGTCCGCCATTAAGTGTGACAGAGGGCAGGGAGATGAATGGTATGTAAATAAATATGACGATAAAAACATTTGTAAAAAAGACAATAATAATAATATACAAAGCTCCGACCCGACATTGAGCAGTAAATATGCGTTAACCTGAGACCCTAGTTCAGTGATGAAAAAACATAGAAAGATTACATAAAAACGTAAAGATTTTTTAAGCTTCGAGAGCATAAAGACAACACTTTGAGATACATGTGCATCATGTAATGACCAACACGTGTATGACCAACACTAGTACAGTGAGGTAATATTGCTGAATGTTCCAATCATGTGAAAAGCGACTTCTTTGATCACATACTGCAATCTGGAGTACACCCCTGCTTAGTGAATTGTTGAAAAGGTGGGTTTACGTTAGCCAATAATTCGTGTACCGATCGCAGTTCAGAATAACGAAAAGAAACGCGCATGCAGATGTCACTTGAACACGGTCTTTTTGCTCTAAAAATATGTTTTTCTCTATCAGAGTTCATTTTGCAATTAGAAATTATTTAAAGAAGTGAAAAAAAGAAATTTTTAAAGAAATCTGATGAACAGTATCCACAACTAACGGAATAATGAGGCTATTTCTTAATGATCCTGCTATAACCTGGCATCCAGAAATCAGTTTTCGAAAGCATGATTAGGCATGCACGTTCATGCATAAAAGCTGAAAAAAGTTCAGTTTAAATTTCTAATGTAATTTAGAACAAATAAAAACCTTTTCTATATTTCTTTCTTTCTTTCTTTTCTTTTCTTTTCTTTTCTTTTTTTTTTTTTTTGAAAATTTATTAACTTTGGCACACTTTGTATATATATATAGGGCATTCTCACAATCTTTTGACTTTTTGGGGAAAAAAATCTGGCGAAATTAAACTTGCTGAAATAATATTTTAATCTGATAGACGAATGTCTTAATGATTCAAAATAAAGAAAAAATGGTCAGCAGCGAAATTTTTTTTATTTAACTGAGGTTTAGGTTAAACTTGCGAGTTTAATTTTCCTTACCATTTTATCCCAATAACTTTTTATTTTCTTCTAAATTTTTACTTATAATGAATTTGCATAGTACCCACAGGACATTCAAATAAGAAATAATACAAATGTAGTACTTTTAATACAGAATTTTTGTATAACATTGTCTTAAAGGGGTATTAAAGAAGGGACGGTAAGGTAAAAAAGGGGACGAAATGGTAAAAAAAGATACGGTAAGGATGGAACTGTAAGGGAAATTACCACCTATTTTTAGGAAAATCATGTTAAGACTAAGTGATAGCCACAATGTTCATTGATTTTTCGAAACAGATAACATTGGATAAAACATTGGATTAAATTAATTTTTTTTTTTTTAATTTACCTCGAAAAGTGCAGGAATAAACCTTGGGGACGGTAAGACTACGAATAAAGCCACGGTGCTTGAAATTGATATTTAAATGCTGATTTATATCCTGCAGTAAATTTCCTGTCAAAGAATTTTAGATATTCTTTCTCTAGCATACTTCTGCATGAACAAAAACTTGAAAATATTCTGTCGCTCCATCTGAAGTGATGTTCTGTATAATTTTAGAAGAGGAATGGTAAAAAATCTAAAACCCAGGGACAGAATTCAAAAAATAATACCAACCCTAAACATGTATGCTGGTTAATTTTTAGCTACATATTTATATAACACAATAGTTCCAGTTTAAGAAAAAAATTACATCGAATTATTTTTATTGAAACAATTTTATCCCGACAGCTCCAAACTTCAAAATCAGCATCAGGGACACGGGACGGTAGATGAGTTTTCCATGTGTTTGGACCCCCAACATCGTCAAAAACTTATTTATCTCGTTAATATTGTTGTGCAATCAAGCAATGGGATGTTCCCAAGTATATGGAATAATAATAAAAAAAAAACACAAAAAAGTGTATTAAATAAAAAATTATTATTCAGGGACATGAAAGTTAAAAGATTGTGAGAATGCTCCATATATATATATATATATTCTCTCATTTTAAGTTCATTTTGTAGTTTTTCTTTTGAATTAATGAATTTTTAATTTTGAGATCTTACATTTCGTGCAATGGATTTGTTGATGCTGATAATTATTCATTATTTCAGGTCTTTTTTCATTAGTTAAATTGTTTTAGTTACAAATTGTTTTACAAAATATTTCAAATATTTATGATTTCCTACAAATATTTCTTTATTTACTTGTTCTTTTCATGAATTCGCCTTCCTGTTGATTTTCCTTTCGCCAATTTTGAATGTTTTAGTTGTTTAATACTTCACATATTGGCGATTAGGATATAGGTTTATTAAAGTAAAAATATTCATTAATGATTAGTTAAATTAATAATAGTTGATCCAGATGCATTATATATATATATATATATATATATATATATATATATATATATATGTTAAATTTAATTCCCCAGATGTTCTTCGGCAACTGCTAAAAGTGATTAAAAAAAAAAGGAAAAGAAAGAACTTGTTACTAAACACAGATCATTTTAACAAGCAAATTTACGAACTGTTTCTTTACTTCCGCATTTGATAATGAGTGCTATTACAGACCACTTGAGTAACTCTCTAAAGCATATGTGCTAATAACTAAGATTTCACCACTCATATGTAACCAAAAAGGAACATCTGAACATTTTTGACTGTTGCCAGACACCTTTAATTATTATATATTTTTTCTACGCTGCGAATATGTGTTTTAGCAGCTTTATGTATTATCACTCTTAATCATGTAGCCTCTCTGTTAAGACGGAGTTTCTTATACTCCAGTAATATGTTTAATTATAAGTATTTAAAGCTAAAAGTTGAATCTTTCTTTATCGTAAAAACACACAATACTAATTCATATTACATTATATCTTCCCATGGATTTAGCGATTCATATTAAGCTCTCAAAGGATACTTCAAAGGATAAATAATGCTTCACAAAATAAAATAAAATAATTTCTTCAAGAAGCTTTTGGATAAATCCCTGGCCACGCCACACCGATGAAGTTATACGTCATCGCGATATTGATGAATCCCAGGTAAGAGCATTTTACCTATTTCCATTTCAAAAGCAGCATAGCCACAAGAGATTTTTCTAATTGTTTAAATATGAGACAGCGAATTCCTGCTACCGAGAATGGAGTGCTTTTGGCTTAATAGGCCACTTAAACTCCAACAAAAAGATTAATGAGACAGATAAAGTGCTCATGTTTAGCGAAAAGAAGAAAAATTTTATATAGTGGCTTAGATTATAAATATTAAAAATATTCATGTTCTGAATAAAAAAAAAAAAAAAAAAAAAAAAAAAAAAAATAAAAAGATGCTGCATTGAATAAAATAATGAATGTTATTGTACCAGAAATATTAAGGTGAATGAAAAAGAAACATTTATATATTTATGTTTTATGTAATGAACATTTAAATAATTAGTGAATGAACAATTTGTTGGTTGTGAGTAATAATAATAATAAAAAAAAGAAATCGTTCATTTTACAGTAACTAAATAAATAAAAAGGAAATAGGTTCGTCGCATATATAAATAAGAGTAAACATGGCAGGGATAAAAGACGTCCAAATTGTCGAAAAATTAAATTCGCATAATTACTCAAATTGGAAATTTCGCGCAGAAATGATTTTAATAAAAGAAGAATTGTTTGATGTAATAACACAAAATCCCCCAGATCCAATTACCACGGACTGGACGAAGAGGGACCGTAAAGCACGTGCAATTATCAACTTGAGTATTGAAGACTCACAGATCGTGCATGTAAAGCACTTAAACACTGCCAGAGAAACCTGGCAAGCTTTAAAAACAATTCATGAAAGGGCTAATCTCTCAAGCAAGTTATATTTGCTGAGAAAATTATACGGAGCAAAACTCCCAGAAAACGGCAATCTAATAAAACACATTACACATATTTTAGAACTTGTTGATAAACTTTCAGCCATAGGCGAAACTATTAATGACTCGCACATTTCAGCTCTGTTACTTTGTTCATTACCACCTAGCTACAACACCTTAATTATAGCCCTCGAGGCCCGTCCAGAAAATGAACTTAATTCAGAGTTTATAAAAGGAAAACTCACTGATGAATATACAAGACGTTTAGAAAACACAGATCAGAGCGAGAATTCCTCAAAAGCGTTTAAAACGCATAAAAGGTTTCCGGCTGAACACTATAATAAAAAGGACAAACAGTGTACATACTGTAAATTAAAAAACCATACATACAGAGAGTGCTGGCATCTTAAGAACAGAAACACTTACTCACCGTCACAAAAACAACAGCCGCACAAATCCAAGTATTACACATCATCGTTATGTTATGAAGACGCAAACAATTATAGAGAAAACAAAAACCGTGAAACAGAACCAATTCGGATTAACAAAACACAGGGCAATTCAGGAAAACGCAGCGACGCAGCTTTTTTAGTCCAGAAACCAGGAAAACAAACCTGGATAATCGACTCAGGTTCATCGACACACATTCTAAACAGTAAAGATGCATTCACTAAGTTTAACGACACTGAAAAGACGACAGTCATCATTGCCAATGGCAAAACACTGAATTCACACGGTACAGGTGAAACGACATTTAAAACAAAAACATCCGATGGAGGGATAAACACAATCACATTAAAAGAAGTATTATATGTACCAGAATTAGAATCGAACCTCATATCGGTAAGCAAAGCAACACAGAATGGCTATAAATTAATTTTCGATAAAGAAAAATGCACGTTATCCCGAAACGGGAATATTTATCTTGAAGCAAGAATGAAAAATAATTTATATCAAGTCGAATTATTAGAAAGCGCTGAAACTAATAAAGTAAACATTGCACATGAATGTAAAAATAAAAATTGCATAGAAGTTTGGCACAAACGACTTGGCCATCGTAACTATAATGCGATAAAAGAATTAATAAATAAAAACTTAGCAGACGGTATAAAAATAAATAACTGTAATCATAATGCATTGTGTGAAATATGTATCCAAACAAAAATAAGTGATGCCCCATATCCGAAATCAACAAACTGTCCCAAAACAGGCAAAGTGCTCGATCTGATACACACGGACGTGTGCACATCTATCGGTACACCTACTATCGGGGGAAAAATAATGTTCGTCACTTTTATAGACGACTATTCAAGGTTCACAGTAATTTACTTACTTTCGCATAAAAATGAAGTTCACGAAAAGTTAAAAGATTATGTAGCCATGGTGAAAACCCAATTCGGCAGATTCCCTAAAGCTATTAGATCCGATAATGGAGGGGAATATTTAGGTAAACAAACGGAAGAATACCTAAGGGCAAGAGGTATCCAACACCAGTTTACGGTACCATTTTGTCCGAGCCAAAACGGCGTAGCGGAAAGAAAGAATAGGTCATTATTAGATATGACTAGGAGTCTACTCTCCGAAGCAGGCTTACCTCAAAAATTCTGGGGAGAAGCCATAAATACCGCCAATCACCTGCAGAATAGGCTACCAACCAAAATAACAAACAAAACACCGTTCGAAATTTGGTTCAACCGAAAACCCACCTTACACTACCTGCGTACATTCGGCTGTAAAGCTTATGCCTATATACAGAAACATCAGCGAAACAAATTAGATGATAGAGCGCAGGAAGGAATACTTGTAGGGTATGACAACAAATCAAAAGGTTACCGTATATTTACAAAAGAAAACAAAATAATAATAGCGAGAACAGTTAAATTTATAGAAAATAGTGAAAACAACTTAAAAGAAAGCGAAGAGGTAGAAAACTCAGACAATGACAACAACTACATTCAAACAGAGTTAAGTAATTCGGACGAAGAACCAACCGCGTCCAAACAACCCGACGTAGAACCGAGAAGGTCTCAGAGGTCAAATAGAGGAGTACCACCCGACAGATACGTATGTCACGTAAAAACAAATGACACATTCGAACCAACCGATTTTTATGACATAGCAAACATGAACAACCCAGTAGAAAAAGAAAATTGGCTCAAAGCCGCTCAACAAGAAATCCACTCATTAAAGAAAAGTAAAACTTGGGACTTAGTGGATCCCCCACCAAATAAGAAAATTATTGGTTGTAAGTGGATTTTTAAGAGAAAGTTAGATAATTTAGGAAATGTACAAAAATACAAGGCCCGTTTAGTAGCGAAAGGATATAATCAGAAGTACGGCGAAGATTATGATGAAACCTTCGCACCCGTAGTTTCACACACAACAATCCGCACATTTTTAGCCTCAGCGGCATATAAAAATCTTTCTGTTCAACACATTGACATCGACACTGCATTTCTTCACGGCGAAATAGAAGAAGAAATTTTCATGAAACAACCAGAGGGTTTTATAGAAAAAAATTGTGAAAACAAAGTGTGTAAACTGAATAAAACAATCTACGGCTTAAAGCAGGCAGCTAGAGCCTGGCACAAAAAGATCGCAGAATCATTAAAAAACATGAATTTTGTGCAAAGCACTGCTGACTCATGTTTGTTTACTAGAAAAGAAAAGGAAAATTTCACTTATATCATCGTCTACGTTGACGATATTTTAATCGCGAGTAAAAGTGAAATAATTAAAGATGTAATAAAACAATTGCAAAATGAGTACGGAGTAAAAGACTTAGGCGAAATAAGTCAGTACCTAGGAACCAACATAATCAAAACGAATGATGGTTACAAATTAAACCAAAAATCAAAAATAGAAGATTTGGTTAGAAAGTTAAATTTAACAGATGCAAGACCTATTGGTACACCGATGGAAGTAGGTTTCTATAAATTAGAAGATAGCGACAATTTACTTCCGAACAATACAAAGTTTAGGCAAGCGATCGGTTCGCTCTTGTATATTGCCACAGTCACTCGACCCGACATTATGGCACCAGTAAATATACTTAGTAGGAGAAGTGCAACGCCACGCGAGAAGGATTGGAAAGCGGCAAAAAGAATTATTATTTACCTCAATTGCACAAAAAACCTATGCCTAACAATAAGCAAAAATAAACCACCAATACTCATCGCGTATGCTGATGCTGATTGGGCTGGGGACACTAAAAATAGAAAATCAACCACCGGCAATATTTTTTTTCTGGGTGATAATCCCATTCAATGGACTACAAAATTACAGTCAAGCATTGCATATTCTTCCGCTGAAGCGGAATATGTTGCTGCAGCAACCGCAGGACAAGAAATTTTATGGCTATTAAAACTGCTAGAAGATCTTAACTTGTATCAAGTAAAACCTATTTTACTTTACCATGACAACCAAAGCAGTATAAAGATGATAGAAAATGAAAAATTTTCGAAGCGGACAAAACACATTGATATCCGCTTTCACGCCATAAGACAATTAAAGGAGGATAAAATTATCGAATTAAAATATTGTCCCACGCAATACATGATTGCTGACTGCTTGACAAAGCCCACACCCAAACCTCAACTTTTGTGTGACATCAAGACTATGAACTTGTTACCTTATCCATCTGAGGAGATTAAGGAGGGGTGTTAAATTTAATTCCCCAGATGTTCTTCGGCAACTGCTAAAAGTGATTAAAAAAAAAAGGAAAAGAAAGAACTTGTTACTAAACACAGATCATTTTAACAAGCAAATTTACGAACTGTTTCTTTACTTCCGCATTTGATAATGAGTGCTATTACAGACCACTTGAGTAACTCTCTAAAGCATATGTGCTAATAACTAAGATTTCACCACTCATATGTAACCAAAAAGGAACATCTGAACATTTTTGACTGTTGCCAGACACCTTTAATTATTATATATTTTTTCTACGCTGCGAATATGTGTTTTAGCAGCTTTATGTATTATCACTCTTAATCATGTAGCCTCTCTGTTAAGACGGAGTTTCTTATACTCCAGTAATATGTTTAATTATAAGTATTTAAAGCTAAAAGTTGAATCTTTCTTTATCGTAAAAACACACAATACTAATTCATATTACATTATATCTTCCCATGGATTTAGCGATTCATATTAAGCTCTCAAAGGATACTTCAAAGGATAAATAATGCTTCACAAAATAAAATAAAATAATTTCTTCAAGAAGCTTTTGGATAAATCCCTGGCCACGCCACACCGATGAAGTTATACGTCATCGCGATATTGATGAATCCCAGGTAAGAGCATTTTACCTATTTCCATTTCAAAAGCAGCATAGCCCCAAGAGATTTTTCTAATTGTTTAAATATGAGACAGCGAATTCCTGCTACCGAGAATGGAGTGCTTTTGGCTTAATAGGCCACTTAAACTCCAACAATATAAACCAGTATAAGATTATATTTTATGAATTTATTTTGTTTTCTGTTGATGATTACTATGCTTTATGCTTATATATATATATATATATATATATATATATATATATATATATATATATATATATATATATATATATATATATATATATATATATATATATATATATATATATATATATGTATGTATGTATGTATGTATGTATGTATGTATATTTATATATATATATATAACCATTATATAATTACAATTCATCATCTATTTCCAATTACTAAAGTTAAATTAATAAATTTAGCTTCAATACATAACACTGACAATATACAAAATAAAGATGGAACCTACAACTTGTAATACAAAATCAAGCACAATACCACTAATTCACTAGCACATTGCGGACGATTAATCCATATTAAACATATGAAAAACCACCAAATTTTGATAGAATAACCTATTAAAGACAAAAGATACAAATAACCAGCGGAATATTGATAAACCATTAAAAGACTTATTGTAAACAAATAATAGATCAATTGGATGGATCTAGCCGGAAGCTTATATAGAATTTAACTTCTTCAGGGGTACATGTAATACCAATGTAAGCAAAAACATAGTCGATTTCTGTAATAGAATCCAGCAATAAGCTAAAAATTGAATTCCATTATGTACCCGATCGACTGTACTCCAAAAAGTATAAATTTACCATGCCATATAAATTAATATAAATAAATAATTAATAGATGCAAGAACCGTGATAATGAACAATATGAACAAAATTGCAATATTTAAATTAAAGACTTACCAGCAAGAGAATTGCTATGACCATATCATAATCTCAAACATGTATCACATTTTAGCACAGTGAAAATCCCGCCTTATTAAATGGTACAGTTAAAAGCGAATCCTTACGGTTTCAAATCATCACAGCTTGCAGATAATATCAACGTTCTTATAAATATAAATATAAATATATATAATGAATTTTAATTTTTAACCATTTGGAAAAATGGTTATTGTTCTCATCAGGGTAGGAAATCAAAAGCATATCTGAAGCTTTTTATTCGTTTAAACCGCATTTTATTCGTTTACTGATTGGTCTGTACGGTAATCTGTATTCCCCTTTACTTTCAACAGAGATGGATACTTATGTTGCCACTATGACAAAAATGTAATAAAAACTACAAAAAAAAAATTAATGACTCAGAAACAAATTGAGATATAGCTTTCAAACAAATTGCATTTAAAAGTACATTTTTTTCTCTATACGACGGTGTAAAAAGTAATAGTGGGGGATGTTTAGAAGTTTAAAAATGAAATTTCATTTAAAATTGGTCGTCAGATTTCTACGATGGAAAAGCCTTTTCCCGAACAGCCAATGAAATACTTGGATAATACGTAAATTTCAGGTGGATAATACGTTTCAGGAAATCTGAAGAGTCGCAGGTGATTTTTGTCGCTTGCAATTTTAACGTGTAATAACACTATTAGTGTTTAATTCATGGCGTATATAATGTATGATCAACTCCGTGCGATTTTTTATGTCTTAAATTTTAGTCTTTGAAAAAATCATTTTCCAAATGGTAGTTGTAATTTGTTAAATTGCATTTTTTTTATTAATTTTATTACCAGTTTCAGCCTTCATCTTTATCCAGCACTGTATAATATTCTTAGAATATTAGGAAATTCTTGATGCGTAATGTTGCCAGACAGCTCATTCTGAATCAGCAGGAAGAATTCCACATGCATAAATGTTTAAAATAACATCTGAAGCTACTATGCGACATTATTGTCTACTGTAGAAATCTTCAATTAAAAAATTAACTAATGCTTTCGATGTATTTAAGATTGTCAAGGAAATATTAATGCATTTAAGAAATTATGCAATATTGCATTAGCCCGGTGTTGATTGATATTTCAAAGAAACATATATGCAAGGTTGTTCAGATATTCGACCGACTAATACAGAGATTTGAACATCAAGACGAATAAAGATTGTAATGGAACATGGCGTCGCAAATAGTGTTGCCAGGTTTTCCGCGTAAATCGGCGCTCCAAATTATCTGAACACCACTAATTTCATACAGTTTATTTCGCCATCTTTAATTGCAGATAATTCTGCCATTAGATAAGGCGAAGAAAAGTACTTTAAAATACTGATGTCTAGAGCATTTGGAGACCCGATTTACACGGTACATCTGGCAATGCTAGTTGAAAATCACTTATTTATTAAGAAATACAAGTTTTTTAACCCTAACTGAACTCTGGTTCATGGCAATAAATTTGAGAAAGATAAAAGTACTATTGCAATGAAAATGTAACAATGTGTACCTCGTTTTGAATGAAATGGTATATCATTACGAAAAGTTCTGAAAAAATAGGGTGCTGACGCAATCGATGATATCGTATGAATTGGTAATCACAGTAAAAAATGCGGAGCATCAAGTGCATAACTGCTGGTGCGTATAATTGAATCTTCTACCAGTTTTATTATGTCATCATATTTACAACAAATGTGAGAAGGACTATTAAAATGTCTATTAAAAGTTCCATTATAATATACTTTAATTTTCTGAAAGTTATTACCGTCGACCCAAGTTGAGTTAGGATAGAATAACCTTGTATTTATTATTAAATAGGTGGTTTGTGACACCATGTTACACCTTTTTTTTTTTTTTTTTTTTTTTTTTTTATTATTCGCTAACAAGCCTTTCAAGTTTGTCTGTTGAATATCTAAACACCCTGTATATATGGTAAAATGTTTTAATTTATTATCTTTAAGTGGATAAAGTCCATCAGACATTATGAAAATTTAAGGCGTATCAGGACTCTTAAAGCTTCAAATTTTTAGATTTTTTTATTTTTTTAGATGCTAAACTGCTATCTTTTCTGAACATTTTGCTATAATTCTTTCCTTGAAATTCCCATTAGAACGGAAGTTATGGATTTTAGAATTATACCCGCACAATAACTGAAGCGGCATTTCCGAAACTTTGAAGTCATTTTTCTCCAAATAATGTTTTCGGGCATAACGCGCACGATATCTCAAAACCTTCTGAATACGAAATTTTCAAAACGTGTGTTTCATGTTAGTCTGTATAAACTTAACCTAAAACTTCCTTTTTATTGTTCAAAAAAAAAAAAAAAAAGTTAGGTGATTATACAGATGAAATTTTCAAAATTTTGTATTAGTTAAACATGCCGTTGTATTAAAAATATAAAAATCCTTTAATACAGTTTTTTTAGGTTCAGGGTAATTATTACAATCTGAAGTATAATTAGGGACAAAAAAATGTCATTTTTGTTACAAAATTTATTTTGTAATCCTGTGCGTAATCTGTCATACCAATTTTCTACTCAAGATATTTCTGATAGTTTGGAGCACCCTATAAATACTAATTCTGCATCTTGAAAATTTTTAAATACATGAAATGGAAGAACATACTCATATCTTTCATCCCAATTAAAATTGTGTTTTAAATCATATACATTTTAATATATTAAATGTTAAAAATGGTCCTTTTTTTTCATTTTTTTCCAATTTAAAGAGTTCTGATTCCACATAAAATTTTTAGCATAAAATCAAATTCGTTCAAATCCAATTAGCATTTGATTACAACCTATTTAAAAATAATTTGGTTATCTCTTATTCTTATCAAGATTAGGTAAAAGTTAGTTAAAATCAAGTTAAATACAATGAAAAAAAAAAGTCAAATTCTCAAATACTGATAGAAATATCAAATTTGAAGTTTAAAATATGTAACACTGAATATCATATTTATAAAATATTCAAGCATATCTGTCTTCAGAAAAAATGAATTGCTCCCATTTATTTAATCTATCGTTGAAATATTTTTCGCAGAAAGTTAGTTGAATTGATTCTACAGTTTTATATGTAATCCAATAAAATTTACGGTTGAATTATTTGAATTCTTCAAGATAAAATAGTTAACATTGTATAAATATGTAATGAAAATGGCACTTAAAACTAAGAAAATTTTGTATCTCATAAGATTCTAAAAAATATCCTCCAGCAAATGATTTGGAAAGTTTTAAAATTGAAAATACTAATCATATAATATTATATATGTGAAAATAAATCAGTTATGATTCTATATTAAAAAAGCTTTTTGAACTATCTGATAGGTGGTACCTTAGAAAGCTTAAGTATCGACGAAGTTTTTTTTTCGGCAGACAAAATTTATTTTGAAAGACGTCTATGAATTATCTTACATTTTAAAATTTTATGCATCCAGTTTCCTCCGGCGAAAATCGGTTCAAGTGCTTATTCAGATAGTGTAAATAAATTGCAAAAAAAAAAAAAAAAAAAAAAAAAAAAAAAAAAAAAGGAGAAAGAAAATCGAATGAAATCATACTAGGCTAAAAATGCTCATTTGTTTTATTGAAGTTAAGTTCTGCTTTAACAAAAATTTAATGTTTGCAGTAATTGTAGCAGAAAGACGAAATAAAAATGCATTTATTTTTTATGCGCTGTAACAAGAAAAATCATATTTTACCCCCATATTAATTCTAAAAAAGTAATTTTTAGCGAACAAGTCGGAAATTGTACATCAAACGTGGCAAATGAGGTGAGTTCGTACTATAACTAGTTTTATAAATATTCAGATCTTGGTGCAATAGCTCAGTGTTGCCATACTGGGGACATTTTTGTCCCCAGATTATTGATTGTCACCGTTTTTTTTTAAATAGAAATATTCGGCCTATATAAAAATAGATTAAAAATTCTAAAAAAAATAAGCCGAATTATTCTATTTTAAAAAAGTGGTGGCAGTCAAGTAATTTGAATTTAAAAAAGTCCCCAATCTGCCAATACTGCAATAGCTGTTGCACTCCTATGCAAAAATGCATGAATACAAAATTTATTAAAATTATATATATTAAATCCAGTAATACGGAAATAATATGACTCCATCTTAAATAGGATGTAATCAGCATGGCAACGTAGAATAATTACATATCATGAGATATCATTGAATTAGTTACGTATGCTAGGATTTAATAGAATGAAGAAAACTTTTATTGACATATTTTTAAGTTTTATTTCAATTTTCATAAAATTTGAAATGACTCGACAAAATTCTGTAACGATTATATATATTAAATTTCAAAAAATTCGGTTGGGTAGTTTTTAGTGTTGTTAAATGCGGACAGACAACGAGTATAGGTGTTACGTACTTATATCATTACGAACGCACCAAAAATAAAACCGCTTTCAAGAGATTGTTTCTTACCATCGTGTTTTATGGCAACACTTAATTTTTATTCATATTAAAATCATGCGCGGATTGGTCCTAACACGACCCATATAAATAATCGTTCTGGTCTTCAAAAACACATGCGTGATGTATGTGTATGAATACAATATAAACTTTTTTAACCAAAAAAAAAAAAAAAAAAAAAAAAAAAGACTTCAAGAAGTAGTACAAAGTAAAAGGCAAGCAATGCACTGGAATAGCAGCAATGCATTGCGTGCATAGCTTTTCCGAATATGATCCAATTATATGGAGAGCCAGAAATTATTAATTAAATTGACAGTTTTTTCATCCCCCTCACCCTGTGCAGTACTGGACAAAAAGTTTAAGATTAAAAATCAACTTTTGCCTTATTAAATATCAGAGCTTCTGTGATTCAACTAAACAAATATTTCTTTTGGAATTACTAGGGCTAAAATAATAAAAATTGTGTACGAGACGCTAGTCGCTTAAGTGTTAAAAACTCCAACATTGTTTGTATCCACAAAAAGGCCATGGCGCTTGCCTGAAAACAGAGAAACAAAAATAACAACTACAACAACACTCTTTTATATATCGAAATCCTTTTGCAATATTGTATAAGTTACAATGTGCGGAGAAAAAGCTTATTTCCTTAAAATAAGAGGAAAATGCCAGCAAAATTTATTTTCATGTATTTAAAAAAAAAACATTATAGGTATTTTATTTTCCACATGGCCAATAACAGCAAAAAAGGTTATTTTTATGAAAAAAAAATACCGAAATATTTAGAACTACGCTGTTATTTTTTTAGAGCAATTTCCTTTAACAACAACAAATGAAATATTACAAAAGCTTTTATATTCGATTTGAACTCTTTTGATTTGAAACTAAAAAGCTTTTTAAATGTCTATTTTAAATATACATTTAAAATGAAAGCAATATCTTCTCTTACTGGAAATTTTATTTTCCTGGATGTGAAAAATTCAGACTTCTGACAGATGTCTGAATTTTCTTTGACATTGTTCTTGAAAGTATCTTTTTAAAAAGTTAAAACTTTTTGTGAAGTCTTTTCGAGAACATTTTGTTCAAAATAGATTTTAACCAAAATATCTTTTTAAAATTAAATTATCGCCAAATTGTAATATGTTGACTATTTTATAGTTACCTACCAATCTGTTAACACAAGAATCCAACTGATACATTATTTTAATACAAGTATTTCTGAAGAAATATTTTCCTCGTCGGTTTTTACGACACTTAAAAAAAGTAGAAAAATCTAAAAAGATTTTCTTTGAAAAAAAAAAAATGGTATTCAAAAGGTGGACCGTATTGGAATCCTGGATATATAAATAATAAAAGAAAAAGTAATAAACTATTTAAAAACCATTATTTTAGTTTAAATATTTGAGTATTAACACTATTTCTACGACGATTCTGTCTATACCTGTTTCCACCAAAAGTTGCTTTTTGACACCTTTGCGCTTGAATGCAAATAATTACCAAAACTGTTGGGTTTAAAACATTGATGCGTATTTATTAGAGATTATTTACCCATGTTATAAATTCTAGCTCAAATCAACAATCTACAAAATATAAATATACACAAATGTAATCAAACATGATTTACGTCAACAGGAACAAAAATGGAAAAATATTATCTTCTTCATTTTTAAAATTTTTATTAGAAAATCAAAAATATTAATATTATTAACTCAACAAACTTTCAGTCTTATGCATAAAAATTCAATCTTTGTAACAATAACAAGAACAACAGTAATCATAAAAACAGTAGTGCAATAAAATTCTTCCTTATTCAATACCACAGATTTTACACAAATGAAAACAAAATTCATATGTATTGAACTCACTACCAGAATTGGAGGACAAAACGCGTTATTATTTTTTTAGAACTAGCCACTGAAATTATCTATACTAAAATGCAACATGACGGAAAACAAGCGAATTTCAAAGTTATGCAGCAACTCCTTTATTTTCCGTTACAACTGAAATCGGGATTATCTAATCTGATTATGATTGATATGATGCTGTGAAATTATGCTGATATTTATATGTAAAATTGTTTAAAATTAGAGATTATGAAATACTTAGAAATTGAAAATTATAAAATCCTTAAGGTGTCAAAAGACACTTCATGGTGGGGATAGGTATACAATAAACATATTTTTAGATCCAGGATGAGCTGGAGGAAAAGGATATCGCTGAATTAATTTAACAACTATTGTATGAAATGTCAAAAAATTAATTGTAGAGAAATGATTAAACTTAGAGAACAATTTTAAGTTTAAATCCGAAAGGTGTCTTTTGATACCTCTTGGTAGAAATAGAGTTAACGCATTGCATGCAAGTATATTTCGGCGTGGGCATATGCGTATGTATCGAGCGTATTTTCGTGAATTTCGTGGGACTATAGTCATCCGGAAAAACGTAATAAATCGAAAACTACTTCTTGTTTTAACGAAACTATTTTTATTTTAAAATTAAATATATGTTCCATGATTACTATTTAAAAAAAAAAAAAAGAAATTTTTTAGATAAGTAAATACAGTAATACCCCGACTTATGTCCGCAATACATTTCAAGACAGTGAAGTCGAAAACGACGTAAGTCGAGGTATATTTAGATGAGCAAAAAAGGAAAAGTAATAAAATTTCCCCATAATCTAATGGACATATTCTATTCTATTTTGGGATTGTGTTACACACATTTATCATTAGTAAAAAATGCATTTGCAATGCAAGAATTTGTAATAAAGCAGTAAGTTGTCAACTTACAATTTATTGTTCTTCTAGCTTCCTCATTCGAGTCTTTGAGCAAGTGAAAAAAATCTTGCAATTAAGTTTGAACCGACATTTTTACCTTTTTTTCTCTTAGAAGTTCTTTGTAACAGTAGAGTGAGTTTTCTAAGCTTTTTCTAGTCGTTGGTACACTTTGCTCGTCTGAATCAATATTTTCAAGAACCATCATTCCAGCTGCAATAAGGTTTAGTCCTTCGGTTTATTTTGAAACCAGCATAATCTTCTCCTTTCCTCCTAGGCTCAAAATATTTTTCTATTGTTTCGACAGTACTTTGTTTCTTTAATTCGATAAATTTGTCAATGGTTGATTCCTGATGAGGTAAACTTATGAGTTCTACAACATCTTCAGCATCCAATGTCTAAGTTGAGTTCTCTTCCATTTTCGATGATTTCATCAATTAAGAGAAATACAGAATCACAATTTTAAGATGTTTTCTTAGACCAATGTCAGACTGGCGTCTTTTTTGCTTAAGTATTATCCATTCACAGTGCTATAGCATTGTGAATGGATAATACTTAAGCAAAAAAGCAGCAAAAAAGGCTCCCGTCTGACATTGGTCTAAGTCTCTACGGAGGAAAAGAGGCACAGTCTTTTGAAGCATCCCTCATTTCTTTTTGCTGAACTTCACACCTTGAATCTCCTATGACTGCTACTGCATCTGAGATGTTAAATTTCTTCCAAAAATCTTCAAAATAGTCCAAAGTTCGTCTTAATCAAGGAAATTTTTTTTCCCGTCAAGATTACGTAAATGCGGGGTGACATGAGTCAAGGGGACGTAAGTCGGGATATTACTGTATAGAATAGTGAAGTAAAAAATGAAAGTTCTCCAGCACAAGTCTACCAAAAACGTACTTTTACTAGACCCGCCCTCAAGTGACAGACAGCAAAAAACGTAAAGTATGTTTCAGACATACAATGTGGAACACAGCGGCCTGGAATTTAACCCGAGTCATATAAACATACTTTAAACCAGGTATGCGAAACACGCGGCCCACGGGCCACAACTGGCCCGGCGACAGCTGCTCTGTGGCTCGCCAAGTCTTTGTCATTTTGCATGTTCGAGTTGTTTCAGTTGTTCGAACACGCATGCTGAAAGTACACTTTACACTAGGGATGCACAACCTGTGGCCCGCGGGCCAAAAGTGGTCCGCGATGGGGTAACGTGTGGCCCGCGAACTTCGTCAATTTATAACTGGAAAAAATTGCAATTTTTGTCCAAAAGTCGCAGGAAAAAATCATGAATTTCGTCCCCGCGGGAAAATTTGAAAACTTTGTTGGTCAAATAAGAATCGCGAATTTCGCTGATTGGGCGTGGAAAAATCGTAAATTTCCTTGATCAGGCACGGAAAAATCGCGAATTTGGTCGATGAAGCACGGAAAAAAACCGAAAATTTCGCTGATCGGGCGCGGAAAAATCAAGAATTTCGTTTGTCGGGCACGGAAAAATCACGAATTTTGCCGATCAGGCGCGGGAAAATCGCAAATTTCGTTGATGGACGAAAAAATCATAAATTTTGTTGATGATGTGAGGAAAAATTGCAAATTTTCTTGATCGACTGCGAAAAAATCGTGAGTTTCGTCAGTCGCGAGTAAATATCGCGAATTTCGTCAATTTGCCGCGGGAAAAAAATTGCCAATTTCGTCAGTGAGTTAAAATTGGGGAATTTCGTAGATCGGGTGCGGAAGAATAGCGAATTTTGTCGATAACGCTCGGAAAAATCGTGAATTTCATTGATCGGACAAGGAAAAAGCGCGAATTTTGTCGGTCAGGAGCAGAAAAATCGCAAATTTCTTGATCGGTCATCGGAAAATCGCGGAATTTTGTACTTGACGAGTGGGAAAAAATCGCAAATTTAGCTGATCGGGAACGAAAAAGTCGGGCTAGGAAAAATCGCGAGTTTTGGCGAACGGGCTCGGAAAAATCGCGAATTTCATTGGTCAGGCACGGAAAAATCGCGAATTTTATCGATCAAGCGCGGGAAAATAACAAATTTCGGTGATCGGGCACGGAAAAATAGCAAATTTGGTCGATGAAGCACGGAAAAGACCGCAAATTTCGCTGATCGGGCGCGAAAAAATCAGGAATTTCGTTTGTTGGACACAGAAAAATCACGAATTTTGTCGATCAGGCGCGGGAAAATCGCAAATTTCGTTGATCGGGGACGAAAAAATCATAAATTTTGTTGATGATGCGAGGAAAAATTGCAAATTTTCTTGATCGACTGCGGAAAAATCGTGAGTTTCGTCAGTCACGAGTAAATATCGCGAATTTCGTCAATTTGCCGCGGGAAAAAAATTTTTAGTCAGTGAGTTAAGATTGGGGAATTTCGTAGATCGGGCCGAAAAAAATCGCGAATTTCGTTGATCGGGTGCTGAAGAATAGCGAATTTTGTCGTTAAGGCTCGAGAAAATCGCGAATTTCATTGATCGAACACAGAAAAAGCGCGAATTTTGTCGGTCAGGCGCAGAAAAATTGCAGCTTTCTTCATCGGTCACCGATAAATCGCGGAATTTTGTACTTGAAGCGTGGGAAAAAATCGCAAATTTCGGTGATCGGGCACGGAAAAGTCGGGCTAGGAAAAATCGCGAGTTTTGGCCAACGGGCTCGGAAAAATCGCGAATTTCATTGATCAGGCACGGAAAAATCGCGAATTTTGTCGATCAGGTGCTGGAAAATCGCAAATTTCGTTCATCGGGCACGAAGTAATCGTCAACTTTGTTGATAATGCGCGAAAAAATTGCGAATATTCTTGATCGGCTACGAAAAATCGCGAGTTTCGTAAGTCGCGCGAAAAAATCGCGATTTTCGTCAATTTGCCGCGGGAAAGAATTGCAAATTTCGTCAGTCAGTTAGGAATCGTGAATTTCGTCTATCGGGTGTGGAAAAGTCGCGAATTTTGTCAATTAGGTGCGGAAAAATCGCGTGTTTCGTCTGTTTATCGGGAATTTCATCAATTTGCCGCGGGAAAAATTGCAAATTTCATCCGTCAGTTAAAAATAGCGAATTTCGTTGATCGGGCTCCGAAAAATCGTAAGCTTCGTGAAACGTACACGGAAAAATCGCGAGTTTTGTCAATCGGTCTCAGAAAAATCGCGAATTTGTCGATCAGGCTCGGAAAAATCGCAAATTTCGTTGTCAGGCACAGAAAAATCGCGACATTTCTCGATGATGAGCGGAAAAATTGAAAATTTCGTTAATTGGCTGCGGGAAAATCACGAGTTTCGTCAGATTATCGCGAGAACAAATCGCAAATTTCGTTAGAGTCAGTTAAAAATCCCGAATTTCGTTGATCTTTCACGGAAAAATCGAGAATCTCGTCGGTCAGGGGTGAAAAAATCGGAAATTTCGTCGTTCTTGCACGAAAAATTCGTGAGTTTTTGTCGATCGGGATCCGAAAAATCGCGAATTTCGTTGGTCGGGCACGAAAAAATCGTGCATTTTGTCGATCCGGCGCGGAAAAATCGCAAATATCGTCGATCGGTTGCAGAATAATAGGAATTTCGTCGACCAGGTGCGGTTAGATAGCGAATTTTGTCGATCCGGTGCGGAAAAATCGCTAATTTTGTCGACTGAGCGCGGAAAAATCGCTAATTTTGTCGATCGAGAGCGGAAAAATCTCTAATTTTGTCTATCAGGTACGGAAAATCCAAATTTCGTTGATCGGGAACGGAAAAGTTGATCAGGCGCGTAAAAATCTCAAATCATGTGTTGATCGGCTCTTCCTGCCCCCTCCGTTCATAAAGTTCGCCTTTTTTTCGGCACCAGCCATTTTCATGCCTATGTTTGTTTTTTAGCACTTTTAATAAAACAAAATTTACTTCCCCGAATAATGTCCAGGAATATTATCACTCTTTCAAATTAATCCTTGTTACATATAAAAACGTAAACTGTTGATATATCCTTGCCAACTGAATTGTATATGGTGACTGGGTAGAGGAACCTAGAGGGGTAACCACCCCACCCCCAACCTCCCCGAAATAGAATTCTCTTGGTGTGACTGATGTGGCCCTCGACAACCCAGGCATTTTGGAAAGTGGCCCTTCTTTTAAAAAGGTTGTGCACCCCTACTTTACACGAACACACTTACACCAACCATATGAGAAACATGCATATCAGTATATTTTGATTTTAAATTACGATGTACCTGAGTAAACCTCAAACTTCATGCGAATTTCATAATACTAACGTATTATTTGATAATATTAGCGTTTTAAAATAGCATTTATTACTTTGGCAAAACAATTTTCAAAAATAAAATTTATTTCTTTTTACATGTGGCTATTGCAAAAACCATCGGGGTGGAAATTTTTAGAAAGTACTAAAAATAAAATAAAAAAATAAGAATTCAAAAGGAGATTCTTCAATTTCGAGAAATATGAAGATCGGTTTAATGTATTTGCTTCATTTATAATGATTGATGTTAAAATGGTTTTTTAGAGTTTATTACTGTATTATAATCAAAATTCATATTAGAGCGAAAATATATATGGATACGTGGTTTCGAAATTTCTGTAATTATTTATCAAACGACCGTATAGGATGTATTTAGGCATACATTAGCTATGTTCGGAAGTACATTTTTGTAGGACGTCTTTACGTAGCTGCCAGATTTTTGTTGATTTCGAAGTCAAATAAACAGGTAATGTGTTAAATAAATAAAATATAATACATAGCGTATAAATACAAAACACAGTTTATCAAATAAACGTTCTGATTTTTTTTTTTTTTTTTTTTTTGAAAAAAAAAATATTTGGAAGATTGACAGCTATGTCTTTTTTAGATAAAAACTGAGCAACGTGTTCAATCAATTTTTAAAATAAATACAATTTGGGAAAATTTTGCAGGTTTGGATGATAAAAAATCTGTCAATTAAAAAAAAGAAAAGAAACTATGAATAATATTAACTTTGGAACTTTACATGAATATTCCTTTAACATGTGTTTTGTAAGTACAAATTTTATTGTAATGGTAATAATACAATCTACTTTGTTTTACATGGCCAACGTCATTGTATATAAACCTTAATTTGGCCCGGGGCGATACACGAGTTTGAAATGCTTGCTTTAAACTAAAATTTTTTAATAACATTTCCCTTAGTGGGGGGGGGGGGGAGAGGGCGGGTTGTATCCGTTTGTTCGATTGAAAAAAAACGATTTTACATTTACATTTTTCTAATCCAGATAGTGTGTATATTATCCCTTTAAAACAACATGGTCGAATTCGAAGTTAATTCGTAGTTATATAGTGCTTTAGCTCAACGCGTCTTTAGATTTACACTGTTTTGGAGCACTATAAACACATTCTACGCAAAATGACTTTTTTAAAATTGGCGGGATCAGAACGCAAAAACTACTTATCCGATCTTGCTAATTTGTTTTTCATTTAACCCATTCGGGATCATGGGTGCATACATACATCTTTAAAAAGTGCATACAATATTTGTTTTTTTTCACCAGTAATAAATGAAAGTAATATTCGTTGTATTTAATTAGAGCATTTTCGAAAATATGTAATTGAACGTAACTTTATTTTAAGAAGTGATTCCAATCGAATAAAATTTCTGCAACAGACGCCGATCCCAAAGGGGTTAAAACTAATATGATTTATTTGAACTTGCACCACTTCAGCCATCAGTCATAACCTTTTCATCACAGGACTTCCACTTTGTTGATTTTCAACTTTTTCACCTCAAAGTTCTTAAAGATCTAGACAAAATTACCTACTTTTATAATCCTTAAGGAAAATTGATTGCAAACGACTGTGGTGTTCTACAGGATTCCGCCTGATTGGATGTGCACGGCCGGCACGTTGAGACATCCACCCAAACAACTCGAGCGCGTTATCATTTTTTTTCTATTTAAAAGAAATTGAAATGTTCTTGAAATAATAAAAAATAACGTTAAAAAAACCTAGAATTGAAATCTTTATTACTATTCCCTAAAATAATGCTAAAAAGCGCACTTCTTTTTGCTTTCTAGAGGCAAATCAGCCCTTAAATATTTAATTTTGTAACGGACGTGTCCGCCACGTCCCGTAAGGTATGCGACATGGCACAGATTTTGTTGAAACGAAGAAATTTATTAAAATAGCAAATAAGTGAGCGAGCAATGGAGCGAGAGACTGTTTTTAATCAGGTTAATTTTAGATTTAAGTTTCACTTCCACTAACTGTTGATCCAATTTAAATGCACATTTCGTAATAAAACTTAATTTATGGGGCGGAAAATGACTACTTCAGTATCACTTCACGAAGCCTGACACTTTCCAGTTTTAAATGGCTGTTCAACTTGGAAACACTTGCGACACCACTTAACACTTGAAATTGTTTGAATTGTTTTATTAACACATGGAATAAAATGTAATTTTCAAAACTGCGTAAAATGTCCCTAATTGACAGAATTTCGTGGATTTCAACATAACTTTATTTAGAATACGAACTGTTACCACAGCACGCTGGTTTGTTCTGGGAAACTATGTATCTACGCCACGCCAATAGTTGAATATATCAGCACTGGAATTCTGAAGAACTGATGCACAAAACCACAAGGGCGAGAATTCGGCCAATCCGCTCGTTCAGACTTTCTCACCAATAGTTACAGTTCTCGAGGTGGCCATCACGTTCTAATTATGATAAAACTGCATGACATAACCCTTTGTTGCTTTCACGTACACTTTTTAACATCGGACAAAACGATCGCACTCAAACACCAGATTCCATTTATAATAGAATAGCCAGTTCCTGCCATATCGTATTTCTGAGTGACTTGTACTTGATTTATTTTGTAAAGAAATTTTTGGTTCGAATCGAACTATATTTTTTTTATTCTCTGTCAAACTGACCGCTATAGCCGTTGAAGTGTTAAATATGTTATGCTCAAGATAGGGTTAGCTATTATCACCATTTGCATTTAACTATTGTTCTTTAAACGATTCTGATCCGAAGATAGAAATCTTTCTTGTCAATTATAAATGCACTTTGTTAAAGTATGGCTTTGTCGTGATTGATATGCGATACAATTCATGCGAATTTCTATTCGTATTAAAATATTAATTTACGTCTTATAAACATAATTTTATCTGTGTACAAAATCTAAAACTTTTTAAAGTAAATGAAAGAAATATTTATTTAGAAAGGGAACATACTCTTATTTTATGTTTAAGATACATTTTAATTAAGAAAATATTCGAAAGAAAAAAAAGAACCACTTTTCACATGAATATCTTTTACTTGATAAATTATTTTGCAGGGCTGCACAATGGAATTCGAAAAAAATTGTGTTCCTGGGTAGAAATTAATCTATCTCAAAGTGAACGAAATTCGCATATTCTATCCATCTGCAGCGCAATATTCAACACTGAAATAGTTATACGTGTTTTTTTTTTTTTTTTTTTTTTTTTTTTTTTTTTTTTTTTTTTACAGATCCATGCAAAAAGATTTGTTATTTGTTTTCGGATATTGTCGGACGTGCGTTTGAATTGTAGCACATGCTTACAAACGTGCTGAAATATTAGTTCTCTTCTTGAAAAATGCAGAGATTACCAGTTTGCCTGATTATTCATCTATGGTTCTCGGCTGTTTTCGAGAAAAATCTGAGGCAACGCCAAATATCAACATGTGGTATCAGAACAGATTGGAGGCAGTCAATGACATGCAGTGAAATTCGAGCTAAAAATACAGTCAGGGCGGGAAACAAGAGAGAGGGAGACTTACCCCATACACTTAAGTGAACAAATTTTCACATAAAAAAATAACAAGTCTGAAATTGTACGCCAAACATGGCGAATGAGGTGCATTCGTATTACAACAACAATGGTGCAACTAGTTTTATAAACATTCAGATCTTGATGCAACAGCTGTTGCACCATTATGCAAAAATGCACGAATACAAAATTTATTACGATTATATATATTAAATTCAGTAATACGGAAATAATATAACTCCATCTTAAATATGATGTAATCACTTTGGCAACCTAGAATCATTATCTATCATGGGATATCATAGAATTAAATTCGTATGATAGGATTTAATAGAATAATCACCATGGCAACTTAGAATCATTATCTACAATGGGAATACCATTCAATTACGTATAATAGGATTTAATGAAATGACGAAAATTTACATTATTATCTTTTAAAATTTTGATTTGATTTTCATAAAATTTGAAATGATTCGACAAAATTCTGCAACGATTATATCTATTAAATTTCAATCTATCCTGTTGGGTAGTTTTTGAGCTGTTATATGTGGACAGACGGACAGACAGATAGACGTGGAGACCAAACAACGACTATAGGTGCTACGTATTTATATAATTTCAAACGCACCTAAAAAGTCATTCTACTGGAATTCTTTCAATTTTTAAAAAATATATAAACTTAGGAAATCGTCTTCATGGGGAAATTGTACTAAAAACTACATCAAGGCGAATGCCTAATTTAGACATCATATTTGGATTTTTATTATCTTAACATAATCAAACTGGTATATTATAAATCATACTAGTAAAATATTTTCCAATTAATTGAAAATGTGTCCGGGCCGGGACTCAAACGCTTTGGCTTTAATTGTAAATATTCTTTCAAATGAGCTATCTAGACGACATCCAGGACAACACGATGCACGTAAAAATATATATTGCATTTTTATCTAACAATTACTGTAGGCCATCATTAATAAATTTCTGAATAAGAATTTATTGATAATTTTCATAATTAAAAGTATGTGTTTGAATAAAAAAAATTGTTTATATTATTTTAAAATTAATTCATTAGATTACATTAAAAAATTTTCAATCGGATATTTTTTTGGGAAGATATTCTAAAAAAATTATGATTGGGTCTACATCAGCATCCTCCAGTTTTGGCTTCAACTCACTGAAGTTTTGAAAAATAATGCATAAACAATAAATTTTTCAAGACTGCTTTAATACAAGAAACTGAAATAAATTGTCAGCATACATGTTACCATTTTCAAAAAGAAAGTTGGTACGATATTTACTTTGTACACGATAATCGACAGCATGTAATAAATATATATTTCTAAATAAAATATTAGTAAATTTTTTAACATACAAACATTTATAAATTAAGCCCATTTCATCAATTTGAAATTAAAATAGTAGTATCAGCAGATTCTTTTATGAATAAAAACATAATTGTATAATATGCACTTTTATTTTGAAAATTAATTGAAAAAGATTGATTAAAAAATATTACGCGTTGAATATAAAAAGAGTAAATGAAAGGACATATTAAATTAATTAATAATTACTGAGGTATAAATGATTAGTGTTTTAAAAGGAAAAAAATCTTCTTCTGTAAACATTATATTTTTTCTCATTACTAAGAATAAATTCTTTCATCTGCTTTTTTCAGCCACTGTCTGACATATAATAGTTCTTTTTAAAACAATGAAAAGTGTTTCAAATAAAACTCAATCTAAAACAAACTTTTTTATTTCAAAAAAGTTTTACTTCATCCAAAGGGATTTTTAATTTATTCTTTAGTAAACGCCTAAAAAACTTTATTTTATTAAGTATTTTTTTGCCCTCTATTTCTTTGGAGGGGAAAAAAAATCTTTGCTTTTCTTTTCCTTTAGTTTTGTAACTTAGCGAAACGCACAAAAAAATATGAATTTATAAATTTAGAATAAGGTTATTGCGCCTAAATGTAACGACCCATAAATTTGACAAAGTCCTTGTACCTGAAATTTTAACACAAGTATGGTATATAAATGCTATAAAAAAAATTAATAATAATAATAATAATAATAATAATAATAATAATAATTGACCTGCAGGGAGAAATCTCAAAACTTTTCACAGCATTTAAAAAGTTTCTTTAATAGAATTAGCCATTAGAATAAACATTGCCCAATATCAAGCCCCCTATAATTTCCTAAATGTGGCGAATCATACAGAATCAAATTTTCACTTTTTAATTTTAAAGATCAAATACTACATTGCCGTTAAGGTAGACGCCTGCGTGGAACGAAATTTCCAGACCCAGATCCGACCCGACCCGGCCCGTTCACAAATCAGTAACAATGAGCACGGGTGGACGCATTGAAAAGTAGGTGAAAGCAAGACGAGCCGTTAATTCCCAAATTGGCTCATCCGATCTCAGCAATCTGATCCTTTGTTAATATTAATATTTTGGATTACTTTACTGTGATTTTGATCAAATTTAACAAAATAAATCAATTTAAGTCATTATAATTGCATTCTATTTTACATTACACTACTTCATAAGAAAATAAATATAATTATCTACTATATAAATATCAGTTTTAGCCAATCAGATTGCTGGGCTCGGTTGAGCCAATTTGGGAATTAACGGCTCGTGAAAGCAAGCCCATCAAAACCCGACTTATTTTTTACGAAAAATTACGATTTTTTAAAGATACAAATAAAATTCTTTTACAGAATACTGCATCCGTTTTTAAGTATAATTACTATGTGTTCGCAAGCCAGAAAATACAGAATAACAATGATCTCTTAAACTCTTAGACTATTAAAAACTCATTAAAAAAATTTAAAATAATTTAGAATAAAAGAAAAAAGATGGTTAGAAAATTCATAACTTTTAACGCTGTTTAGTCAAAAAAAGTAGATTTTGTATAATATTTTTCCGCAATTTATTTAATGAATATGGTATAGGGTCAGTTTTAAGCCACATTGTTGAGGGTAAAGAAAAACCGATTGCTTATGCTTCGAGAACTTTAAATAAAACTGAAAGAAATTATGCAATGATTGATAAAGAAGCTTTATCTGTAATGTTTGGTGTCACTAAATTTCACCAATATTTAGCTGGAAAAAAAATTTAAAATTATAACAGATCATAAACCTTTAATTCGATTGTTTGATCCTGTTAAAAAGGTACCTGATACATTATCACCTAGAATGCTGAGATGGTCATTAATGTTAGCTGGGTATGATTATACAATTGAGTATCGCGAAGATAAAAATAACAAAAATGCTGACGCATTAAGTAGATTACCTCTCCCAGAAACTGTAAATATAGTGAGTAACCCTGCGGAAATAATGTTTGTTTCAAATAATGATAATTGGCCTGTTACTTCTAAAACTATTGCAAAGTGGACAACTGAAAACCCTGTAACTAAACAAATTTTAGAGTGGGCGTTACATGGGTGGCCGCGAAAGATCAAACAAGAAGAATATCAACCATATTTTCGTAGAAGGGAGGAAATTTCTTGTCTAGAAAATTGTCTATTGTGGGGACATAGAGTGATCATTCCAGAGGAAGGCCGTGAATATATATTAAAATTACTGCATTCTGTTCATCAGGGTATCTCGAGCATGAAAGCGAAAACTAGGGGGGTTGTTTGGTGGCCAAATATGGATAAAGAAATTGAACAAATGGTAAATTCTTGTAATAGATGTCAGATGTTTGCGAGGGATTGTCCCAAAATGGAACCCTTGAAACGGAAATCTGAACTGCCCTGGGAAAGGATCCATATAGATCATGCCGGTCCTTTTGAAGGTAAAATGTTTTTAATAGTAGTCGATTCTTATACTAAATGGTTGGAGGTTGAAGTAGTTCCCAGATCTGATAGTAAAACTACAATTAAGGTATTAAGGAGAATTTTTGCCACATTTGGATTACCTGTTGATTTGGTCAGTCATAATGGTCCCGCGTTCACAAGTGATGAATTTGGGGAATTTCTTAAAAATAATGGAATTAAGCATACGCCTGTTCCACCTTATCATCACCCGTCTTCGAACGGACAAGCGGAAAGGTATGTGCAAACTGTGAACAATTGTCTTAAAAAGCTAGATAAAAGTGACATAACATTGTCAATTTCACGATTTTTGTTAGAAAATCATTCCACTCCTCATTCGGTGACTGGTAAAACTCCTGCTGAATTAATGTTTGGAATTCGAACAGCCCTTCACTTGGTATTACCATCAAAACCTAAAATACAGCAACCCCTTCACAAATATAAGCTTCATGATTTAGTTTTTGTTAAAAATTTTGGAAAAGGGGAGAAATGGGTAAAAGGAAAAATTATGAAATTATTGGGGAGTAGATGGGTTTTAGTAAATAGATGTGATGGAGTAATGTGTAAACGTCACGTTGATCAGTTGAGACGTAATAAAGAGGTAAGTTATGAAATACCAGAGAGAGTTATAGAGATGAATCGAAATGATAAACTAATGTCAGACAAAGTTGAAAATATGGGACATAGTGGTAAAAATTACAGTAATTATGATAGGTATGAAAGGGTTAACCAAAACCGCATTTTGGGAATTAATGGAAAAATAAAAGAACAGCTTAATAATGATGATACTATAAAACCAAGCCAATCTGAGCCTTCGCATGATGTTGTAACAGTACAGTTATGAGTAATAAAAATGATGTTACGACAGATAAAACTGTAAAAGACAATTTGACTAAAAACAATGATGAGGACTGTAAGAAAAGTGCTCCAGTTCGAAGATGTCAAAGAGCAAGATTGCCTGTAGTTCGTTTGAACTATGAGGAGAGGGGTGTTATATCCCTACCAAATCCGAATTAGTAGCGATCTATATTAAGAGATGGCAGCACCATACACGGACAGTCTGGAATTGTAAGGCTTTGCACGTAGCCGAGAATATTTCTGCGCAGTTGTAAAATGTGACTTGTTAAGAATAGCTGCGTTTTAGCGGGTGCTGTACATATGTAAATAAAAACTATAAGTAATATTATATTTATGCTTTCTTCCTTAGTTAAGAGTAAGAGTTATAATAAGAGAGCGGCGATATAAAACCAGGGACCACCGTGGCTGAGTGGTCAAGGCATCACGCCGCTAATCGCTTGCGAGTGTAGTTGGCTTCGGGTTCAAATCTCGCTGGCTCCGTTGCACACTCTTTGTGGAGCTCCCGGATGTAATTCTGTGGTGCTGTAAATTTCCTTGTGCTATCTCCTTCCTGTATATTGACGGTGACTTATAAGCAGGCGCTTGACGCCAAGCACACAGGTCAGATATATGTATACAATAAACCAATCATGTGGTCCATAATTCTACATTATTCTTTTCCGATAATCTCCATCAACTGTTTCTTCATGTAAGGTGCCTCTATTTGAGAGTGGTGGTATACAATGCTCAGACTTTGTTTATATATACGTGTTTGCCTACACTACGGCAAAATTAGACATTTTCTATTCCAGAACTTGGCGATACTCGCTTGGACAAGTTTTATTGTACGAGTGGCGGACAATTTAACAAGCATTAGTTTGGCAACAATGGCAAGCACTTCAAGATCATGGCGGTAGCTTTTGTCCAGAATCTAACAATCAATATTTTTTTTCTGTATGTCACCATTCTCATACCAATACGCCCCATCCTTAGGCAGTAAAGACATCAGAAATAAGCATCAATGATTAGGTTTTTAGTCTGAATCTGATAACCGAAGACAGTGCTGCTACACATAAGAAGGCACTTTTATGTGTATTGCATATGGATGCACTTTGCAGTGCACCGACTATTGGAGACACTTTGTTGAACTCTTATGTATAAGGCCGCTTTGCTATTGAATTGTAAGCATTTTAATACTCACTTCCGATGTCGGTTAGCATCGTTTTAGACATTTGGGTTTTTCTGAATGCGGCATCTTTTCTAGACAAGATCTTCGAAAAGTTACCTCATCCAGTAAACTATAAGGTCCACATCGATACCTACGGACTTCGAAATTGGGCGTGGAAAAGCTGACAATTCATCAATAAAGTTTACACATCATAGGGCGGCAAAATACTTTAAGAGAAACTTATGTCCAAACCTATGCATTTTCTATTACATAACTACAGCGTCTAGAATATATAGCGTCGAAATCGGCTATCCCAGTAATACTTAAAAAATGCTAAAATATTGGGTCCCTTAAATGTCAAACGATGCTGAAATCCAATGAGTCGATCACAGCGACATCTGCAGGATATTTTTCAAAACTCCAAGACGATTTGGTTACAGCGTCTAGAATATATAGTGTGGAAATCGGCTATCCCCGTAATACTTTAAAAAAATGCTGAAATATTGGATCCCTTAAATGTCAAACGGTGCTGAAATTCAATGAGTCGATGACAGCGACATCTGCAAGATATTTTCTAAAACTCCTAGACGATTTGGTCTAGACACTGTAATAATACGATGTTTACTTTGAAATCTGAAAATATATCGCAGATATCGCTGCGATCGGCACCCTTGATTTCAGCGTCATTGCACATTTAAAGAATACAACTTTTTAGCGCTGTTTGGATAGCAGATTTCCTCGCTATGTATTCTAGACGCTGTAATTTGGTCCAGCTCTATATGCTGTAAGCATGTTCACAATACCTACTGGGTTCCGATTCTGAACCGTTTTCATTGGTTTCCCAGATTCAGATATCCAGAACACATTGACTGTCTATCGCAGTAGTACAGCGTCTAGAATACACAGTGTGGAAATCTGGTATTCAAACAGCGCTAAAAGTTGTATCCCTTAAATGTGCAACGATGCTGAAATCCAGGGAGCCGATCGCAGCCACATCTGCGATATATTTTCTAATTTCAAAGTAAACATCATCGTATTATTACAATGTCTAGACCAAATCGTCTTGGAGTTATAGAAAATTGGAGTTATCGCTGTGATCGACTGATTGGATTTCAGCATCATTTGACATTAAGGGATCCAATATTTTAGCACTTTTTTAAGGGGATAGCCGATTTCCACACTATATATTCTAGACTCTGTAGCAGTAGCACTTAGAATGTACTAAAATATTGTATCCCTTAAATGTAAAACGACGCTGAAATCCAAAGAGTCGATCGGAGCGACATCTGAGGATATTTTCTAAAATTCCAAGACCATTTGGTCTAGACGCTGTTATAATACAATGCTTACACTGAAATTTGAAAATATAAGCCAGATGTCGCTGCAATCGGCTCATTGGATTAGAGCATCATTGTACATTTAGGGGATATATTTGTTTAGTGCTGTTTGGATAGCAGATTTCCAGCAGATTTTTTTAGCAGATTTTTTTAGATAGCAGATTTTTTTATTTAAAAAAAATTGTTCTAATCATCAGATTTTTATGAAACTGGAATGGGACCAAATGGGTGACTTACACTTTCAAACAAAAAAAAAATTATCAAAATCGGTTCATATTTAAGAAAGTTATGGGTGAACATGGCCAAAACATACATACAAGTCGAATTGATAACCTCCTTCTTTTTGAAGTCGGCTAAAAAACACTCCATTTAGAGGTATAAAGTACGAAAATATGAGTCAGGAGCTCGAATTTTTGTGTCACTGGTTGATTTTCAAAACTCGTGTATGTCGTCTGGAAGTGATTCTTTCGAATAATAGATTGATTTTAAGAACATCATTTTAAAACGTAACTACTAAAGTTGAAGTAGTCAAAATGTCGAAATAATCTACGGAACTGTGGCGAATGTAGTAATTTCGTATTCTACTCAACTGATCTAATAAACATGCTTCCGATACAGATAAATTTGTCCTGTTATTACTGAGAAAATACCATAATTTTCGGCCCAGTGCAAAACGGCTAACGACGATTGCAAATACGTTGTTCTAATAGAAAAGCGTTTGTGACTTCAACTTATCTGATCGTATAATTGTGGCCTGACTCTCGTAAATATATATATATACACGTATTGCCCTATAATTTTTAAATGTATTTGGCGTTTGTTATAACACTTTGTCTATTGACAATGAAGTGTGCAGTGTTTATAAATCGATTACAAGGGCAAAAAAATGTTACCTTAACATAACGGAAAAAAATCGTTTCCAATGCATTAGGATGATGTTACACTATTTCAAACACACAGAAATTGATATGTATTTATGCATTTTATAGAATATCATTCTGTTATAGGTTACACAAAGAATTCCGTTAGATAATGGTCTACGAGGAAAACTAGTTGCACAGTGTTTTAGTTACGTTGCGCTATTTCAAACAATATGAAATTAATATACATTACTGAGATTTACAAAAAGATACCTAATTTTGAATATGATGTGCATAGCATTTATCGTTCATTTAAAATTTACAGGGACATACAAAATTTTCGGATATCCGAACTACTGTATATCTTTTGGAAGTGCGCTTTCTGTTATGGTATGCGTTTTTAAGTTTAACTAAACTTCACATACTAAGTAGTGTGTATAAATACTTTAGATTAGGGATGCACAACCTGTGGCCCGCGATGGGGTAACTTGTGTTCCGCGAATTTCGTCAATTTATAACTGGAAAAAATTGCAATTTTTGTCCATAGGTCGTAGGAAAAAATAGTTAATTTCGTCAATTTGCCAGGGGAAAAATTGAACATTTCGTCAGACAGTTAAGAATCACGAATTTCGTTGATTGGGTGCGGAAAAACACGAAAAAATCGCGAATTTTGTCGATAATGCGCGGAAAAATTGCAAATCTCGCCGATCCGGCATGCAAAAAGTACGAGTTTTGTCGATCGAACTCCGAAAAATCACAAATTTCGTTGATCGGGCATGAAAAAAATCGTCAATTTAACTGATAACTCGCGGAAAAATTGAGAATTTTGTTGATCCGCTGCGGAAAAATCGTGAGTTCCGTCAGTCGCGAGAAAAATCACAAATTTCGTCAATTTGACGCGGAAAAAATTCAAGCTAAGAATCAGCTAAGAATCAGCTAAGAATCACGAATTTTGTCGATCGGGTGCGTAAAAATTGCGAATTTTGACGATTAGGAGCAGGAATATCTCAATCGGCAGCAGAAAAATCGCGTGTCTCGTCTGTTTATTGCGAATTTCGTCAATTGAAAAAATTAAAAATTTCGTTAGAATCGGTTAAAAATTGCGAATTTCGAAAATTGGGCGAGGAAAAATCGCAAACTTCGTATATCAGGCACTGAAAAATTGCGAATTTTCTCGATGGTGCGCTGAAAAATTGAAAATTTCGTTGAGCGGCTGCGAAAAAATTGCGAATTTCGTCAGATTATCGTTGGGAAAACTGCTAATTTCGTCAATTTGTCACCGGAAAAAATTGCAGAGTCATTTAAGAATAGCGAATTTCGTTGATCGGACGTGGGAAAATCGCAAATTTTGTCGATCAGGAGCGTAAAATCGTGAATTTCGTCGATCAGAGGCGTAAAAATTGCTAATTTTGTCGATCGGGCACGGGACAATCACGAGTTATATGTCTATCAGGCTCCGAAAAATCGCGAATTTCGTCGATTGGGAGCGGAAAAATAGCAAATTTCGTCGATTAGGTGCGAAAACTGATCAGGCACGGAAAAATCGGGAATTTTGTCGACCAGCTTCGGAAAAACTGTGAAATTTGTCGCTCAGGAGCGAAAAAATCGTAAATTTCTTAGATCAGGCGTGGAAAATTGCAAATTTCGTTTATCGGGCGCGGGAAAATCCCGAATTTCGTTGATCGGCCACGGAAACGTAGCAAATTTCGTCGATTAGGGGCGGAAAAATCGCCCTTTGTCGATTGGCAACTAAAAATTCACGAATTTCGTCGATCAGGCGCGAAAAAACCTAGAGTTTTGTCGATCAGGTTTCTAAATATCGCGAATTTTGTCGATGAGGCGAGGAAAAATCGCAAATTTCGTAGATCGGCTCCTCCTCCCCCTTTGTCCATAAAGTTCACACTTTTATTTCAGCGCTAGCCACTTTCATGCATATTTTTAATCTGATTAGACGTCGCAGATCACCTCCCCGAAATAGAATTATCTCCTTGTTACTGATGTGGTCCTCGACAACCCAGAAATTTTTGTAAGTGGCCCTTCTCTTAAAAAGGTTGTGCACCCCTACTTTAGATCATATACAGGGATATACAAAAGAATTCTCAACACTACTGAGTATGAGAATAAATTGTTTAAAAGTGGTTTTTAATTGAGCTATGCATTTTCAAACTGAGCTATATATAGTGTAGTAACAGATGTTTGTACAAAATAAATAAAATCAACCAAACCAAAAAATTGATACATGCCCACCTAGGTATGATAACTTTTGGAAGAGTAACTTCAGTAGATTAAGGTAAGTTTTAGAATTCAATTTTAGCTAAATATTTTGCGTTTATAAATATATGTAGGTAATATACAGCGCTGTGAAAAATAATCCAGGTATGTTTCCATTCGCTGGTAGAAATTGCTGATGGTAAATTTTCAGCCCATTACACGTTTTCTTTCTTAACTAAATTTTAGCATACTATGTAAAATATTTAAAAAACTGTAGATCAAGTAAAGAGCTGTAAAGAAGAATTTTCTGGCTATGGACGGTAATTGTTGAAATCTGGTTTTCAAATGTGTTATGCATTTTTTAAAAATGTTTACTTGCGTATCTGATTTACGTTCTTAAACACCAAAGTTTCGTTAAACTATTCTTTGAGTGTCGGAAGGGGTTTTATAAACTTCGCTTGATGTATTATTTTTAATTTTTCTGTCTTGGTTTATTTGCGCTTATTTCTATTCAACAACCCGAAAGCATTCTTATGAGCTTTGAAATCATATTATAGTACTTATTATCACATGATGCAATGAATTCCTGCGACTCCGTTAGCTTTACACTTGAAATGATATGTAAATGTTAAAGACTTACTTGACGCACTAATAAGCACATTTAACGCACTGAAATATATCATACAAAGAGGTCCTTTGATCAATAACGCATATAACAAAGTTATTGTCCGAAACAATATTCTTCATGATAAATCTTCTTTATTATATTTAATCAGTTTTATAGCTTAAAATTTATGAAACTAATAAATATTCACTTGGCTTTTTCAAAAAGAGGAAGATAGTACTTTACTCTTTATGTTTCTTTCTTTGCGTTTAATCCTCTTTAACGATTGCAAAGTGTTTTTCTGAACACTTGCGGCAAGCTGCATACCACTCTCTTTGTTATATATATAATACAATAGATTCCTTTGTCTCCATTACATTTCTATTTCAAATGCTATGCAATTATTAAAGACTTACTTCATAGAACACTAATTACAGCATTTAATTCATTGATAATGTTACAAAGATGTCACAAGAAGGTCCCTTTGGATCAGTAACGAACAGAAAGAATATATTAATTCCAAGAACATTTTTCGCTTGATGTTTAACTATTAAGTAATCATTAGGCAGTATAACCGCTTTTTCATTTGACCTCGATCATATGTTTCAAGTATATTTCAAATAATATGCAATTACTAAAAACATGCTTAACCCGTAACTAGAGACATGAATTTCCTTACGCGATGAGAGACATAGAGTCAAAACGACTCCAATGTTATTTTTCTTTTCTGTTTTTTGTAAACAGCATTGGAATTTATTTTGGAAACGCAATATATTCTGGAGAACATGTAATGATAGAAAACTACTTGGCGGTACTGAGGAAATGATTTTATTCAAGGAGAAAAGCCACGTGATAATCAGAGTCAAGGAACAACGCGGAGTCATTTTGAGTCTCGTCTCCAGTTACGGGTTAATACAATTATATCACATTTTATACATATCTATGAACAATTTATAATAAATATGATGATGATAATAATAATAAAAGCTGCTAATGATAATTGCTGCTTAATAAATAATAGTACTCAATTCTTAAATAACAATTACTTTTAATAAATTTAAATATTACAATCCGAATATTTGTAATACGTTGCGTTTTAAATCTTTATACTCCAACGGGACTTTTAAGTCCCATTAAAGAAAATACAGTATAAAATTAATTTAATTCGTCTACTAATTAAAGTATGTGGTACTTTTCATGCAAAATACTTTGCTGAATCACATTCAGTAAGCACAGTGAAATAGTCGAAGCTAAATATTTTTTAATGTAGTTATTTTCTCAACTATTTACATGGATATAGCGTTTCTGCTATTAAAAATTGTTTTACAAAAAAATTTCCAACTACACAACACTTCCCAAATACAGATAGTATCACAATACATTTATTTTCATTGTTCTTGTATGAATTGTAAGATGTGCATAACAGCATTTTTTGTTAATTAATCTGATTAATCTTGTAAATATTTACAAAAAAAAAAACTCTAACTACCGATTTATTAAATCAGTTTTATTTAAAAATCCATCTAAAAATCAAATCGTTATTATATAAGTTGTTTTGGATATCTCCGGACATTAACAAAGATGATTATCGAAGAGGAACAAATTTCTGATATATAACTTAGGACATATAATGTTAATATCCTAAAATTTAGGAAACTAATAAATATATAAATAATATAAATAAAAAACAACGTATAAAGCACCAAAACACTTTATTTCTGGTTGCAAACTAGTTTGAGTAGTCATAGCGTACCGCCATCTGTGCAAAACATGATTGCACAGAAAGCAAAATTGCTGAAATATACGTAGGAGAAGCGGATTCAACAATAAAGTTTATGAGCCAATAAAATTTCAGGAATTTTAGGAAACAGCCAATGAAAGTGAAGTGGATTCAAAGACAAAGTTTATTAGCCAATAGATTCTATTGGCTCCTAAAATTTCCTGTAATTTTATTGGCTAATAAACTTTATCTTTGAATCCACTTCTCCTTCATTGGCTGTTTCCTAAAATGTCCTATATTTTATTGGCTAATAAACTTAATGATTGAATCCGATTCTCCACCATATACTATTTTAGCAATTTTCTTTTCTGAGCAATCATATTTTGCACTGTTGATGGTACGCCATGGCTACTGAAACTAGTTTGCAACAAGAAATAAAGTGCTTTGGTGCTTTAAACATTGTTTATTTATATTGTAATGCGCCAAGTAATTTCTTATTGTAATAAACATATTTTTGGTTTCATTAGAAGAAAGGGCATACTTTTTTTTCTTTCTCTGTCTTATCTTGCGTTTACTTCTTTTTTTCACGAGCACGAAGTATTCTTATAAGCTTCTACAGTAAACTGAATACTTATCATACAAAGCATTTTACTATTTTATCTCTGTCACCTGTATATTTCAAATGATTTGCAATTACTAAAAATATGCTTAATACATTTATGACAACTTTTAATATATTGTTACAAAACTTTAACACAAAGGGTCGCATTTGATGAAAAAAAAAAAAAAAAAAAAAAAAAACGCTTATCAAGAATTTATTAACTTCAGAAATATTTTTATTTCGTTTATTTAAAGTTTAGATATTTATTCAGGTGTAATAAAATTTCACACATTTAATTTCATTTCGATTTCTGGTTAATTTAAAATAAGTAAGATAATATTGAAAACTGTCGGAAATGACATTATTTCTGCTTTTTCTTTAAGTTTCTAAATCACTAAGCTGCAAATTTGTCATTCCTCAAATTATTTCAACAATCATTTAATTCATTATTACATCAGCAGACGATTATTACGAATTTCACGTCTAAATCGCCTCTGTCTTCGAAGACTTTTTTTTTTCTATTTAGGTAATGCACATTGATATTTCTCTCGGTGACGTCACTTATCTCGAAAAGAAAATTACAAACAATTTTATCCTTTTCCCACAAGTACGACATTAAATAACTTTGGGTTAAAGGATATTTCAATATAAAATATTTTTTTAAATACTTTGTTTGTACCACATGATTTGTAAAAATATGTTTTCAGGTTTGTTTTTAACACTTACCAGCAAAATTGAAAAGTGTTTATGTATTCGGTTTGTCTATCTGCCCACGCTTTAACTCACGTAAATATACTCGGATTTCCCTGCAATTGATATATGTTAATGATGCTTACCATAGCATGCTCGGTATTGTATAGGAAGCTTGTAGCATTAATAGTTCATTTACAGGGGCATTCAAAAGTATTCCGTTACATTTTAGTCTATGGGGAAAAATCGTTTGAAGTGAATTTTAATGACATTACGCTATTTAAAATGTATTGAAATTGATATTAATTACTTAATTTCACTACAAGATGATTATGGTACAATAGGACATTCACTGCATTTGTCGTTCATTTACAGGAGCACACAAAAGAAATCGGTTACAATAACTGTCTTCAGCAATAATTGCTGGAAGTGCGTTTTCTATTTCGGTATACACTTTAAAATTTAACTAATTTTTTTGCATTTTACTTATTTCATATAAATTCTATACCTCGTATACAGGGTTGCACAAAAGAATTCGCGTACCATTCTCCTTATTAGCGGAAATTGCTGAAGGGAAATTTTCAACTGAGGCATGTATTTCCTAACTGAACTAAATTTCTGCATACATGTATACATTGCTTACTTAATTACTTAATTTCACTACAAGATGATTACGGTACAATAGGGCATTCACTGCATTTGTCGTTCATTTACTGGAGCACACAAAAGAAATCGGTTACAATAACTGTCTTTAGCAATAATTGCTGGAAGTGCGTTTTCTATTTCGGTATACACTTTAAAATTTAACTAATTTTTTGCATTCATATAAATTCTATACCTCGTATACAGGGTTGCACAAAAGTACACATGTATACATACATTGCGATAGATATAAATATATATATCATATACAGGGCTTCTCAGAGAATTTGGATATTTTTTCCGATTGTAGATGAGAATTTCTGAAGTTGCGTTTTTAAATGTATTATGCGTTTCCAAACGGTTGAATTAGATATCATATTTGATTCAACTTGTTAAACGGTGCAATTTTGTTAGATTATTCTGAATGTGTTGGAAAGTGTTTCATAATCTATGCTTTACTCATGATTGTTTTCTTTGTTTGGTTTTTTTTAATACAGCGATTGATATATAAAAACAACATATATTTTTTTCATAAGTCAGTTTCATCTAAAACAGATCATGCAAATGTAATTTTTCCTTATGTTAGTGAATTTTAATATCCTAACGTTTACAGAAGTAATTAAAATGCTATTGTTTTTGACAGAAGAAAATTCGTGATGTTTTTGGCTTTCTCTGCCTTTTTTGTGTTTACTTCTTTTTAACGTTCTTTTTATGAGCTTTTTTTATCCCACTTTATTTGCCTTTGTCCCATAATACAATAGACTCTTTTGTGTCCGTTAGCTTTATACATGAAATGATATGTGGTTATTAAACACATACTTAATGCACTAATAAGTACGATTAACGCAACGATTTTGTTACAAAACTGTCACAGGGTGAAATCTTTTGGTCAATAGCGCATTCAAGATGTCATTAACTTCAATGCCCATTTTATTTCGAACGTATTAAATGCATGGATAATATTTCCACAGAATAAATAATTTTGCATTCGGCCTCTTTTATGGGTTAAGAGAATACAGATATATATATTCATGTGGATATATTGGATATATAAAATAAATATGACATTTAAAGTTAATGACGCTATTTCAATCTTTTCATTCATAAATAAGATTTAAATGTGGAAGTTTTAAATATAGTAATTGTAATATATTGTACAGTAGACTCCCTTAAATCCGCGACCCTAAAATCCGCGAACGCCTAAAATCCGCACATTTTTTCAGATGTAAACAATGAAATCTACAGTTAAGTTGCAGGAACAAAATTCAAGATGACGCCAAAATCAGCGACTAACGCAATATTTTAGGTAGCTTTCTTTACAAAAAGCTACCTATTGCAGCCGTTCGGAGGAAAGCGATTTCAAAAAATTTTGGTATATTTTCATCGATCATGACCCCCAGACCCCGAAACCACCCTCCGTTCAAAATTGATATATATATATATATATATATATATATATATATATATCAATATATATATATATATATATATATATATCTGACATATGTCACACTGTAACTCTCGTATTTATGAACCGATTTGGATGTAATTCAGTGTGTACATAGTACATACCAATGTCTCGACCGAGTTCGTTGGCCAGCTTCATCCGCCATTTTGTTTCAAAATGGCGGCCATTTAAATATTTTAAAAAAATTTTAAATTTGAAATGTGGTACCAAAAAATTAAAAATGGGAAAATATTTTTTTCTTATGTATTTGACCTTTATACAAAGACTCCGTAGCAGTTTTTGTTTTGTCTATATCTTAAAAAATGGCTGAGTTATAGCATTTTGAATTTCTAGCGAAGCTGACATTTTGAAACGTCCTGAATTTTGTCACACGATAAAAGGCATATTTATGAACCGATTTGGATCTAACTTCGTTTATACATAGTACAGGCCAATGTCTCGTCCGAGTTCGTTGGCCAGCTTCATCCGCCATTTTGTTTAAAAATGGCGGACATTTAAAATTTTAAGAAAAATTTAAATTTGAAATGTGGTACCAAAAAATTGAAAATCTAAAAAATATTTTTTTCTTATGTGTTTGACCTTGATAAAAAGATTCAGGAGCAGTTTTTGTTTCGTCTATATCTTAAAAAAATGGCTGAGTTATAGTATTTTGAATTTCTAGCGTGGCTGACATTTTGAAACGCCCTGATTCTTGCCACGTGATAACAGACGTATTTATGAAGCGATTTGGATGTACCTTGGTGTGTATATAGTACATACAAATAATTCAACCGAGTTCGTTGGCCAGCTTCATCCGCCATCTTGTTTCAAATTGGCGACCATTTAAAAAAATTTAACTCTAAAATGAGATACCAAAAAAATGGAAAATGAAAAAGATTTTTTCGTATGTCTTTGACCTTAATACAAAGATTCCAGAACAGGTTTTGTTTCGTCTATATCTAAAAAAATGGTTGAGTTATAACATTTTGAATTTCTATTGTGGCTGACATTTTAAAACGACCTGATTTTTGTCACGCGATAACAGGCGTATTTATGAACCGATTTGAATGTAAGTTGGTCTGTACATAGTACATACCAATGTCTCGACCGAGTTCGTTGGCCAGCTTCATTCGCCATCTTGTTTCAAAAGGGTTGCCATTTAAAGAAAATGTAATTTAAAATTTAAAATGAGGTATTAAAAAATTAGAAAATGAAAAAGATTTTTTTTATGTGTTTGGCCTTGATACATAGATTCTGGAGCAGTTTTTGTTTCTGAAAATTTGTTCTTTTGTTTATATCTTAAAAAGTGGTTGAATTATAGCACTTTGAATTTCTATCATGGCTAACACTTTGAAACGATCTTGTATTTGTCACGCGATACCACACGTATTCGCCTATTTCGATGGAAGAAGGCATGTGGATAGTATACATCAATATCTCGACCAAGTTCGCTGGCCAGCATCATCAGCCATCTTGTTTCAAAATGGTGGCTATTAAATTAAAAAAAATTATATTTAAAGTGAGGTGCAAAAAAATTAGAAATTGAAAAAGGTTTCTTTCTTAAGTATTTGACCTTGATATAAGGATTCAGGGGCATTTTTTGTTTGTCTTTATCTTAAAAAATGGCTCAGATATAGCAGTTTTAATTTCTAACGTGGGTGACATTTTGAAAAATCTGATTTTTTGCCTGCGACAGCACTCGTATATATCCACCGATTCCGATGTGAGTGAGCATGTGCACAGCAATTACTAAGGTCTGTACCAAGTTCACTGGTTAGCCTCATCCACCATGTTGTCTTAAAATGGCAGGCATTTTAAGAAATCGCCGAATTTGGCAGCCAAATATAAGTTACTTTAAATAAGAGCAGCTTGGATAAAGCTGACTAATTTCGCGAAATTCTCATTCATAATGATTTAGTATTGATAAAAATTAGTATTGAATCTCCTACATTCGGTTTCCACTTAATTGAGCTTCGTGTGTTTGAATAATATAAGTTGGCTTTTTTAAAATAAGGAATATGAAAGCTACCTCTTCCTCCCGGCACTGGCCGGAAGGACTTTTTTTTTATTTAATTTTTTGTTAATCATTCTCATTTGGCTATTACAGCTGATTTATTACTAAATAAATTTACATAACTTTTGACTTTGATATAAATTAGCATATCTATATCAAATATTCCGATCTTACGATCGCTTTTCCACTAGATGTCAGCATAGGACTTTTGGAATCGAATTGAATCGATTTCATTGGTAATAATTTAATATTTTTCTAAATTTTTATTTTACATACTTATTTTAATAATTACTTTTAAACTAATAAATTATTTTAGTGTTTCACTTTATTGTAAGCATTCATTATAATTTCCCTTTCTTATCTACCAATCAAATTAATGTTTCAAAAATGTAAACAAATTAATGACCAGAAATCTGCAAAATTCTAAAATCCGCACAACCTCTGGTCCCAAGCTGTGCGGATTTGAGGGAGTCTACTGTACTAGTTTTAACAGCCTACATTTTACGAAAATGATACAAATATTGACATATGTAAGACAATTGCACCATAAAATGTATTAAATAAGATATGTACATTAAAAACACATAAACTTGGCCATTGGTACACATAAACAGGAATTTTTATATGAATTTGTACAAATAAATTAATGATAAAGCATAATATCGGCGTTTCGAACAGTTTCTGCAGTCATCTTCAGGATAATTATGATGTTGAAATGTTTAAAACTCCAGATACGAAAGCTTCCTGTCGAGTCTTGATAAATTACATAATTCATATTCATATAATTGATCAAGACTGAACAGGAAGCTTTTGTCTACAGATTTTTAAACATTTCAACATCATACTTATTCCGAAGACGACCGCAGAATCAATTCGAAACGTCGATATTATGCTTTATCATTAATTTTATTTATACAAGTTCATATAACAGTTCTTGTTTATGTGTACCTTTGAGCAAGTTTATGTGTTTTTAATGTACTAGCCACCCTTGGCGATCAGTTTAATGTCCGTTAAAATTTATGTTTGGGATAGCATGTAAAGCTTTTAATCATAATTTAATTTACTTGGACTCCCTTAAATGTAATTAATATAATCCCTTAAGCTAATATTAGTTTTTGTTGCATTAAAATATTTCAATTTATCGATTTTCAGTAAACAAGTAAACCCTATTGATTTACAATGGAAGTCTATGGGAATTTGGTGAAATATCAGAGATATCGCCAAGTTGGCGTCCCTTTCGGCGACTAATTTTTGTCACCAAATTTGCCGATATATCGCAAAGTTGGCGACAAACTTGGCGGGTTTTGGCGATAGAACAGGGTGCCTCTATGGTAACCCCCTTATAGGTATGCAGATGCATTAAATGCTGTTCAATAACCAATGAGATGTGTTTCATTCGAGCGTTGCCATTAAACAATTAACAAATAATCATGATTTCTGTGCTACGTACGATAGCGTAATATATATATATACATAGATACATCATATTTATTATAAAATATGTTTGATTTTGCGTAAAGGCAAAACATAATTTCCTTTAATCTTTATCTACTATTTATGAGGTTTATTTCTCTTTAATGATCCCAAATTGTTCTTTCAAAGTTTTTCGGCAAACACAAAATTCATAAAACACGAAAATATCTTTGATGCATAACATAAAAAATTCTTTTGTCTCCGCTTTCTCTGTTACCACAAACGATATACATTTAATAAAGCCGTGACATTTACTGATATTCACAAGTAACGCAATGATATTCTGAAAAGGAGAAACGCAAAAATGTCTTGTGACCAGTGACACGTACACGTACAGTCGTGGAAAAAAAAAAAAAAAGTAAACACCCTTTTCTAACTCTGCAAAAAATTATCGTAGAAGAAATTTACTGGTACCGCACGATTGGTAATAAAGTCTACTTTTAAATGATGTAAATAAAATTTGCTTACGGGGCCATCTACATATTAAAGCAAACCATAAATTAGTTTTTTTCAATAGCAGTACACAATTTTAACAGCATAAATGAACTCTACACCCTTCAATTAGCCTAAAAACAGATTTTTATGCAATTCATACAACAAGTTTCCGAGAAACTAATTATTTTAAAACGAACGGATTTTAGGGGCTGTATCCAAATTGAAGTTCGGTAACCGATTGTTGACCGATAGAGCCTCTTTCTTGATCAAGGCATCTTAAGCGCCACTCAAGCAGTCATTGAAGACTGCTAGATTAGAGCATAGCCTAAGAAATTTCAACATATCTACGCACTTCTATCATAGCCCCTTAAGCCATCATTTTGTCGTTTTTTAAGCATAATTTGAAAACTACTTGGAAGAAAAATGGGAAATTTTGAATTACCATAAATTAGGACTGAATAAATCTAAATCCATCAAAAAAATTGTTGGTCGAAATTCATAATTTTTCTAATATTAATTTCATAATTCATAATTCATATTATAAAATTATAAAAATTGCAAATTCAACGTATTTATGTTTGGGTAAATACCCAATAGTATTATTGCTACACAAAAAATTAGAACATTAGAAGTATAATTTCAGGAGATATTAATAAAAATATGAAAATGTAATTTAAAATTAGAAACACTAAATTTTGAATGTTTATAATTCAAATGACTTGAAATAGGGTGTCTAGGCATAGTTTGAACCGAAGACTTAAAATATCTTGTTAAAATTGGGTATTGCCATTGAAAAAAATGAAGTTTGGGTTCGTTTTAATATGGAGATTGCCCCCTAAGCAAATTTTATATACATCATTTAAAAGTAGGCTTTATTTCCAATCGTTCGGTACTAGTAACTTTCTTCTACGATAATGTATTGAGGAGTTAGTAAGGGGTGTTTAACTTTTTTTTCAATGACTGTACGTATCATGAGGATCTTTTCTAACAAAATACATCTTCTTTAGAAAATACTTACAGATTACGTAATTATTTTGATGAGCAAATACTTTTGAATTTGAACTGTTTGATGGGTTAAATTCAGTATAGGTTTATATAGATAAAATGCATATATGTTTCATTTAAAATATGGTAATAAAAAGAATGCTAAATAATGAACATAATTTCTGCTGTTGCATCCCGTTTGATGGTTGCATTGTGATATCTCAATTAGTGTTATCAGTAAAAAGTATGCTATAATACTATTACTAATAATAATATATACTATTTTAATAGTACCATTGTCAAATTGAAAAAATAACCTTTCACTATATAATTCACTATATAATTTATCGGATATGTTTTTTTTTTTTCTGTTTTATTCTTGCCCAAATAAGATCAAATCAATAAATTTTCTTTTTTTTTTTTAATTTAAAGCTTTTCTTTTTTATTCTTATTCTTTAATACATTATATCACCGAGTTGCATATCTGCAACATACCCAAAAATAAATATTAATTATACAGTGAGCTTAAAACAAAACAAAAAAAAAATATTTATTGCTACTGTATCCCAACACACTTTTTTATAAAAATGATTCATAAAATTCTCAACAGACTGTGATACTGGGTTAATTGGGACCGAATGAGGTCATTTAGATTAGAGGGATATTGCGCATCATATTGCAAACCGTTTTTACGGCATTCTGCATCTCCATCTATGTCTTTCCTCCGTGACTACAACCGGTTTTCTATTGAATATGGAGTGTGTAGCAATTATTGTATATTTACTGAGATGCACAAAATAATTTGGTTACAGGACTGACTATGATCGGTCATTCTTGAAAGTAGTTTTTCCGCAGCAGCTGTTGGTGTTGTATATGAAGGCCACCTATCTGCACTGGGGATATAGGCGCGAGAGGGGGAATGCCCTCCGTAGGGGTTTTTCCAAGGGATCCTAACCCGTATTTACGCTAGGTTAGAAGAAAATTACGGAAAATTCCGAACGATTAGACCGACGGTCGAGATTGGATTTGAACCCAGCACCTCCCATCTACCAGCTTTGAGAGCAGAACCTCTCAGCCACTGGCGGAGTTTTTTGCTGTAGTTTGCACTTTTAAATGTATCTGATTTTTAGTGTATTCCGTAGTGTGTATAGATTTTATAATGATACCCACTACATTTATAGTATTCCACTACATTATGGTCTCTGGATAAAAATCGTCTGCAGTGTTTTGTTGATACTATAATATTACTTCAAACATAATGAAATTAAAGAGGTACACTGATATTCAATACAACCGGTTTTCTATTGACTATGAAGTGCGGAGCCATTATTATTTATTTAGAGAGATGCACAAAAGAGTTTGGTTACAAGACTGACAATGACTGGTCATTGTTAAAAATACGCTGTCCGCTATTGTGTACATTTTTGAATGAATCTAATTTTTAGTGTATTGAGTGGTGTGTATAAATTCTATCGTGATAGCCACTATATTTATAATATTCCATCACATTATTATCTATAGAAAAAAATCGTCTGCTATGCTTTATATGATGTTATAATACTTTAAATATAATTAAATTAAAGAGGATTAGTGATGTTCACTACAATCTGTTTTCTGTTGATTATCAAGCATAGTGATTATTATTCATTTACATAGACGCACGAAATAATTCGATTGCAGGACTGACTATCCTCTATCATTGATGGAAGTACGCTTTTACGCTGTAGCGTGCATTTTTGAATGTGTCTTATTTTTAGTGTATTACGTAGTATAAATTCTATAGAACATGTACACGGCTGCCCGAAATAATTCGTGCACATTACCGGTAAGAAAAGCATTTGTTGAAAATGTATTATTACTGAGTTATACGTTTTTCAAATAGCGTTTTTTGATATCTGATCTCACTGTAATACACTGCTAAAAACAATTAAAGGATATTTGAAGTTTTATATAAAATAAAGATATAAACGAAATTTTTTTGCCGAAAATAGAAGAAGAGAATCACAAATGCAAATTTTTCTGGTATTCAAACTGTGGAGTATGCAAATTTTGAGTTCGACGTCAAAAACGTCGCTTCAGCGGCAGCGAATGAAATTTGACTTTCAACTGGATAAAAGAGAATGAAGACAAGGATGATCGGCATTCAGTGATTGCTTTGTTTCGATGAGTACGATGTCTCAGCGAAGTCATTTGACAGATTCAGAAGCTTTGAGAATTGTTGGTAGGTTAGAAGGGGGCCAAACTCAAGCCGAAGTAGCGCAAGCCATTGGAGTGTCACAAAGTGTCATTTCCAGGATCTGGAACCGTTTTTTGGAGAGTGGATGTGCAGGCCGAAGACCAGGGCAAGGTCGTAGACGGGCAACAACGCCCAATGAAGATCGGTATTTAGCGTTAACAGCTCGGAGACACCGAACCATGAACGCTACTCTTCTCCAACAACACCTTCGCTTGGCTACAGGCACCACGATTTCAACTCAGACTGTCCGAAACCGGCTCCATGCTGTAGATTTGTATGGTCGCCGACCGATGGTATGTGTTAGATTAACATAAAGGCATCGTCGCGACCGCAGGGAGTGGGCAACCGAGCATGTCAACTGGAGGAGAAATGAATGGAGCAATATTCTGTTTTCTGACGAGTCCCGTTTTTCTGTGCATCCGGATAATAGGCGTATTTTCATCTGGAGGGACCGTGGCTGTAGGAATAATCCTGCGTTCGTGCACGAAAGTGTCAGATTTGGCGGTGGAGGAGTGTTGGTGTATGGTGGCATCTCCATTGACGGGCGCACTGACCTCTACATCATTCGAGATGGAGCTCTGACTAGTCGCCGATATAGGAATGAGATCCTCAGACCTATTGTAGTCCCTTACGCTGCAGCAATTGGAGATAACTTCATTTTAATGGACGATAACTGCAGGCCACATCGTGCAAACCTGGTGGAGGATTTCCTTTTCGAAGAAGGAATCGTTCGAATGGAATGGCCAGCGTGTTCTCCAGACATGAATCCAATCGAGCACGTTTGGGACGCTCTAGGAAGACGAGTTTCTGGCCGCCAACAACCCCCACAAACTCTCCAAGAACTGGAAAGAGCTCTTCTGGAAGAGTGGGGCAGAATACCCCAACTCGTCATTAATAGCCTCATTGAGTCCATGCCTCAAAGGTGTTCAACGTTGCTGGCCGCCCGTGGAAACCATACCCCCTACTGAAAATGATTTTCTTTGAAGAAAACACCTTTTCTTATTCTTTTTTTCTCATATGCACAAATTGTGTTTTTTCCTTTAGTACACAAATGCGCAATAAAATGCATTTTTTTCTGCCAAACATGTGTAATTTATTCTCATACAACCTACTATGTCTGTCGACCATGTATAAATCAGCTAAACAGTTTACCAGATGCAAAATCCACCTAAAACTGCAATATCCTTTAATTGTTTTGAGCAGTGTATTTTCATTGTAGTTATACATAGTAAAAAAGACAAATGTTTCTTAATAAAGTTCTTATCTTACTTAAGATTTACGAAGATATAATATAAACGTTTTCGAGTTACCCGCAATTTGGAAAAGCGTTCTTTTACAGAAACCTCAAAAACGAAAAGATCTCGGGGACATTTTTTTTTTTTTAATGTCCTTCATTTACACAACAGTTATTACATTTATTTTCCAAAACTGAGGTTCCATTCCTCTTAAATAATCCGAGTTATTTTCATATTTATCGGTGGCGCATTTTTGCAGAATTAGTTAACGCTGATTCTTCTTCTTCGAAAGTTCACGTGAGCGAATTCACGAAGAGCAGCTATTCTCCAATGTTTAATTACATAAAACCTGAAAATGCGATTTCAGTGTTTCTATAGTATGTTTGGTTTTTGTTGTTCTTTAAAAGCTGTACTTGAGTAGGTTCAGCGTACATACAAAAACTTTCGTTATATTTGCTCGTCAATTTTTATAACGTTTAGATTGTATAATATTAATTCCAATAATAAAAAAAAGATAATGAGATATAAAATAAGTATTACACTATATGAAGATCATTTCGTGCTATTTACTAATTGAATTCGGAAACAAATAATAGGAAAAAAATATGAGTACAGTAAAACTTTTTGTCTATTACATCGAAATATTTCTGTTATGGTAAAAAAAAAAAAAAAAGTATTTTCTTAAACAATTAAATAATGCGGTTATATTGAAAACGTTTATCCTATATGTTGCATGATTAGATGGAATTAACTATTATTAAATGAAAAATATATATTAAATTTCTCATTAAATGAAGAAATATTCTATTCACCCTCTCGCTGCGCAACCCGAGAAGCACTCGGGCATGCATTTTCCCGTCTAATTAATACTATTTGGTTATTTCCACCAGTTATTTTTTAGCGAAAACTTTGTCTGATTTAATCAGGACATTTTCCCCGATTACGATAGTAAAAAATTTCTGCTTTAAAGAACCGGTGATAAAAGATTAAAAATTCTGTAAAAGACACTCATCGCAAAGAATTACTTACGCAGCGAGAGGGTTAAGCTCCATTTTTTTAGGAGATAGTGTAGCTTTTTATACTGGTTCATAGAGTATGCATAGTTACCAGATGTACCGTTTTTTCAATACTATTTTTTTTTCGAATAGAAATCTTCATTTTATTTAATCGGTGAGTTTTGTGAATATCTCTACACTTTATTTATAGTAAAGTGTATATACGTTAGTGTAGTCAGGTATCCATCATACATCGGCGTTCCAATTGCTCATGACACCATTATTTTAAAGTAATTTTCTTCACCTTATCTAATGACAGAATTAGCTGCGATTAAATATGGCGAATTAAACTGTAAGAAATTAGTGGTGTCCAGAGCATTTGGAGTCCTGACTTACGCGGGACACCTGGCAACACTAATCTACGTATCCATCATTTAAGAGGCTACTTCACTCAAGCGAAAAGACACATTTGCTAATTCTAATCCTATGGAAGAAATTAAAAAAAAGTATCTCGCTTGCATTTCAATATTTTTAAACGATTTTTTTTTGTATTGAATAACTGATATCGATCTGTACACTGGCCGTTTTTTTATTTTTTCGATTTTGTTTACAGATATTTTTAATCAGGACACTATTTTCGGAACTGGTTTCGAAAGGGAAAGCATACTTATAAAAAAAATAAAAATAAAAATAAAAATAAAATAAAAATAAAAATAGAAATAAAAAAGTAAAAAGCGGCCTTTATATAGATCGATCTCAGCTATCCAATACATAGAAAAAATCATTTTAAAATATTGAAATGCAACCGAGATATCTTTATATATTTCTTTCATAGGATTAGCTTCAGCAAGCGGGTCTTTTCGCGTGACTGAAGTAGCCTCTTAATGGAATTCCATTACCTGCGGTATATTCTACTGAGCTATCCACGTGTCAGATCGGATACTATTGCTAAAAGATTATCTGAGTGAAATGTGTCCGCTTGTTGTCGGCCCAGGCAGCTCGATGGGTAAAGAATTTGCAGTTTAAGTCATAAGTCTTGGCTTGACGTCTCGGCCTGGGCATTTTTTCAGTTGGAAATATTCAGTTCCTATTGCTACAGTTTTTTTTTGCTTGAAAATGGATAACCTGTATAACATACTCAACGTTATTTATTTCTTAGTCTAAAATCACGGCTACCGGTTTTAATTTATTAAAAACTGTTTTAAAGACAGCAGGGGAGGATTAAGAGACGATATAAATAAGATAGAAAATTTGTGCATCAAGCAAAGATTATAAAACATTTTCCAACACTTTCAGATCACTGTTACAAAACTTCCCCATTTTATAAGATGAAATATGACATCTAAGTATACAATTTCAAAAACGCATATCAGAGCTTAAAACGCACTACCAGCAATTATTGTTTTTAGATCGTACTGTAACAGAATTCTTCTGTTTCCCTGAAAATGAACAGCTATGGATACCGTAATCTGTATTAAATCTCTAATACACCTCAGTGATATACATCAAGTTAAATATGTTTTAAATAGTGTCACATCATTAAAATACACCGCAAACGATTTTTCTCCACAGACAGTATTGAGGCGAGCATTTTTTGAGTGTCTCTGTAAATGAACTACAAACAATATATAGTTCCTTTTCGATACCGAACATGCCACAGTCAAACTCATTAACATATATTAATTACATAGCAATCCGAGTATATTTACGTGAGATAAAGCACAGAGAGACAGACAGATAGGCAGACAAAGAGAATTCATAAACATTTTAGAACTATGGTGTGGAGTGTTAAAAATGAGTTGAGAAAGGCGTGTCCAGAAATGCAAATACATTGGTGGGTTGAAAACATTCATTGGTGACTACTACGAAAATGATTGCATTATATTGTATCTCATGTATACAAGCCTCGGAGCGATCTCTTTTTACCCGACGGAAAAGAAGGGTTATGTGTTTCACGCGTATCTGTGTATGTGGATTTTTTTATACCCTCGAAACATCTCAACGGCAGGATGGATTTTAATGAATGAAGTCTCTATCGGTTCGTCTTAACGGCTCGATGGTTATAGGCTAGGTTTTGTTTTTATAAATTCAAAATGACGGCCGTAAAATATAAAATGGCGGTAGAGACGAAAAGAAAATTACGCACCCTATTGGGTGGCATATCATTGGATAGGTCTTTCAAAATGAAGACGGTGTTTCATTGACTATTTTACAGTCCGAAGCTCCGTTAAAATATTATACAAGCTGGAAGTTGTGTATGTAGGATCTCTAGCTTTAGTGTAACTCTAACCTTCATAATAGACATCTATAGGCCTCATCAAAAGAGTGTTTGTAGAAAGGAACTAATAATTAAACACAACTTAAAAGTCATCAATACAAGTAAATAAAAAAAAATGTAAGTAATATAAAAAATAGTTTCATATTGATGAGAAATAATTAATTAGTTCGCTTTTTACGCAGTCGGGTTTTTTGATTTTTTAAATTTGATATAATATTATAGATACTAAATGAAAACATTTACCACGACCATTTCCTTAAGATAATTTTCATTTTAGATTCATCTTGGAAAGGTCGTAGAAACCTGCTTCCTTGGGAGCATTTTATTGCACTTCTTGTAATAGTATGCCATAAAAATAATTTTAAAAATTTAGTGGTGGCTAAACATGTGACAGCTCAGAGGCTTGTTATATCTATTACGAAATATAACTGAATAACCACTGAAATTATCAGGATCCAAACGGCTACTTCATATCTTCTACTACTAATTATCAGAATCCAAACGGTTTTTGTTGATCTGTTACAATTTTAACTCCTGGTACGAAGCTAGTACGAAAGTATTGGTTTTAATGAATTTAAAAACTTTATTTGAATACATAATTGTTATTTTTCATACAAAGATGATTATAAAATTATTATTGTTAATTGTCAATCGAAAAAAATATATAATAAATATAAAAAATCTAATAGTTTTTAATGAAATAAAATGTTTTCCACCTATATTACCAGGGATCGTATGCTTCAGGGAATTTTTCAGGACAAATATCAGTATTTTTTTTAGAGAGAAATAAATCTACGCTAAGCGCGCGAAATTTCGCCTTATTTAAGAGGAGATTTTCAATAAGAAAATGTTGGTACCGAAGAATTTCCTAGTCTTGAAATTTCAGGACAAGTACGTCCCCTGTGTTTTGTAACTCAACAAGCCTCGGTTCACTCTCAGAAGTATTTTCTTCAATTCATGGAAATATTTCTGGCATCACTGCTATCGGAAAATATCCGAGAATTGAACATTGTCCGCATCTTTTGTCTCTGTGACCAGAAAGAAAATATCCGCCAATTGAAGAAATGTCAGTTTTTTTTTCTTTCTAATACATAAATTTCCGTAATCTGAGAAAAGGATTTTTTCTTTTAAATATTTCTGTCGTTCTTCCATGGATGACCTTGGCTTGAAACCTGGAGCCACGCGTTTCGAATCAAGCATCTTAACTAATAGTACAGCGAGCCCTTGCCAAAGGCGAGTTTAAAATGAAGATATGGGTTTTCGTCAAAGTGGCTATTGGTAAAGATTGTTAAATGTCTTGTTCAGAAAGCTCCGAAATTTAAAATTAATTGCAAGGACTGCACTGTTACGAAATAATGGTTGGTGTTTTAACACTTATAGGGAATAAAATTATTACATGTTACACATATTTTTAATAAGATATAATTTGATTGTTAGATGTAAAATATGAATATTATATTTTAAATTAAATTTGAAATGAAATGTTTGCTTTTCTGAATAAAATCGATTCTTTAAAACTTGATTGAACTACTATATATTTTTTAAACGTGTTCCTTTAGATTATATTTTACATGTGAATATTTTTTTAATACTATAAAAAAGAAATTATGAATAAGTTTAAATGAATGAGAAAATTGCTACTTCATTAAATTCGAAAGCTTTATTTTTGTTTGTTTGTTTTCAAATAAATTAGAAATTTTAATTTATTGAATTTTCGGTTTTCATTTAAAAATTAAATTCGAACCTTGGTATTAATCTAAACCAATACGCATGTGTTAAAGGAAAAAGGGAATTTTTTACTGAAAAACTATGTTTTCCAGCAGTACGGAAATTATTTGTTTAAAAATGACACATAATTTTGTGTATAAAGACGAAATTTTCCGGCAGTTTTAGATCCCTACACTTAGTATACATAACGAAAGAGTTTTCTAATTGTGGGAGATGTTAAGTTATTATTACTCACAGATTTCTTTATCATACTGCATAAATTTTTCTACAAAATCCTGCATGCTTTCCTGCATGCATACTCTAAATGTAGACAGTCTTTTGATAATTGAAACGATTAATAAAATAACATAAACGATAAGTTTTCCTACAAAACTCTGCTTGTTTTTAACTATAAAATCCATACTCTAAATTTAGACAGTCTTTTGATAACGAAATGTAAAATAACACATAATTTAACAAATATTAACGGGAATATTTGTAAATGCAAGCAGCCTTAAAAGATTTAAATTTTCCACCCACAAAAAAGTCTCATACAGGGAGTCCAGCGAATAAGACCCTGATTTCAAAATTAAATATTTCACAAACAAAGATCAATAGAATTATGCGGTAAACGGTTTCTTTATTAGCTAAGTTGTAAAAATGTTATACAGAAGTTTCGAAAATTTAGTTGCAAAAACCGTTAACAGATGGCGCTGTACTCGATATGCCTGTAAATTGTTCTTCGAAGTCCAGAGCGATCAGTTCGAGGCACTTCACTTATTTTGAGGAGTCGATGCTGAATCGACTCACTTGACTGATGAGTCGACATAGTGAATTGACTCTCGACTCACTTGCGCAAAATGAAAAGCAACTGATCTGGTAAAACTTGCTGGATCTGTTAGTATGAATATTCAAATGTGCGATGCAAGCATGTCAGTTAATGTTTTATTATTTAAATTACCATTAAATAAAGTTTATTTATTAGTCCAATAATAAGATAGTTATCTTTCAGTTTCATGTATTTCAACTCTTTATTAACACTTAACTGTTAGCAGTCTCATAGACAACTACATTTTTCAATTTTCACAATTGAACTCGTAATTTCCAGTGAATAACATGAAATTTTGTTTCATTTGGAGCCCTAAAACTATTGCTAGAGATTCTGAATATGAGAAGTTTAATTATAATAGTCCTGTACTTCATGTTTAGTACAGAAACAGTACCCTGTGAGTTAATAGAGACTTTCATTCATCTTTTAACCTTTTCACCGCCTTGAACTGATATATCTGTTCACTAAACTGTAGGTTTCACTGCTATTTTAAGAGTTAATCGCGCCTTTTATTCATCTTTTAATCGAATGGTTTCACAACAACTCACAGTTGTAATGTGGTAATTTTCTGTCACAGTAGTTAACCCGGGAGAACTCGCTGCATGAGATTTTCTCTCACAGTCGTACTTTTTTTAAGACTCTTATTTAAACCATTTTTCATTTTAATTAAAATTTAAAAATGTTATTTCAATTATTTTACCTAATTGTGAGTAAAAGTACTAAGCAAAGCAAAAGAAATAATATTAAGCGAATGTAAAATAAAAGAAAAGCAATTGGGCACCGTGAGAGAAATTCTCACTAGCGAGTTTTCCCGGGTTAAAGGTTAAATGAACTTTTTCAGATGAATTGTCATGTATAAAATTCATTATCACATTTAGGACCATGGATGTCTTATTCAGGTTATAGCTGCCGTAAATGCGACAAAAATTACCTAAACGCGACAATCATATATTATGGTTTTATACTAGAGATAATTATTAAATTTATACAAAACAAGTTAGTTTTGAACTAAGGGTACAGTATTCAGTAAATTGTTGCTTAATAAAATATATATTTATATAAATATAATAAAATGCCAAATATACCCTAAATGCGACAAAACTATGGGGAATCGCGTTTCATTTAGGCACAATGACCTTATAATGCTATTTTAATTCCGTTTTTTAAATAAAAATGTTCGCAGGTAATATTAAATGGATGTAATTTACATACATTTTTTAAAGGTTTAGCCAATCGATTTTTTTAATGTCCCTTATATAAACACAGATATGTAATATATTTTCGGAATCCTATAGCTACCACGCCCCTCCCCCCTTTTTTTTTCGTAAACAGCTAGGCTGTGTGTGTGTGTCTCTATGGATGTACCTCAATACTATATGGTTATATATTATCATGGTTTTCAAAATTAAATTTTAAAAGGGAGTAAATCAAAAACTATAAACATGAGAAAACAAGAACATTTTTAAACTTAGTCTCATCCCCCCTTCTCGAGGCGGGCGGGGGACTACTTATTGAACTCATTTGTATTCGAAAACGCGTAAAATTGACAGGTGTTCTTATTCAGGAACTATGTAATCGAATGGCGTTTTCCATTTTTTGACAAAATATCTTTCAAAAAATGCTGTCAAAGTTTGCGTTTTTAAACGAATTTCCGTACATGTTAGCACAGAAACAGAAAAACTTGCCATTACGTGACAAAAATCGCACTTTACGTAAATTTTATTTTTTTTAAATATAAATTTAATCAATTTATTTATGTTAAAAAAGTGGAAAAAGCTATTTGATTCCAAATCGCCTCAATAGTCAGGCCTGTCAAATTTATAACTTGATAGTTAAAAATGCTGCCTCTGAGCCCCGCAAAGTAAAATTTGTGTGTAAGGGAAAAAAATACGATCTTCTCCAAAACTATGTGACCGAGGATAATCGCTATAATTTTCTAGCAAAGTTTGAATACACTACTATGGCCCCTAATTTTTTTTTCATCATTTTAGTTTCAGTACATTCGGAAATAGGTTGGATGGGGGGGGGGGGGGGCGCTCCCCGAGCGACACGCACACACACACACACACAAAAAAAATCCGTTTCTCGTTTTGTTTTCAGCGCAGAGAATTCAAACTTTTAAATTTTGATATATATAAAAAATAACTCCTCAAAACCTTCCACTCCCAGTTAAAAAGAAGGTAATTTTTTACACATGGGGGGGGGGGGGTAAGGGATTAACCCGGGAGAACTCGCTAGTCAGAATGCCCAATTGCTTTTCTTTTACTTTACATTAATATAATATCAACTTTTTTTGGTTGGCTTAATACTTTTATTCACAAAAGAGGTAAAATAATTGTAAAACATTTTGAAATTTTAATTAAAATGAAAAATGATTTAAATAAGAGTCTTAAAAAAGTACGACTGTGAGAGAAAATCTCATGCAGCGAGTTCTCCCGGGTTAAACAAGAATATTTCTATATTTTACAGTTTGGCTTAGAGGTGTTCACCGGCCCAGCCCGTGGGCAGGGCTAGGACCAATTTTTCGCAGCACTGGGGTCGGATAGGGCTTTACTTCTTTTCTGAAGGCTTGGGAAGGTGCTAGGTATTGCTCTTTCCGGACAAGGCTAGGGCCTTTCTTTTTTCTGAAAGATCGCGCCGAGCAGAACTTAATTTTTCAGTATTGATCCGGGATTGGCTTCTTTCTTCCAAGGTTTTCAAGGGGCGACATTTTAAGTGCCGGCCCAGCCCGTACGAAAATTATTGTATTGGCCTGGTCTGGTCCGTGCAAAAATAAGTAAAATTTGGCCCGATCCAAGACTTTTTGCAAAAAATGCATATATTTTTAAATTGCAATTATACTTACTGCCATACTACTGTACAATTAAACTTTAAAATTTATTCTTTTTAAAGAAAAGCCATTTCTAGGCAATAAAATTAAAATACAATAAAACATGTGAAAAAGAACCTGTGTAGGGCGGAATGCTGTCTTAAACTAAAAAATGTGTTGATACATGAAAAATGAATATAATAATATGTGAGGAAAAGTATATAATACATTTAAACCTGCACAGAAGTAAACTTCTCTATAACGTAGATTTTTTCATTCCTAAGCAATTTCGTTTTCGACGATTTTACTAAATAGAATTTTTCCCATTATTAAATCTCCAATGAATAGAATATGAATTAACGATATTAAATTTAACTGAAACATTTACATACAAATAGAGATTCATTAAAAACATAAATATCGCAGCACAGGTCTCTTCTTTAAAAATGAAAGATTATAAAAAAGAAAATAAAAGCTAAAATAAGTATTTTTGGTCAGAACTCCTAGTAACGAACAATTTTTGACCATATTGACGTAAAAAATTCATGCTTTCTAGAAATTTAGTGGACCGGACGGCCTCAGTCCGATATTTTAACTTTTTTCCTGGCCGGATCAGTTTTATACCGAGACGGGCCATTACTTTTTCTGTACGGGTCGAACTTTTAAATTTTATATAGAGGTGGGCCAAAGTTTTTTCTAAGAGCGGGCCGGACCAGGTCTTATAAATTTGGGCCTTTGCAGACTTTTAGTTTGACTGTTCCCAGCTCCCATCCAACAAAGTCTAATATTAAAAACTTCTTTTATGTAAAATTAAAACCAAAATAATTCAAGCATTCACTCAAAAATTTTCTTATCCGCAATGCGAAAAATAGAATTGCTTCATCTTTACAACCAACCAATGTTACTTCCGCAAGTGAGTGGAGAATCGAATCCCTATGTTGGCTCATCAATCAAGTGAGTCGACTCAGCATTGGCTCCTCAAAATGAGTTGAAGTGCCTCGAACTCAAGTCAAGTCAACGCGGTGCTTACGGAGTACCGACGTGGATCGTTTTACCGCCACGCGAAACCTCCAACGAAATTGAAAAAAAGCAACATAATTTAAATTTAGAAACAATGCTTATAAAAATAAAAAGAATTTGGAAACCCTCGTGGAGGGCCCTGAGGCTCATTCCGGGGTTTAGAAGCACCTGAGGCACAAGTCCGCCTCAAAACAAGGGGCGCGTAGAGCATCCAAAATTAAATTTGGTTGCCCTACACTTCGTTGACAGACTAATGTTTGACCTGGCAATAGTCGGAAAATGAGAAGGCAGGTGGCGCCAGGAGTCACAGCTAAGCCTGACATCCAGGAAAACCAGAGGCCCAAACTAACACTATCTCTGAAAACTTATAAAAAAAAAAGGGGGCCACATAGCTCACTAAATTTTGAAAGTCAAGCCTTATGTCCCTCACAAGTCGCAGATCTCCCGGCTTTCGCACAAACGAGCCTCGAACTGATCGCTTTGGACTTCGAAGCACAATTTATAGGCATATCGAGTACAGCGCCATCTGTTAACGGTTTTTGAAACTAAATTTTAAACTTCTGTATAACATTTTTACGTCTCAGCTAATAAAGAAACCGTTTACCGTATAATTCTATTAATATTTGTTTACGAGATATTTAATTTTGAAATCAGGGTCTTATTCGCTGGACACCCTGTATATTCAATAGCTGAGAAGGAGTGCATTATATATACATGAAACGATTAATATAATGACATAAACGATAAATTTTCTACAAAACCCTGCGTGATTTTAACTATAAAATCTATACTCTAAATTTAGACAGTCTTTTGATAACGAAATGTAAAATAACACATAATTTAACAAATATTAACTGGGATATTTGTAAATGCAAGCAGCCTTAAAAGATTTAAATTTTCCACCCACAAAAAAGTCTCATATATTCAATAGCTGAGAAGGAGTGCATTATATATACATGAAACGATTAATATAATAACATAAACGATAAATTTTTCTACAAAACCCTACGTGTTTTTAACTATAAAATCTATACTCTAAATTTAGACAGTCTTTTGATAATGAAATGTAAAATAACACATAATTTAACAAATATTAACTGGGATATTTGTAATTGCAAGCAGCCTTAAAAGATTTTAATTTTCCACTCACAAAAAAGCCTCATATATTCAATAGCTGAGAAGTAGTGCATTATATATACATGAAGCGATTAATATAATAACATAAACGATAAGTTTTTTTACAAAACCCTGCATGTTTTTAACTGTAAAATCGATATTCTAAATTTAGACAGTATTTTGATAATGAAATGTAAAATAACACATAATTTAACAAATATTAACTGGGATATTTGTAAATGCAAGCAGCCTTAAAAGATTTTAATTTTCCACCCACAAAAAAGTCTCATATATTCAATATCTGGGAAGGAGTGCATTATATATACATGAAACGATTAATATAATAACATAAACGATATTTTTTTCTAAAAACCCTGCATGTTTTTAACTATAATATCTATACTCTAAATTTAGACAGTGTTTTGATAACAACATGTAAAATAGCATATAATTTAACAAATATTAACTTGGATATTTGCAAATGCAAGCAATTTAAAAAGATTTTAATTTTCCATCCACAAAATGTTTCATATATTCAATAGCTGAGAAGGAGTGCATTATATATACATGAAACGAGAATATCTATTGTACAAGTTAAAAAAAAAAAGACATACATGCAATGCAAAAAAAGAAAATTTTTTGTTTTACTTCGAATAAACGTAAATGAAAACAGAAATATATTATGTTTCATTAAATACAAATAAAACCCGTTTCAGTAATCATGACTGCTACTGTTTAGAAAATCTATTTTTTTTTTTTTTTTACAATATATATTTTTTCACTCAAAAAAACACCAAGTTAATGCATATATTTTTCGCATTTTTTTGTGTGTTTTTTGTTATGGTCGCCTTTAATAATAATTAGTTTAAATACATTAGTATGATGCTTTTATAGAAGAAAAATAATTTTCATTGAAACATATTAGAAAATATATCTGGAAGTAAAGATGCACAGGTTTTGATTAGCATAAATACAAAAAAAATTATGAAGAAAAAATACTTTGAACGCCTTGAAAGAGTAGAATGTTACAATGAGCTTTTATGCAGAAATTTTTTAATTAAGCCATAAATTAATTTTTATGTAGATTTTTCAAACAAAAGAACTTACCGGGTGTCCTAAAAAGGACTGACTGATTTTAAAATTCAATAACTTGCAAACGGTGACAGATATTTAAAAAATTCTTGCAGGAGGGTTATGCATAAGATCAAAAGTTTGTTTACAGTGATTTTCGATTTTAGTTCGAATTACAAACAACAGATGGCGCTGCGATCAATAGACGCTAAATTCAGGCTCGATTTTTGGACCTTCGGGACCCACTCAATACATTTCCATCGCCTTTTCCCGCATGGAAGAAGAGATCGACCTGAAGTCTATGAGATCGACCAAAAAATCGAGCCTGTTTTTAGCGCCTATTGCTTACAGCGCCATCTATTGTTTGTAATTCGAACTAAAATCGAAAATCACTGTAAAAAAACTTTTGACCTTATGCATAACGCTCCTGCAAGAATTTTTTAAATATCTGTCACCGTTTGCAAGTTACTGAATTTTAAAATCAGTCAGTCCTTTTTAGGACACCCGGTATATTGTGCAATATATATACATAGAATCTTTTTAAATTTGTATGTTTGTAAAACATTTTTCTATAATTTACTAAAGAAAATCATACGATAAAATGGGAAATTAAATTTTTGCTTTCAAATAAAATAAAATATCAAAAATTTGTTTACAATTTGTTTACAACTCCTAAAACTTTTAATTATTACAATTTTTTTCTCTGATTAATACGGCATTATTGTATAGGTTTTTAAAAATAACTTGTGCATATTTTTTTTTTAAGGTGAAATTATCGTTTGCTAAATTGATTTCTTAAATAGCTGTTATTTAATTAATAAATCAACTTTAATATTCTTAATTCTTCGAAATAAACTGTGATAAATCTTACGTTAATCCAAGTATTAAATGTAAATGAGTAAAACCAATTATACATGAGCTTTAAAAGATATTTTTACTTTTTTCTATCTTTACAAAAAGAAATCACGGATTTGCACGTTTTAGGGGTCAGAACTTAGGGGTAACCCGAAAGACATGTTTTTACAACATGTCTACCTGTGATTCTGTCAGTCAGTCTGTCTGTCTATCTGACAATGAATTGACATGACACAAAATATGTGTGATACAAACTTTGTGGGCGTTGTATCTCAAGAACTAATGAACAGAATTTATTAAAACTTTAGATTTAGTTAGTTCCTGTTATAAAATGATGCTGATTACGTTTTGGTGTAAATCGTCTAACATGTGGCGTTGCTATGCAGCCTTTTTCACGATTTCCGAAATAGCTGTATCTCAAGAGCTAATGCACGGATTTTTAAAAAACTTCAGGTTCCGTTAGTCATAGATCTAATTTGGTGCTGAGTACTTTTTAATGTAAATTGCCCAATAGGTGGCGCTGCTACATGACATTATTTATCGCAATAGATCTATCTCAAGAACTAATACACGAATCTTCACCAAACTTCAGATTCAGTTAGTCCCTGATATAAATGAGTGTTGTTTAGTTTATAGTGTAACTCGCCTAACAGGTGGCGCTGCTAGGCTGCATTTATCACGATTTTCGCAATAACCGTATCTGAAGGACTAATGCATGAATTTTCATTAAATTTCAGATTCAGTTAGTCCCTGACAGAAATTGGTCCTAATTGGTTTTTGGAGGAAATTGACAAACAGGTGGCGCTGCTATGCTGATTTTTTTTTTTTTTTTTTTTTTACGAATTCCGCAATAGCTTTACCTCAAAAACTAATGCACAGATTTTCATCAAACTTCAGATTTAGCTATAACTTGACATAAGTTTTTGCTGATTAGACTTTGGTGTAAATCAACTTACCGGTGGTCACTTATATGCTCTATTAGTTTTGGGATTGCCGACTAGTTTCTCGATGTTTTCAAGATACAGATTTTAATGAGTAACCGCGCTATTATTTAAGTTAGATGGATCTATCTCTGTTTGTGCGACAATCCCTTGACATTTATACAGGGTGTTTCAGTACTAGTGTTTCAAAAATTAAGCGGTCGTAGAGAAACTACAGCAAATAATTTTTCCATAGAAAACCAGGGTCGCAATCTATTAAGGGGTCTTGTACCTTTTAAATGCGACGAAATTTAACGAAAAACTTCAAAGTTTGAATTAGTTTATCTTAAAACCCTTTTTATGCATAAAAGTGAAATCTTTAATATTGATTAAACAGATTGAGCTTTGTAATCTACTGTCATTAGAAATTTATTAGCCTTTTGCAGAATTTCTGTATTGTTGAAATCAAATAGCTCTTTTTTTTACTCCGTAAGTCATTGCGCGCATGATATCTTGATAAAGTACGTATGGATTGTCATGAAATTTGGTAAAGATACTAAACATATATGTGTGTTTAAAATGAACTACTCTTAGGCCAAAATTATTTCATTAACTATATAAAAACAATATTTATATAAAAAAAATAAAAAAAATTATATATTTAAAGAATAAAAATAGTCATAACTAAAAATATTACTACTGTAAATACTCAAAAGTAGTTCATTTTAAACTCACATATTTGTTCAGTATCTTTACCAAATTTCATGACAATCCATACGTACTTTCTCAAGATATCATGCCCGCAATGACTTCTGGAGTAAAAAAAAGAGCTATTTAGGTTTCAACAATACACAAATTCTAATGGTAGCATATTACAAAGCACCATCTGTTTTATCAGTATCCAAAAATTCATGTTTATGCATAAAAAGGTTATGAAGATAGACTAATTCAAATTTCGAAATTATTCGTTAATTTTCGACGCGTTTAAAAGGTACAAGACCCCTTAATTCAAGCAAAAACACACTTCTACCTAAGCGCAGACTTTCGGCCACAACTCTAATAACTATGTAGGCATTTTAATATTTTTTACAAAATAGTGAACTTCTTGTGTCAAAAAGACAATAAAATAACGAAAAGTGATTGAATTGCACAGTAATTCGATAGTTGCATGCTATGTATTGTCAACGACATTCCGAAAATTAGATCATCTAAATTAGCGCTAATTGGATGCAGTTTATCACTTCTTACACCACAAGTAGTGACATTGTAACTTTTAAGGCAGTGGAAGTGGCCATCATTCGCATCCAATCAGCACTAAATTAGATGTTGCGTCTTTCTTAGTGTAATTAACATTATATACGATGAAACAACCAAATGACAGTGTAATTCTATTACTTTTTGTTATTTCATCGCATTTTGAACGCATCAAGTTCATTCTTTTGTAAATTTTGTTTAAATATCTTCCTTATTATTAAAGTTATGACCGAAAGTCTAGGCTCATATAGAAGTGAAACACTCTGTATTTTTGCCTGAATAAATAGATTGCGCGCTTTGTTTCCCATGCAAAAATTGATTGCTGTAGTATGGCTCTATTGCCTCTTAAAAAATGCAACCATGGTACTGAAACACTTTATAGTTAGTTCAAGAAAGACATAATAATCTACTGATTAATAAGGTAAAAAAATATTTGCTACCAGCTAACCTGCCCGGCGTTGCTTGGGTCCGTCAAAAAATAACACGAATTGGGAAAAAACTCTAAAAATCACAATAAAAAATCGCGAAAATTTTAAAAGTCGCTGAACGAATTTCAAATAAACTTTACTATTTGAAAAAAAAAATTGTTATTGGGCTAGACGATTGAAACTGGATTCCTTTTACTAATGTGGAAAAATCGTAGGAAATTGCGAAAATACATTAAAAATCACATGAAAATTTCACGAAAAATTCGAAAATTGCTGTAAGAAATCCGAATAAACTTCATTGAAAAGAAGGTAGAATTTACGAATGTCAAAAAACCACAGTGGATTGCGAAAAAACATAAAAATCGCATTAAAAATCACAAAATTTCACGAGAGTCAAAATTTACTATTTGTGGATCAAAGTTTGAAATCTAATTACTTCAATGAATTTCAAGCCTTCAAACGCGGAAAAATGCTAGAAAATTGTGATAAAATCTGTTAAATAGCAAAAATCGTATAGGTGAAAATTTATTATATTACGCTAAAAGTTTGAAACCAAAATACCTTTTCTGAATCTCAAAAAATAACCGCGAACTCAAAAACATAAAAAAAAGCTAAAAAATTGCACTAAAATCGCATTAAAAACCGCTACAGTTCAAAATAGCACAGCAGAACATTTACAATAATAGGCTAAAGGTTTGAAACCAAATTCCTTTTAGGCTAGAAGTTTGAAACAGAATTCCTTTTAAAAATGTAAAAAATCATTGTGAAAGAAAAATTCACCGAAAATTGTCACCGAAAATTGCATTGAAAATCGTAAAATATTAAAAAATCGCTAAGGTAAAAATTTGCTATTAAAGGATAAAACATTGCAATCGAAAATTTACTGTATTAGACAAAAAGTTAAAAAGTAAGAGTTAAAGTAAGAAATCGAAATCAGTTTCCGAATGTTTGTCTCCGAAGTCGAAGAATAGCTAAAAGTCACATTGAAAATTGCATTAAAAATCTCTGAATATTTAAACTCACTTCTGTAAAAATTTAATATTAAGGGGGGAAACATTAAAATCAGAAATACTTAATGAATAACAAAAAATCGACACGGAGCGCCAAAAATCTCGCTAAAAATCACATTGAATATCGCATTAAAAACTAGTAAAATTCAAAAAGCGTAGAAGACAAAATGTACTATTTAGGCTAAAAGTCAGAAACCGTAATGCTCTTAACAATGTTAAAAAATTGACGTTGAACACGAAAGATCGCTAAAAATCACATTAAAAATCAATCAATTAAAAAATCGCTGAAGACAAAATTTACTATAGTAGGATAACAATTTTATACCAAATTCCTTTTCCGAATGTAAAAAAATCGCCGTAGAAAAAAGCTAAAAATCGCATTGAAAAATGCATTAAAATTCGCTGAATATTTCTAAAAATGAAAAAAATACTGAAAAAAAAGATAAAATTTATTATAATGCGGTAAAATATTTTAATCTGAATTCTGCCATTAATTACAAAAAATGGGCGCAAAACACGGTAATGGACTCAAAACACGGGAAATTTGAAACAGTTCTGTGATAGATTTGTGATAGTGAATGAGACGTGGCTACTGTCGTTTGGACTCGAGTTCATAGTGACGTAGCCATGTCTCATCCACTCTCACATATTTATCACAGAACTGCTTCAGGTCTGGCCCCATAAGCTCCAAACCAACCTTCCCCCCCCCCCCCCTCCTCTTTCAAGCTAGATGCCACCTCTCACTTCTAAAACGAAAAAGATAATATGTTAATATAGCAGCTACGATTCTGAAGTTGACCATATAGGCATCTAAGACGTTAGGCCTCAATATCCCACTTCAACCATTACAGTACAAATATTTTACACACACTCGGGACAATAATTATTGATCCACTCTCGTAAAGCAAATATTAGTATTCGGGAATAGTGGTTTTTATCTGAATCAAAAATTCCGCTATAGTGGCAACACTAGAGAAGAGAGAATTCACATCTTGATCTTATAAGTTCGCGTTATAAGCGGGATCTTTTGCCTCAAAGAACCAAAAATCTATCGGGTCTTAAGCGAGATCACGTAGTGACCGTTCGCGTATTAAACGTGATATTTTTTGCATTAGCCTTATGAGCGATGTTGAAGGGATCGGAAAAAGTTCGCATATTAAGAGGTATCGCGTATTAATCGTGAGCGTCCTAGCCGGATCTGTCTGTATATCGCAATAAAAATGGAATGCACCTGTAAAATTAATTATTTCTGACTCGATACTGCAACAAATAATTTTTAAAAGAAAAGGAAGAAATTATAGTAGTCTTTTAATAAAATAAATAAATAAAATAACTTTATATTTTTCAGTTAAAAATGAAAGAAAACCGACCCCTCGTCTTTTTAATTTTAAGAAAATTTATATTAGATGGCTGTTACAAAAAGCGCTTGCGAAAAGAAATAATCTATTTAAATATTCACAGAATATAGAAAAACTATGCCTTAAGATTTTCATTAGCATGTTATTGAAAAGATTTCCAAAGATCTGATATTTTCTTTTTGTTTTTGCATTTTCCTAATTAAAATCAATAAACATCGAAGCTTTGCTTTAAAATGACAGGAGTTTCTATAAGAAATACGTATTCTTTTAATAATTTTATAATTGTTATTCTTGTCTTTTATACTGATTTCAAAATTAGTATTTAAAGTATTTTATTTGAAAAGACATTCAATTTTTCGCGTATATTATTATATTTTACGTCTGCTTATTAAAATCAATAAATTACGAAACATCAGTTAAAAAGAGATAGAATGTTATAAAATAAATGCGCATTTTCTAATTAGTTTAATCAAATTCCTGAATTATTAATTTTGTCAGTTTTAATAGTTTGATTGGAATTTCGCAGAAGTAGATATTTAGTACCAAACTGGCACTTATTTTGACCCCGAATTGGCAATATTTTCAAAATATTGCCATGTTTGGAGTACTTTTTCTGTATAAGTAGATATGCATGACTAGAATGCCGATTTTGTATTTAATTATGTATCACAATAAAAAAATGAAATGCATGTTATAAGGCCTGTAATATTCTTTATTTCTGACAAAATTCTGTACTGCAACAAATAATTCTAAAAAGAAAAGGAAGGAATTATAAAATTCTTTTAATAAACTAAAGAAACAAAATCTATATATATAAAAGAAAGTCTGGATTTTGTATTAATCAACGCGCAGCCAAAACTACTGAACCTAAAATCTTGAAAATTGGGATAAAAATACTTCTTATGACAAAGAGTGCCGCTAAGAAAGGATTTTCTAAAATTCCACCCCTAAGGGGGGTAAAAAAGAGACCGAACTTTTAAAAAATTCCTTAAAAATCTGATTTTATAGTTAGTTTTCAACTGATGACGTATTTTGGTGTATTTTTGCAAGCTGAATCGAATGGTACTAACCAAACTCTTTTAAGTCCAATAGTTCGTGTGATATTTCATATTTTTCTAATTTGGCAATGTGATTGGCGCCAAAACAACGAAATATCGAACATTACAAGTGATAATTCATCCATATTCATTCAATTGTATATCCGTTACTGTAGCAACGGAAGAAATTCAAATTAAATCTTTTTGTTAATTCTTTTGGTTAAGAAATTAAAACGGCTATATGAGTTTGAAAAAAAAATACAAACATCTTGAAAAAAAGAAAAAAATACATTGATTTTATTTAAAATACAAGTAAGCGATCCACTTAGAAATTAACATTATAAAACTAAAATATTTAAAAATGAAAGCAATGTTTGTACGACTTTAAAAATTTTGTGTGTTTACATCCGGGCAATGTCAGATACAACTGCGCCAAGCATGGCAATTACGTTAATTACAGCAATCCTTATTTTTTTGTTCATTTGATTGTTTATTTAGTATAGTTTTAAATTAATTTTATTATTATAATTTTTTTAGGAACAGATGTCATATTCGCCCCATATTGGCGCGATTTTTTTCTGTCGCCAATATCATATAGGCAACAGGTACTTAACTTGCGCCAAAATGCTTGATGTGGTAACCCGCATTATGTTGTTTATGCTGTTGATGTTTTCGCCAAATTGGCAACCGAAAAAAATCGCGCCAATATGGGGCGAATATGACATCTGTACCTTTTTTTATTATAGTATGTAGTTTTATGTTATATATTTTATTTATTTATTTACCTAAAACAATTTGCTATTTTTAACAAGGTTATGTATTTAAGAATGTTAAATTACTTTTTTGAACGTAATTGGCAAACGATAAACAAGATTGGCAATTGGCAGCCATTTTTGGCGATCTATCTCATGGTCCGAATAATGCGTAAGTATTACTTTTTTTAATGGAAGAAATTGGAATTGAAATGATACATCGCGATTTATCACTTGCTCCTGGATAAAAAGAAAAAATGGGTACTTTTATGTCAGCCGTATCCATATGTAAATATCGCCATTAGCATTTTAAAAATCGCCAGTAGCAGTAGTTACATTTCACGTATGTAAATTAAAAACAATTCTTTGTTTTAAGTTTGGCATTATTTCTTATTGTTTTACTTTTCATCTTTTTCAATGGCATTAGTGTAAAGCATGTATTATAAATTAAATGAGTGAAATGTTTTTATTTTGAATGAAAATAATAAAATAAGAATAAGATATGGAAGCAATCTTTGTTGATTTATTACTTGCGCCCGGCTAACATTGAAGTATCACAAAAGCCATATATTCACCTTTCTTTGGGTAATTGTTCATGGAATTTCTGGTTAATCTTCCGTAATCGGATACTTCTTCAATCGGTGTATTAATTACAATGTTGAAAGCATAGTTTATGTATGAAGCGAAAACTTCATGATGAATTCTATTACAGAAAATATCATCATCATCTTACTATATATTGAAAACGGAAATTTGCATTTTATTTCTATTCTTTATAATATTTTGATAGGATATGCCATTATTAGTTAGGTAATGTTTTTGGAACGGTTTTTATGTATACACACAGTGTTCTACGTTGCTTAGTTTTAGTTATAGAACTATTGGAAAAGCTATACAAAAAGGTGAACGCAATTACGAAAGATACATCTACTGTAATTATATAAAATCAAATTTGATTTTCCTTCAACCTGTTTATAATTTGATTTTTGCTGGATGTATTTTGATGGGACTTACACTGTTAGTTAGATTATTTTTTGTGGATGGTTGGTACTTCATGAATGGATGGTACCTCTCTGTAGCGAAGTTTTCTTCTGGGTTATTGTTTTTTCTGAAGCACAAACTTGGCATCAAATCAGATTTCAGAAAATTAGATTACAAGAGAAAGTTCCAAAACTAGGTGAACCCGAATGTGAAAGATTACCTTTTATTTAAAGTTCTACTGAACGTATTTTGATTGCAGTTGCACAGTTAGGTAATATTAGGGATTGTTGCAATATTTGACATGCCATTATTCATTTTTAGTTATGGAACTATGAGGAAAGTTCTCAGTGGTGTAGTTGAAAAAAAAAGTAGGATAAAATCTACAGGCAGAGGCTATATATTAGAGAGTATATATGTTATAGCTATGAAGGGCAGAGTTTCTAAAAAAATCCAGAAGGTCTACGGCGTATAGTCTATGCTACATTCCTGAAAATTCTACAATCACGTTAACTTGATTATGAAAGATATAGTTAACTATCAACTTCAAATGTAAAATAAAAAGGGCAATTACGGTCCGACCGCTTATAACTTGAGTTCTTTTCAATGGATTTTGAGAAGATTTGTATTGTTAGATAAATTTTCAAGAAAGTGTTTCATATATAACACATATTATTCTACGTTGCTCAGTTATAGAATTCTTTAGTTCGAAAGTTCTTTAATCAGTGAACCCTATTTTGAAATACAGTGGAACCCGGTTAAGACGCGTTTCAAGGGAGTGGTCAAAAGTCGCGTATTAAGCGGGATCTCGTATTAAACGTGATTTCTATAATGTTGCATCAATTGGGCTTATTTACGCATTTAATCACCTAAATGAACTTTAGAGCTTTCATTTATACATTTACGGTTGAAAATTGTATCTTTGACATATATTCAGATTGAAATTTAATTGTATTTCACTTTGTTGAATCCACATTGTTTCTTTTTATAGGACAAATTGGAATAACAACGGAAAATAAATATAGATTACAACATTACTTTATTGTCCATTAATGCGTTGTAACTAAAAATAATTTTCCTACTAGACTCATTTTTTTAACAGAAAGTAAAATAATATTAAATCTTTGAAGCACAACCCAGTTTTTAAAATCATATTTAGTACTTGTAATAACGTACATTTTAAACATCTCTAACAACACGTATGAACAACTCTAATATAATCATTTTTATGACCTATCTGAGTAACCTAAATTCGTCTATCTCTGTCTACTACAGTAAAATCATACACGAAGCGAAAGACAAAGAATGTTAGGAGTGGGATCAAAGAAGAATTGCAGTTTTGCTAATTTAGCGGGTTTTTTTTTTTAATTCAAACATCTACAACTATTTCCGATTAGTAATTTTCGCCTTAATTAATCTGTTGTTAAATAAATTAAATACTATTCGGAAACATTGTTTTTTATTTGAATAATAAAAATCCTCTAAATCGGTAACACTCGAGAAAAGAGAAGGAATTCGCATCTTGATCAATGACTTCGCGTCTTAAACGTGATTTTCCCCCCCAAAGAACCGAAAATTTATCGCGTATTAAGCGGGATCGCGTTATAACCGTTCGCGTATTAAACGTGATTTTTTTACATTATTCTTATGGGCGAAGTTCAAGGGATCGGAAAAAATGCGCGTATTAAGCGGAATCGCGTATTAACCGTGAGCGTCTTAACCGGGTTCCACTGTATTAGCCTTTTTAAAAGGTTCTACTGAGTTAATTAGCACTGTTATAAGATATTTTTTCAGGAAAGATTTTAGTATATAACACATATTGTTCTATAACACATATTGTTCATAGGTTTTACTGAACGGATTTTGATGAGATTTGCATTTTTTAATTTTCAGGGATGATTTTAATATGCTACATATTGTTCTTCTGTTCTTTTTCATATTGAATTATAAATAATGAACTAAAAGATTTGCTTCATAAAAGTCCAAATTTTGTCTGAGACATTAGAAGATATAAAACCGTAATGGCGTTCATATTGTTTTCAGCAACGCGGATGATCATTAGAGATAAATGTATTTATTGCTATAAAACACAAGATCGATACATCGATACAAGATTTTACACCGATATATTTCGTTTGATTAAAGTTTCGTTTGGAGAAACCGACCAGCGTAGCCGGCGAAGGCTTCTAAAGCGCAAATTCCTATTTCATTTCGATTGATTATAACTCAGATTCTACTGAACATAATTTTGCAGAACTTACACTATTAGATAGTAAATTTCGTTTATAAATAGTTTAATGTAAAAACCATCGTTCCAAGTTGCTTAGTAATAGTTACTGGAGTTCTAAAATTAGGTGAACTCGATTAGGAAAGATTTCAAGTTTTACTGAATGGATTTTAATGACAGTTGCACAGTTAGATAATATTTCAGTGATTTGTTCAATATTTATCATATCTTTCAAAATTGTTTAGTTACGAAGTTATGCGAAAAAAGTTCTCAGTGGTATAGTAAAGAAAATTGGAGGATAATACGCTACAGACAAGGGATATGTACTAGAATGCTATAGTTGTGGAAGTTGTGCAGTTTCTTTAAGAATCCAGAAATGATGCGACGTATACCTATCCCTACATCCCTGAGAGTTCTATAATCAGGTTAATGCGATTATGATAGCTATATTTAACTATCTCAATGTATATAAAATGCAAAGAGAAATTTCATTCCGCCGCTTTAAAATTTACTTCTACTGAATTGATTTTGACATTGATTTTGCTTACATTGTTAGATAATTTACAGAAAAGATGTTAGTTCATAATGTTCTACGTTGCTTAATTAAATAATTATGGGTAAAGATCTAAGTCAGATGAACCCAATTTCGAAAGATTGGCTTTTTTTAAAGATTCCGCTGAATGAATTTTCACGGGATTTAAACTGTTAATTAGATTATTTTTATGAAATTTTTCGGTACATTTTCCAGTTTAAAAGATCCTGCTAAGTGGATTTCGATGGAACTTGCTCGGTTAGTTAATTTTTCAGTTAATGTTTTAGTATAAAGCATATATCATTCGCTTGGTGTTGCTTGGTCGTCAGTTTGCTTGATTATAGAATTAAGGCTGAATGTTTTGAAATCAGGCGAACCAAATTATGAACGATTAGCTTCCCTCCGACTGTCTTGGAAAAGGGCAAAATTGTAATGTTGTTTTTTCCTAATTTTGTTTTAAAAGCTTAAAAAAATGATTCTTTGAACATTTTATAAAAAAAACTTAATAACGGATATGAATGCAATCCTTGGAAGTATTAATCATTGTTCAATGTATTAAAAATGCATTAAATCAATAGATTTATATTACTTTAAATATTGCTGTATTGCAGTGAAACCTGAAGATTAGTGAACGTATTAACACGTGCTTATCAGTGAGGGGGTTAAGTATGTCCAATTAACGGATTCTGATGAGACTTGCATTGATAATTTTTCATGAACCCATTTAGTATATTACATATTGTTCTATAGTTCTTCTCTGAATATTACACTAAATGATCAACGAAAAAAGTTGGCCCTTAACAGCCTAAATTGTGTATGGCTCAAAAGATATAATAGTGTAATAACATTCATATTGTTTTCACCAATTAGATTGGGCATTCCAGGTAAATATCCATATTGCTTTAAAACGCATGATCAAATTCCCAGATATATTTCGTTTGATTCAAAGTTTCTTTAGAAAAACTGACCAGCGTAGCGGGCGTTAGGCTGCTAGTAGCTTTATATTTTTCAGTTAAAAGGGAAAGAAAAGCGACTCCTCATCTTTTTAATTTTAAGAAAACTTATATTAGATGACTGTTAAAAAAAGCGTTTGCGAAAAGAAAGAATCTAGTAAATACATTCACAGAACATAGAAAAAGTTTGCCTCAATATTTTCATTAGTATGTTATTGAAAAGATTTCCAAAGATTTCGTATTTTCTATTTCTTTTTGCATTTTCCTAATTAAAATCAATAAACAGTGAAACTTTGCTTTAAGAATGACAAGAATTTCTATAAGAAATGCGATTTTTTTAATACTTTTGCAATTATTATTCTTGTCTTTTATACTAAATTTAAAATTAATATTTAAAATATTTTATTTGAAAAGGCTTTCAATTTTTTGCGTATATTAGTCTGTTTTGCGTCTGTTAATTAAAATGAATAAATCACGAAATATCAGTTAAAAAGAGATAGAATGTTACAAAATAAATGCGCATTCTCTTATTAGTTTAATAAACTTTTTGAATTATTTTTTTTGTCGTTTTAGTCCTTTGATTTAAATTTCACAGAAACAAATATTTAGTACTAAATTGTCACTTATTTTGACTCCGAATTGGAATTATTTTCCAAATATTGCCATGTTTAGGGTACTTTTTCTGTATAAGTAAATATGCATGACTAGATTGCCGATATTATACTTAATTATATGTCGTAATAAAAAATGAAATGCATGTTATAACGCCTGTAAAATTAATTATTTCTGACAAAATTCTGTACTGCAACAAATAATTCTTAAGAGAAAAAGAAGAAATCTAAAATCCTTTGAATAAACTAAAGAAATAAAATAGAAAAGTACTTTATATTTTTCAGTTAAAAATGAAAGAAAACCGACTCTCATCTTTTTAATTTAAAGAACGCATATCAGATGACTGTTAAAAAAGATTTTGTGAAAAGGAATCACTAAGTAAATACATTCACGGAATATAAAAAAACTATGCCTTAAGATTTTCATTAGCATGTTATTGAAAAGATTTCCAAAGGCTTCCTATTTACTTTTTCTTTTAGCATTTTCCCAATTAAAATCAATAAACAGTGAAGCTTGGCTTTCAGAAAAGCCAGAGTTTGTAAAAGAAATATGTATTCTTTTAATACTTTTACAATTATTATTCTTGACTTTTATATTAATTTTAAAATTAGTATTTAAATTTTTTATTTGAAAAGGCTTTCATTTTTTTGCGTATTAGAGTATGTTAATTAAAATCAATGAATTACGAAATATCACTTAAAAAGAGATAGAATTTTATAAAATAAATGCGCATTCTCTTAATAGTTTAATCAAATTCCTGAATTATTATTTGTCAGTTTTAGTCCTTTGATTGAAATTTCGCAGATTTAGCATCAAATTAGCACTTATTTTGACCCCGAATTGGAAATATTTTTCCCATATTGCCATTTTTAGGGTACTTTGTCTGTATAAGTAAATATGCATGACTAGAATGCCGATTTTGTATTTAATTATATATCGCAATAAAAAATGAAGTACATGTTATAACGCCTGTAAAATTAATTATTTCTGACAAAATTCTGTACTGCAACAAATAATTCTTCAGAAAAAAGAAGGAATCTAAAATTCTTTGCATAAACTAAAGAAATAAAATAGAAAAGTACTTTATATTTTTCAGTTTCGGTTTTCAGAAAGAAAACCGATTCTCATCTTTTTAATTTAAAGAACACTTATATCAGATGACTGTTAAAAATGCTTTTGTGAAAAGGTTTCCATTTTTTTGTATATTACAGACTGTTAATTAAAATCAATAAATTGCGAAACATCAGTTAAAAAGAGATGGAATTTTAGAAAGTAAATGTGCATTCTCTTATTAATTTGATCAAATTCCTGAATTATTATTTTTGTCAATTTTGGTCCTTTGATTGAAATTTCGCAGAAGTAGAGATTTAGTACCAAATTGGCATTTTGACCCCAAACTGGCAATATTTTCCAAATATTGCAATGTCTGGTGAACTCTTTCTGTATAAGTAAATATGCATGACTAGATTGCCTATATTGTACTTAATTATGTATCATAATAAGAAATGGAATGCATGTTATAACACCTGCAAAAAGAATTATTTCTGACAAAATCCTGTACTGCAACAAATAAATCTTAAGAGAAAAGGAAGGAATCTTAAAATTCTTTGAATAAACTACAGAAATAAAATAGTAAAGTGCTTTATATATTTCTTTTTAAAAAACGAAAGTAAATCTATCCTCATCTTTTTAATTAAAAAAAAACCTATTTTAGATGGTTGTTAAAAACAGCGTTTGTGAAAATGAATTATCTAGTAAATACATTCACGGAATTAAAAAAATAAAAAATAAACTATGCCTTAAGATATTCATTAGAGTGTTATTGAAAAGATTTCCAAAGGCTTGCTATTTTCTTTTTCTTTTAGCATTTTCCTAATTAAAATCAATAAACAGCTAAGAAGAATGACAAGGGTTTGTAAAAGAAATGTGTATTCATTTAATACTTTTACAATTATTATTCTTATATTTTATACTTATTTTAAAATTAGTATTTAAAGTATTTTATTTGAAAAGGCTTTCCAGTTTTTGGCATATTAGAGACTGTTAATTAAAATAAATAAAGTGCGAAACATGAGTTAAAAATAGATAGAATTTTATAAAATAAATGGGTATTCTCTTATAAATTTAATCAAATTTCTAAATAAGTATTTTTGTCCCATTATGTCGATCAATTAGTGATTGAAAAAATGTACTTGGACGTCACTAATTATTCAAATGCATCAAAAATTCTTTCTAATTCCTTTATAATGATTCATGGATAGCCAATTAATCTCCAATTTAAAAGATTTAATATTTTGTTAAATAAATGAGCAGCTTTTCATACTATTTTTGATGTACTTTTCCAGTATAGGGGCCCTGGTTTTTTATGTTTTAAAGCTTGACGCAATTTGAGTTTCAGAAAATGAGATTTGTTTCCAGTTGATATAAACAGCTTTGAACACAAACCGTATGAACGTTTATGCTTTTTTATGCATACATAAATATATGAGGTTATTATCCAGATCCGGACAACACCAGGCAGGTCAGCTAGTGCACTAATAATAGAAAGATATTTGGCTGTGCATGTTTATGTATGTTTGTTAGCGATGACTGGGGAAATATATTGCAAGTACACTGTAAAAAAATACTGCCAGTTTTCCGGTAGGAATCGGAAAAATAGTTGCCCTTATCATACCGGAATAATTTCCGACCCAGTGGCAGTATTCTGCCCTCAACGGAACAAACCGAGTAGGAAACTACCCGTTCACGTAATCCATACCGATGTTCAACAATTTCCAATTCTGCCCTAAACGGAATGGGGCAGCGGTGTTCGACCTCTCCCTTTCAAGGTTAATCAGTTTCGGCTAGACTTTCGACCAATCGCTTCCAAGGACACATGTGGTCTGTTTATTTATCTGAAGCTCGAACATGTGTGTTTACGTGCGACCCCTTTAAAAGAGACCTTTAATTGGCACTATGATTATATATTGATTTTTTATAGATTAATATAAAGTGAATTTTATGATATCGCTATAAACAGTGTGTAAAGTTTTAATAGGTGGTAGGTTATAAATAATCTTTACGAAGTTTTAAGATACAGTTATATAATTTTTAATATTACTTAGAGTAAAATTAAGGGATTATTTAAACAAAAACTATTTGCAATTACACTTTTAAATTAGTACAATTTTTAATCTTCTAAAAATTATATTTTAGCATGAAGGTTTTTTTTTTTTTTTCAATATAAGCTTTAAAATACAAGCTATATCAGCCAAATAATTGAAAAAGTATGTTTCACGCATAATAATTATTTTACATTTACAATTAACGTATATACTCGTGTATAAGTCGAGGAATTTTAGACAAAATTTGGGAGTTGAAAATGGGGGATCAACTTATACACGAGAAAGTAAAAAAAAACAAAAAAAAAAAAAAAAAACAAAAAAAAAACAGACTACTGCGATTGTTTTTTTTTTCATTCTTTTAAGTAATTACATGAGAGATAAAATCGGACAATGGTCATTTCCAAGTGACTGACAAACAAAGCTCAGTCCCTGTAATTGTTTTCCACCCATTTTCTCTTGGGACAAAAAACCCTTCAATATATTCCTTTCAGCATTTTAATCCCCTTTTTAAAAAGAGTCCAACTTGAGAATGCTTCTAGATATTTTTCTTAAGAGGCTACTTCAGTCAAACGAAAAGTCCCGTTTGCCAATGCTAATCCTATGGGAGAAATTTATAAAGATATCTCGGTCGCATTTCAATATTTTTAAATGATTTCTTTTGCATTGAATAGCTGAGATCGATCTGTACAAAGGCCGTTGTTTACTTTTTCGATTTTGTTTACAGGTATTTCTTATGAGGACACTTTCATTTTCGGAACCGGTTTCGAAAGTAAAAGCATCCTCATAAAAAATATCTGCAATCAAAATTGAAAAAGTAAAAAACTGCCTGCATACAGATCGATCTCAACTATTCAGTGCAAAAGAAATCATTTAAAAATACTGAAATGCGACCGAGATATCTTTATAAATTTCTCCCATAGGTTAGCATTAGCGAATGCGTCTTTTCCTTTGACTGAAGTAGCCTCTTAACCTTTAACTGATGTCACTCGGTCTCCCAGACCCCGCGACTCCCAGCTGTAAACACTTTTACAGCTTTTTACTTTTCTGTACGGAAGCTAAATAATATGAATAAAATGCTTTTTTCATGCAATTTAATTCACATGCTTCTAAGAGAAGTACAACGATATTGTTAGGACAAAATGTAAATAAATTCAACCATTTGAGTTATTTTTTTAATTCATTTTATTCGAGGGGTCTGAGAGACCGGATCACATCAGTTGTGTGACAAATTTTAGTCACATCAGTTAAAGGTTAAAATTCCTATAATACAAAGAAGTACTATATTTTAGCAGTCTAAGAAGTTGTTTACCCTTGTAAATAATGCCTGAATGGATTTTTGAAAGAATTTTATCTTTTTAAGTATAATTGAATAGATGTGAATAGGTTTCAAAATAGTTTAAGCTTCTTCGGTTATACATAATTATACAGGTTTAAAACGTTGAATTAAAAAAAAAAAGATCTGATTAGAAACGTAAAAAAATTACTAATTTAATGAAAATTTATTAAATTTTTCTATCCTCGATTACAAATCATTTTTCAACATGCTACCAAAAATGTGTTTCGACTTATACCCGAAAATTCAATTTTTTTCAAAATTTTGCTTAAGAATTGGGAGGGGGTGGGGGGAGTTCGACTTATGCGCGAGTATATCAGGTACATAAATTTTATTAATATTTAGATTAAAATCAAAGGATTATTTAAACAAAAAATATTTGTAATTACTCTTTTGAATTAATACAGTAAATTTTAATCTTCTCAATCATAAATTTATCATAAAGTCTTTTTTATTTTATTTTATAAAAGTACGCTTTTTTTATGTAATTACACTTTATTGTACTAACTTTTTTAATACAAGCTTTTTTTATGTATGCAAGTTTTAATAATTGCATTTTATGTATGTAATTCAAAATAATAATAATAATAATAATCCTAAATAATACATTTGAGAAGATTAAAACTTATTGTGCTAATCCAAAAATGTAATTACAAATACTTTTTGTATAAATAATTTCTTGATTTTATTCTAAATAATAATAAATATTATATCATTGTAAATGTAAGATAATCACGACTGAAGCATAATTTTGGAATTATATTTGACTGATATAGCTCGTATTTTAAAGCTCGTATTAAAAAAAAAAAAAAAAAAAAAAAAAAAAAAAAAAAAAAAAACCTTTATGCTGAAATATATTTTTGAGAAGATTAAAACTTGTTGTAATCCAAAAGTATAATTACAAATAGTTTTTGCTTAAATCCGTTTATTTTATTCTAATAATAAAAATTAAAATATAAATGTAAAATAATTATGAGAAAGCATAAAGTTTCAATTAATTGGCCTAGAGATTTACCATAGCTTGTATTTTAAAACTTGTATACATAAAAAAGCTTGTATTAAAAAAGTTAGTATAATAAAGTGTAATTACATTAAAAAAAAAACACTTCATGGTAAAATATATTTTTGAGTGAGAAGATTAAAACTTGCTGTATTAATTCAAGAGAGTATTTACAAATAGTTTTTGTTTAAATAATTCCTTGATTTTACTTTAAATAACAATAAAAAATTGTGTAATTGTAAAATAATTATGAGTATGCATTATTTTTCAATTATTTGGCTGATATAGCTTGTATTTTAAAACTTGTAAAAAAAAAAAAAAAAAAAAAAAAAAAAAAAAGAAAAGAAAAAGAAAGCTTGTATTGAAAAAGTTAGTTTAATAAAGCGTACGCACATAAAAAAAAAGACTTTGTGATAAATATATATTTGAATTAATACAGTAAGTTTTAATCTTCACAAAAGAGTAATTACAAATAGTTTTTGTTTAAATAATCCCTCGATTTTAATCTAAATATTAATAAAAAATTATATACCGTATATACTCGCGCATAAGTCGCCCCCCCCCTCCCAATTCTTAAGCAAAATTTTGAAAAAAATTGAATTTTCGTATATAAGTCGAGCCACATTTCTGGTAGCATGTTGAAAAATGATTTGTAATCCAGGATAGAAAAATTTAATAAATTTTCATTAAATTAGTAATTTTTTTACGTTTCTAATCAGATTTTTTAATTCAACGTTTTAAACCTGTATAATTATGTATAACCGAAGAAGCTTAAACTATTTTGAAACCTATTCACATCAATTCAATGATACTTAAAATGATAAAATTCTTTCAAAAATCCATTCAGGCATTATTTACAAGAGTAAATAACTTCTTAGACTGCTAAAATATAGTACTTCTTTGTATTGTAGGACTTTTAAGAAAGATATCTAGAAGCATTCTCAAGTTGTACTCTTTTTAAAAAGGGGATTAAAATGCTAAAAGGAATATATTGAAGGGTTTTTTGTCACAAGAGAAAATGGGTGCAAAACAATTACAGGGACATTGAGCTTTGTTTGTCAGTCACTTGGAAATGACCATTGTCCGCTTTTATCTCTCATGTAATTACTTAAAAGACTGAAAAAAACAATCGCAGTAGTCTGTGATTTTTTTTTTTTTTACTTTCTCGTGTATAAATCGATCCCCCATTTTCAACTCCCAAATTTTGTCTAAAATTTCTTCGACTTATACACGAGTATATACGATAATTGTGAATGTAAAATAATCATTATGCGTGAAACATAATTTTTCAATTATTTGGCCGATATAGCTTGTATTTTAAAGCTTATATCGAAAAAAAAAAACAAAAAAAAAAAAAACGTTCATGCTAATAAATTTTTTAGAAGTTTAAAAATTGTACTAATTTAAAAGTGTAATTGCAAATAGTTTTTGTTTAAATAATCTCTTAATTTTACTCTAAGTAATATTAAAAATTATATAATTGTGTCTTAAAACTTCGTAAAGATTATTTATAACTCACCACCTGTTAAAACTTTACACACTGTTTATAGCGATATTATATAATTCACTTTATATTAATCTATAAAAAATCAATATATAATCATAGTGCCAATTAAAGGTCTCTTTTTAAAGGGGTCGTACGTAAACACACACGTTCGAGTTTCAGATAAATAAAGAGACCAAATGTGTTCTTGGAAGCGATTGGTCGAAATTCTACAGCGGGTCTAGTCGAAACTCGTTAACCTTGTAAATGAGAGGTCAAACACTGCTCCCCTATTCTGTTTGGGGCAGAATTGGAAATTGTTGAACATCGGTATGAATTACGTGAACGGGAGGTTTCCTACTCGGTTTGTTCCGTTAAGAGCAGAATCAGGACACCGGTGAATAGGAAAGAATTCCAACACGTTAGGGGCAGAATTGGAAAATATCACTTCGCGGCGCATTACGAGAAAGTAACCCGTTCCGAGAAGGGCAGAATCAGGACACAGCTCCGAATAAAATCCGTAAAAATAAGGAAATAGCCAGTAAAACGGTATTTTACGGATTTTATTCCGAGCTGGGTTGGAAATTATTCCGGTACGATAAGAGCAACTGTTTTTCCGATTCCTACCGGAAAACTGGCATTATTTTGTTTTTACAGTATAGAGGATTGGAAACTTTGCTAAAATAGCCGAAGACAGATCCGAATTAACGTGTGTTTAATATTTTTCCTTTTTTTGATAATTAGTCGAGATATTAAATAAAACTCATTAGAACTTTCAATTTTCAGCAGTCTTCTGGCGCTAAGATGGTCTCCGCACATGTTCGGAGGAGCTTCGTGTTTTAAAGCAGACGAAGGAAAAAGGTTTCTTTTTTTTCTTTTCTGTATTTTGAAATTGCTGTCTGTGTTGCTTAGATGAGAATACAAAACTAAAAAAATACCCACTTAGGAGTTGTTTTAGGTTTCAATTTAGGTTTCAGTTTTAATTAAAAAAAAAAAAAAAAAAGGAAATCATACGTTTCCTAATTTTTGTGGAGAATCCAAATGTATCATAAAACTTCAACAACACAAATATAAGAGTTGCCGGCATATTGAATTTTGCAGTGTATAGTTATGTAGTTAAATCATTACAGCTGTTATTAAATACAGCTAAGATTGCTCACAGTTAAAATTCTTCGCATTAATGTAAACAAGTAGCCTTTTTTGTACTAAATCGATGATACTCTAAAACTTTGTAAATCACTTTTTGTCCCTATCTCTATCCATTTTCGAGATAGGAGTGATAACTCCGCAGTTTTTCACCAGGTGGCACTGTAGGCGGTTTCATTCAGTAGTGGTTCGAAGGTAAGAGGGTCACAAGAGACTTTAGTGGGTTAACTGTATACTACGAAGTATTCAAAAATTTAGATCAGATGCGAAACACATAACGACTCAATTCAGAATTCCCCTTCAATAATTTCCAGAAATAAGTAGAAATGTACTGAAATCCTTTTGCGAAGCCCTGAATATCATCTATAGAATTTATACACATGGAGTTAAATTCAAAATATTAGTTAAATTTAAAAACACATGCCAAAATTTTAAACCCACTTCCAGAAATTATTGCTTAAATACTGTACTTTAAACGGATTATTTTGTGTATACCTGTAATCAAACAATAAATTCTATGAGAACCGTGTTCTGTAGTAAGCATCTTATAGTGAACCTCTATGATGTTCATAAACTTCAATACATTTGAAATAGTGTAACATCATTAAAATACACTGAAAATGATTTTTCCCCATTGACCATAATGTAAAGAAATTCTTTTGAGTGCTCCTGTAAATGAAATAGTAATCCATTTGTACCGGAATTTTTATTTTCGCAAATTTGTTAGTAAAATCACTTTAAATTGTTGCAAAATGAACTGGAAAAATACTAAAATAAATTACGCTAAAATATTTTTGTATTTATTTGATAAAATATAAACGTACTAAAGATGGGAATATGCATAATACTTGCAATAATATATTATGCATAATTATACGTTTTGTCTATATTTATATAAAACAAATTTTTAAATTGTACATTATATACTATGTATTTTTATGAATTACTAAAAAAGTATAGATATTTTTTACAGAGACTAATAACATTATAAGTATTTGTTATAATAAACTAAGAATAATTGTATTTGAGGCTTAAAAACAATTTTTTAATAATCATCTAGAAAAGGACTTTACATAAATAACAGTCCCCCAAATGGCTAATAAAAATATATACCCATGCGTGCCTAGCGCCCTATATTTTGTACGTTACAAAAATACATAAAAAATAGGATTGAACTAATAATTTGACAAAAAAAAAAAAAAAAAAAAAAAAAAAAAAAAAAAACGTATGTCAAAGAAGTCTGCAAGCTACTACTATGACTTATTTATTTGGATAATTGGCAGAAAAAACAAAAATAAACTTACTTTTTACATTTCGCGATCTTGAGCATGAAAAATCTATAAACTCCAAAAAAAGCCTTCATTTTAAGCAAATAAATATCCATCTTATGCTACCATCTTTCGGTAACAGATAAAGACATACACAGAAAATTATACAGACATACAGAACATTATACAAATTTATTAAAATTCGAAGTGTCCCAAAAATGGTACGCTAGACAGAAATGGGTTAAGGTTACACACTTCATTTTCGATACCGAAGATACCATGGTAAACCAAAATAACATATATAAATTACATGGCAATCCCAGGATATTTATGTGAGATCAGACAAACCGAATTCATAAGATAAATGCACCAATAGTGGAGCATTTAAGGACATTTATCAAATTATTATTAAAGTGTTAGTGAATTCCAAAAGGTATATATTTTTTTAGCCTAGTCCTAACCTTCATGTATCAGAATGAACATTCAAAGTTTCAAAATATATTCTTCAAAAAAAAAATATATATATAAAAGCAATTTAACAAATTACAACGACCATTTGAAAAATGATTTTTTCAAAGACTAAAATTTAAGACAGAAAAAATCGCACGGTGTTGATCATACATTACGTACGCCATGGATTAAACATTAATATTCCTGGACCAATTTTAAATGAAATTTCATTCTTAAACTTCTAAACATCCCACAATATTACTTTTTACACCGTCGTATAGAGAAAAAAATGTACTTTTAAATGCAATTTGTTTGAGAGCTGTATATCAATTTTTTTCTGAGTTATTAATAATTTTTTGTATTTTTTATTAGTTTTTTGTCATAGTGGCAACAGAAGTGTCCATCTCTGTTGAAAGTAAAGGGAAAATACGGATTACTGTATAGACCAATCAGAAAAATAATAAAATGCGGATTCAACCAATAAAACGCTTCAGACATCTTTTTGATTTCCTACCCTGACAGAGGTCAATAACCATTTTTCCAAATGGTTAAAAAAAATGAAAAAAATTTTTTTATCTTGCCCTATGCTCCAATAGCTGGCCTAGTAAATTTCTGATGCATGAATCTTTAAGTTTTTGGCTTATCCAACGAATTATTTACAATGTAATAGAGTATATGAACAGTAGTTTAATTCAAAGAAAACATAATATTAAAGAAACAATGTTTTAAATAAACACTTATCTCTTAATGAAATCTCTAAGAATTTGCCCAAAAAATCTGTTTTTGAAGACACTCTAGATTTTAGAAAATAAATAAGTAAAAATTTAATTTAAAAAATCTAAAAACCCGACGAACTCTAAAAAGCGAACTAATTAATTATTTCTCATCAATGTGAAACTATTTTTTATATTACTTACCATTTTTTTATTTACTTGTATTGATGACTTTTAAGTTGTGTTTAATAGTTAGTTCCGATCTATAAACACAGTTTTGATGAGGACTATAGATGTCTGTGAAGGTTAGATTTGCAGTAAAGCTAGAGATACTACTTCACAACTTCCAGGTTGTGTAATATTTAAACGGAGCTTCTGACTGTAAAATAGTCAATGAAACATCGTCTTCATTTTGAAAGACCTATCCAATGATATGTCACTCAATAGGGTGCGTAAAAAATTTTTTTCGTCTCTACCGCCATTTTTTATTTTATGGCCGCCATTTTGAATTTATAAAAACAAAACCTAGCCTATAACCATTGGATTACTAAGACGAATCGATAGAGACCTCATTCATTAAAATCCATCCAGCCGTTGGGCTGTTTCGAGGGTATAAAGTAATCCACATACCCAGATACGCCTGAAACACATAATCCTTCTTGGCCGTTGGGTAATAAACGTACCAGCAGAAAAAAAACAAAACACTCTTATTCCAAACAGTTTATGGTAAGTTAACATTTAAGAATGTTAGTCAATATTTTTTCAGTCACTTTTCAGAAATGCATTCTGGGCTTGTTTTTAAACTTTATAAATTAGTGGCCCACTAATAGTACGTGGCCTATTCAAAGTGCATTTATCTTAAACACTTTTCAACTTTGTTGGAAAGTGTTAAAAACAAATTATAGTATATAAATAAAATATTGTACTATGTATCACTATGTTTTTTAATATTTATTGAGCGTGAATATAAAAAGTTCATGGAATCTGATAAATTCCTACTGAAATTACCGCAACTCTATCATTCCTCATAATAACATTTTTCAGACAAAAACAGTTTAAGTTGTTTATTCCAGATAAATTTATTTATAACGTATCAAAAGGAAGCAGTTAAAAAAATTAAGTTGATCAAATAACGCATAGTTATATTTAATAAGCCAGAACGTTATTTTCAAAATGTCATATCTAAACGATCAATAGTATACTTAATGCAGTTTTATCCATTTTATTATACTTGACTAATCCAATTATCAGATGATAATAATAAATTAACCATGGAATTAACGAAGTTCATGACGTTAACGAAGCAATTCGCTTTTTAATGTTTTTTTTTTCTTGAAAATGGTTGTTTAAGCGAAAAAAAAATTGTGAACAATATAATTACCAGTATGTTTTGTTATTTCAGCAAAATTTCAAAAGAAATTAAATTACGGTAAAAAAAAAAAAAAAAAAATACGTTTTGAATTTAATTATGGTCGTCTTTTTTTTTGTTTTATGAAAGCAAATTCTTAAAGAAAATGAAACAAATATATTTTATCATTTTTATTGTGACACGTATGAAAACAAAAATGCACATAAAACAAATTATACGAAGAGTTTTTTTATTCTATTTGTAGACATACGTATTAACGCTTTATGTACTGAATTATGAATTCATGAAAATTTTATCTTCTAAAGCATTTTCCGTGAATTGCTTAAACTTCATTAGAAGATTTACATAATCATTTAATAAATCTAAGAGGCATTTTAGAAGGATTGAAGGATTTAGAAAGGATTAATTAAATTTGAATTTATAGGGATTTTGTGCAATATTTATAACCCCCCCCCCCCCTCAAATCTTTTATTTTAAATATTTTTCTTGGTATTTTGTAGAATAAGGAAATGTACACGTATAATGTTCTGACAATAGAAATATAGAAATATTTGCGAATTGAAAAATTACCCCCCCCCCCCCACCCTCCAACGCCAAGAAACCTGCAAAGGCAAAAGAAATCATCCTTTTAAAAATATTTTTGTTTTGTGTAACCTATAATGCTTTTGGAACAATATAAAGTAATGCATTTATAACTCATTCTAAACTGTATTGCAACTAATCGATGTATTAAATGAATTTTATAACAAGTTATTTTAATCTTACCTATAAGTACCGTCAGTAGATATAGGGTTATGCCCTAATTTTGTTTTACGTTTTTCTTTAAAACCTTTTTTAAATGCATAAATTAAATATTTCTTATCTCTCTTTGTCAAGACATTTAATATTTAAGGAACTTTTCTTCGCATCTACTAAATATAAGTAAATATGTCTAATTAAGAAGGTCTATTGAATATGTACTAATGTGGATGCATAAAATATATGCCTTCCTATAAAATATGACAAGATAATATGATATTCAGAATGCAATATAAAGTCCGGCACGCATAAATAACTCTTGAACGGATCTATTTAAAGCTAGAATGGCGGAACAAATACGAAGCTAGATTAACCCGTGTATGCGCTGTCATATGAAAATAAATACGGCGCCCCTAGATTCAGAATTTAGAAATTATCGAACATGTCTCAAAAAGTGTGATTGACCCGGGGGTGGCTGCACATTCCATCACCTCATCCATTTTACTATTGAAATTCCAGGATTAGATAGAATTCGATTAGCATATTAAAATGCAACTGGTCTGTCAAGTCATATCTTGGAGGAAGCCACCTGCAGACTTGATGTTAGTTGTTGATCGGCAAGTATATCATTGTGTTTTCTTGCATCCAAAGGTATGAAAACATGGAGAACTGGGAGCAGGAAAACATAATGGTAAACCAACCAGTCAACAACTGGGTTTTCATCTGTTTTCCACCAAGATATGACTTGGCAGAATAGTTGCATTTTAATAAGCGAATCAAGTTTTGACTAATCCTGGAATTTCAGCCCTCAACTCGAACAGGTGATAATTTGTGCAGTAGCTTCACGGTCTATGACAAATACCAAACATCGACAATTACAAGATTATAAAGCGTTCTCGTCTTAGCATCAGATGACGCTTGCATGTACAAAAACTATATCAGAAACAAATAAAAGTTAATGTTTCTATTAAAAATCAACTGACACAATACGTCGCTGATCGAATGCTCACATTTGATATTATAAGGCAAATGAATATTACTAATACAACTAACACACGTAAGCAATATATTTTAATAAAGAAATAAAGTTAAGTAGGTTTAATGTGTCTATACCACATCCTGTAACACATGTGTATGATATACGAGTGTATTGATGATGATGGTGGGCACATTTGTTTCGATTCATATAGTTTAGATACAGAGTTCATAATTTCCATAATTCGCCACCAGGTGTGCTAGAGCAATGATAACGCAAAATCGTTTTGCTATAGACACTGGTTACACATTTCTAGCTTTATCAGTTCAAGAGTTTACCCCGACATTTTTTTTCAACACATATATGCTAATATATAAGCATAAATTAAATGCTAGAAATATGCATAGATAAAATACATACTAATATTTCATGAAATATATGCTATCACATGCCAGTACATTGGCGACATATACAGTGGAACATCCCTTTAACGAAGTCCTTATTTAACGAAGTTTTTTACTTACGAAATTTTCTTCTGAACCTTGACTTTGAACACCATTAACATGTAAATAAATCTCCACTTAAGACAACTGAACCGCTTAAAATAACTGAATATCCTACTGATGATGACATATTGGAAAGTGTAATAATTATTACATTCTAAAATGTAGTGAGGAACCTACCGCGAGCGATGAAGATGATACTTTAAGAAGAAATTAAAGGACCTTCAAAAGAAGACATGCTAAAAGTCTTCGATACATTAAGAAGGGGATTCCAATTTCACAAAAATGTTACAGGTGATTTGTTTGGATACTTACAAATGTAAGAAAATTTTTATGAACAGTGTATCTTTTATAAGAATCCTGTAAAAAGTAAAATTAAATACTTTTTTAAAGTTAAGGGTTTGGCATACTGAAAAAAAGAGAAAAGATAGCCTACACTTAAGTTTTTGTTTACCTCTCTTTATTATGTGTGTTTTTTAGACGTTATTCTAATTAAATTTTCTCATATGTCTGCATTGCATAAAAAAAAGTTACTCCCCGAATAAAAATATTCTTTTCTAAAATTTCCAGTTTGTGTGTATTTTTCATTGTATGCATGCGTATTTTATTATACAAATTTTATTAATTTATTTCTTTTTAAAGAATTTTCCTCATAACGAAGTGTTTAAGTGTAATGATTATATTTTGTTAAATGGAAATTTCACTGTAGTAATTTTCTAACTGATTGTAAAAGATTACTCATACTGTTAAAATAAATCTCCCAGATTCATAACTTCGTGTAAATACCCTTCGGAATAATATTTACAGTAACATAATTTACATCCAAAAATATCTACGGCCTTTACGCAATATTTTTAGAGAGTCCAGCTGTGTATTCAAACTCCAAAGCAGATCTTCTAATTTTTTGGTAACTTAGAGTATATTTTATCGGCCTTCTTTAAAAAGTATGTTTTCAGATTTATTACAAATCTTGGTGTGTTTGTTTTAAATGCAATTACGTTTCTCTTAAATTAAAAACTCCAAATCAATGCAGATAATTTTTTTCACTTCCATTAAGGTACTTATTTTTTGCTGAAGCTAAATAAAAAATTCCAAAAGAAAAAAAAAATTACTCAAACAAAATTTTACTCGTCCTGTAGAAAAACAAAAGTTTATTTATTAATTATATTAAAAAATATATTACATATTGCAAATATTACACATTTTTATTTTATTTTTGTGTACATTTTATAAATATACACCCAGCGGTTCAAAAGCTATTAAGAAAAACGTTGGTGAGTTATGGATCATTCTGTAAATATTAAAAATAAAAATTTATGCCATTATTTTGTTCTTCTGCTATTTTAGTTTGTTAAATTAATAACCACTTTAACATAGCTTGAAGTACGGAAGAATAAAATAAAGTCACTATCAGTTGAACTTTCAAATGATAACATTAATTTTCAAATGGTTTTCAAAAAACGTCCTTTCAAACTGATCAGTTTTGAGATCTAGATCAAATGTACTCTTTTTTTTTCACTCTTTGAGAGGAAATATACTGTACACTCTAAAATAAAAGACAAATGTTACTTAATCTAGAAAAATACTGGGTGTCCGGTCTCAACGGTGTCCAATGGCTAATTCCTAAACCGTTAGTCATAGACATATAGTTCCAATTACAAAAATGTTTTAAATCAGGTAAAGAAATATTTTAAAAGCGATTTGGGTCAATAAAAGCATTTCTTAAAAAATTACGAAATTTAAATTTTTATACGGTCCCCCAGTCCTATAAGTTATATTTAGTGAAATTTTCCTTTTACACTGACAAGTAATACAAAAAAAGTCCCGTTATTCTACGATTAAATTTGACCGAGTAATAGCTGTTTAAAGTTGGAGCATATTTTTTTCCTGCAAATTGGGTGTCATTCACAAATTTAGTCGAAATATAATTTCGTCAGATATAAAAAATGTTTGGGAGTAAAATAAACATTGTAATATAAATTTGAAATCTTTAATCATTCTGGCATATTAATGGAAAATACACAATTTGTAATAAACATTTATGAAGAAAGAAAAAACAGAATTTTTGTTAAATAAAATGGTTCTAAATTAACAGCCTCAATTCTTTACAAAATTATACGTATTTTAAAATATTATTAGATTGCAAAAGCCTGCAAAAGTTGGGTTATATCATGTTTTTTAGATTTTGATAATTGATTTTTATATATTCTCTGCCGCTGAATCCGAAATTGACCTTCATTTTTAACTATCATATCAGGATTTTTCGCAAATTGCAAATTTCAAAGTTAAGCAGTTCAATGTTAAAATTGAATTTACTCCCCCATCTCATCTGACCACTCAGCTTTTTAACTGTGAGAATCCCAGGATAAGCAAAAATATCGAATAAATTTTTTAATAAAATAAAATAAAATAAAAAACGTTTTACATATGTTTTACAGGATGAGATTTTCGCTATATTTTAACTTACACATTTGCGATTTGCAAAATAATTCTAACGTGATGGTTAAAAATGAAGGTCATTTTCAGATTCAGTGCTAAAAAGTGCGTAAAAATAAATTATCAAAAGTTAAAAAACACAACATCTCCTCTACTTTACAGTATTACATTTTTGTTATTCTTTAAATTTGAAAATTTATGATTTGCGAAATATCCTGACATGATGGTTAAAAATTAAGGTAATTTTCGGATTCAGTGCTAAAAAATACATAAAAGTTAAAAAACCCAACAATCGCAGTCTTGTATTATCTAATCTAAAAATTTTCTTAAACTCCTTGGCAGAAATCTACCCGAAATTTTTTGTGTTATCCTGTAAAATAAGTATAAATGGTAACCAAAGAAAATCTTAATAATATTAGATTGTTATCGGATTTGCGCCAGTATGTAAAATGTAATCTCGATCGGATATTTAAAATTGGGTTAAAGGTCGAGTACAAATTTTGAACTGGAAAAACATACATACGATTGTTGAAGTAACATAAAAACTTAAAAAAAAACATATTTTTTGTTAAAAGAAATCCTAAGAGAAACAGTCTCAAATCCTGACAAAATAAAACATATGTTATTTTAGCCAATTTGAGACTTAATTATAATACTCGTAGGATTTTTTTTCAAAGCGCAGATACACATGAAGTAAGATCTTCGAGTACTTTAAACACTTGGTATATGATCCCTCAAAGCCAAGCCGAACTCATTTGTTTTCAGAGTAGAAAAGTGGCATAAGTCATGCATTTTTAAAGTTTCATAATTCGCTTAATTTTAGCGTTATATGAATGGGACTTTTTTGTCTTACTTGTCAGTGTACTAGGAAAAAATTACTAAATATAACTTATAGGACCGGGGGACCGTATAAAAATTTAAATTTCGTAATTTTTTAAGAAATGTTTTTATTGACCCAAATCGCTTTTAAAATGTTTCTTTTTCTGATTTAAAACATTTTTGTAATTGGAACTATATGCCTATGACTAACGGTTTAGGAATTAGCCATTGGACACCGTTGAGACCGGACACCCTGTATAATATAATCACAAACAAAAGTAAACGATAAACCCTTCCAAGAAAACACAATTCTGAAAAGTATTCTTTATCTTTATAAACCTCATAAACTAATATATCAGGTTGTAACGAAAGTTTTCCGCCTTAGCTAATATCGTCTGCGCAAAGAGTTCGCGCTGACGTGTTTCCTCACATTTTTTCAAACGATTTTTGCCATTTAAAAGAAAGAGACTTGCTTTGCACTGTGTAGTAAAATTTGTAAAAAAAAAAAAAAAAAAAATCATTAACTACAAGGTGTCTGAAATAGAATTATCACGCTACGAGATTGGAACCATCATTTACCTCCAGTTCTGTTGCAAAAGGTCAGCTACAGAATGTCAATGAATCTTGAGTACAGCTTTAGGTACTACTGTCGTATCATATGACACTGTGAAGGTTTGATACCGAAAGTTCAAAAACAATGACTATGACATTCAAGAAGCAGAGCGTTCAGTGCCGGCCTACTGATGTTTATGAGGCCCGCCTGTGAGAACTGGAAGAAAATCAGTATTCAATCATTCGAGAGTTAGTTCTAAGGAGTTAGACGTTAGTGCCATGTCCATTAGTTGAGCTATGCATTGCATAAACTTGATGTACAAGTTCAATCGCTGGATGCCTCATGAGCTGACTCAAGCGCATAAGGGCAGACGTGTTATGGCCTGCACTAACCTTCCCGAATATCAGCGCAAGGAAAACATTCTGGACTGCATCACGAAAAGTGCATCTACTTCAGCAACACAAGTCGAAAAGGGGGTTGGTCTGCGCCCGGTGACCCCGTCGGAAGCGTCGCAAAGGGCAATTTGATTAACAAAAAGATAACGATTTGTATCTGGTGGGATTGCCGTAGTATAATCCACAAAGAGTATCTGGAAAAAGGCACAACCATGGACAGTAAGGTGTATAGCAAGATGCTAGTCCGTGTTGACTCTGCTATCAAGGAAAAACATCAAAATGAGTTCCGGCGCAAGAAGGTAATGTTTCAACAAGATAACGCTAGATTAAATGTCTCTCCATTCACCGGCATCCATTCATTATCAGGGCTCTGTATGGACTCGAATTTGATTTTTTGCCACACCCACATATAAGACCGGCATCTCTCCGTCGGACTTCTACCTTTTTCACACTTGCAGTTACATCATGCTGGTGCTATATGTTAACCCCTTCGGGACGAGCGTCTTTTACAGAATTTAATCTTTAGTCACCGGATTTTTAAAACAGAAATTTTTGCCTAACTGAATCGGGAAAATGCTCGGATTAAGTAAGGCAAAATCTACAATACAATTTTACTGGTGAGAATAATCCCCGATTCTGAGCAACTTAAGTGGCACGAATACCGGTCGCTCGTCCCCAAGGGGTTAATCCTGCAGAGGACGTCCGAAATGAGGTTGATCTGTTTTAGGATTCGCGGCCTTCGCGTTTCTGGGCCGAAGGCTTTGAAAAACTACCAAAACGTTGGCAGAAAATCATATACAGTGAAACTTCCATTTAACGAAGTCTCGTCGTTGCACTTAAATACTTCGTTATGAAGAAAATTCGTTAAATAGAAATCAACTCAAAGTCATGAAATTGGTATAATAAAATGTATATGCATTAAATGAAATGTAGACATAAAATGGAAATATTGAGAAAATGTATTTTAATTCAGGCAGTAATTATTATTTTAATTTTATGCAATGAGAATTTTATGCAATTAGAATTAATATCTAAAAAATCACATAATAAAGAGAGGGAAACAAAAACTGAAGCGTAGCGTAACTTTTCTCTTTTTCTCTGTATTTCAAATCCTTAACTTTTAAAATGTCTTTAATATTTCTTTGTTACGTGTTTCTTATAAAAAATACACTTTTCATAAAAATTTTCCCGCTTTTTTAAGTATCCGAACAATTTATCTGTAACATTTTCGTGAAACTGGAATCCCCTTCTTCTTGTATCGAAGGCTTTTTAAATTTCTTCTTTTGAATGGAAATGATTAAATAAATAATTTCATTTTCATACAATTCGCTGAAATAAATTCATACATAAGTCGCAACAACAACAACTCCCCATTTGATTGCTGTACACGCACAAAAGTGAAATAAACTTCGTTATATAGAATGTATTTTTCGTAATATGTAGATTAATTTACATGTTAATGGTGTTCAAGGTCAAGGTTCAGCAGAAAATTTCGTTAAGTAGAAAACTTCGTTAAAAGGGAAGTTCGACTGTATTTGAGTTGTAATTATACTACCCGCACTAAAGGTACTGATTTCATGTTTTTTTCCTAACTTTGTTAAGAACTTTTTATGGCGGAAAACTTTCGCTACAACCTGATATTTTCAGATAAAAATCATTTATTTTTTCTGCTGTCACTGAAATTCGGAATTTTTTCCAAGTATAAAATACAAAATATGAACTTTAAATAGCTCACCGTTATACTTAAAATGCGACGAAAACAATAAAATAAATGTTACAAGTTACAGTTTATTTAAAATTTCTTTGTACTTTCGGCCCACATTTCCGGCGGCAGTCATCAGAGAATATTTTTATAATTACTTGTTGCTTGCTCCATTCACACAAATACGTCGCTACGTTTGAAATAGAGTAGTCAATAATTATAAGGGTAGTTAAAACTAGAATTAGAAGTCGCCTGGATTGAACTTAAATAGAGAAAAATATTTAACTGCAGTTCCATTTATTTTATTTTATTAATTTGTTCTGATGCGTCACTTTCATTTTTAAATGCGTAGCTGGTCAGTAGAAGTAGCAGTGAATTCATAGTTTAGAACTGCAGTTTAATATTTTTCTCTGCTTAAGTTCAATCCAAGGGACTGCTATTTCTACTTTCAACTACCCTGATAATTATTGGCTTTCCCATTTCAAACGAAACGACGTGTTTGGATGAATGGAGCAACAAATAATTATAAAAAGTTCTCTGATGATCGCTGCGGGAAATGCAGGCCGAAAGTACTAAGCAATTTAAATTAAAATGCATATTTTTAACTTTTAACAACTATTTTATTATTTTCATCGTCTTTTAAGTAAAATAGGCAGAATTTTTAAAGTTCAAATCGTGTATTTTATGATTGAATTAAGGTAAAATATTGCATTTCATCTTATGATTTTATTCTTTGCTTGTACAATTGAACCTCTTTTATCCGAAACTCTTTTAACCGAAACTCTCGGTTAACCGAAATCCATTTTTATAGCTTTTTTTTTATTTTTTACTATCACATTCCTTGTGTGCAAAATCCATTTTGAAAGCTTTTTCTTTTAACTATCATATTCCATGTGGTCAAGCGATCCTTTCCAAACTACGAGTACATATAAATATTTTCGATCCCCTTTCTTAGAGTTCCTTTGAATTTAACCTGAACTCCCGTAAGCTGCGTAGTGGAACGAAGAAAACGAACAAATTAGCAATTCTGAAGCTTTTGCAAAAGGTTTGGCATGGCTGGAGCAGTAGAAAGACTGTGATACTGGTGAACTAGTAATATTAAAAAAATACTTGATACAGCTTCAAAGCAAAGGCAATTGAAACTGCGACAAACAAAACATTTTTTTAACAACTTGTGATATAAGCAAAAGGTACTTAATTTCAAAATTAAAATTCAGGTAATTTATTCTTGTTTCTATTTTGCTATCGCTTTATTTTTATTAAGCACTTGTTAGCATAATAAGAAATTTTGCATTTATTTCTCCTTAATCTTAAAATTGAAGCATTCTCGATGATCCGGAAAATTCAATTTTCCGAAAGATGTTCGGTCCCAATTACTTCGGATAATCGAGGTACTACTGTAGTTTATATAGTGTAATTAACCAGTTTTCTCAACCCGAAATATAGGTCTTTTGGATGCTATCAATTCCTAAGTAAATATTTTTATGATCAACAAATTTTATTACAGACAAAAATAATAAATTAACAGCATTGACATTAAATTTAAAACTAATATTATCTTGTTACCCTTGCATGTAAAATTCATTTACAACGCCAAAAATGGTTAAATGAGATTTTAGCAACACAAAGAAAGCCACTATTCAGTTTTAAGAAAACTGATAAAGTCACTCTAAAAAGAAACTATTCCAAAACGTTTCCGAAAATTAGTGGCAGCAAAAAAAAACTGTGTTTTTTCAAATTATGCTTTTTTTTTTTTTAAATATCGAAAGTATATTGGTTTCTGGGGTTTTTAATGATAAAGAATTCTGTGCGCAATCATGAGTAACTCGGAAGTGGGTAACACAGGATTAGCCTACATGATTCATCGCCTTTCAAAACACGATGTATTGACAGGTATACGACCTACAAAGATGGGTGATACATGGCAAGATACATACACTCACCAAATTTAAAAGCTCACCTCGTGGCGCACGTGCTCGTTGAATGGAGGCCGTGGGTCCACTGTACTTACAAGATGTTGGCAACGATTATGCTCCGCTGGTCTGGGTGATGTTCCTCTGCATTGAGAAAAAAATATGGTTCTGGCATCTAGAATAAAAATTGTGGCTCTAGAAAAAATTGTTCCATGTCATTCCTATAAATTCTAGTTCCCTTTGCTAGAGAATTCTAGAGTCTCCTACTAGAATTCAAGAGCGTTTTCCTATATTTTCGTGGTCAAACTTATTTAAAAATATCTGCAAATACATGCGAACGCAAGAGATTAGTTTTAGTAACTATAATTCTAGTTTATGAAATCACTCCAGAAATCAAGCTATAATTTCTCGCTACTGAAACAATTCATTATCGTTTCGTCACCTAGAAAACAAGAGACTAGAAATTCTAGATATTTCCGTCTATTCAGCTTACTTGTTTACTCTATTCACATAGCTCGGAAATCTATATTTATAGTTTAGGTATTCAGAAATTGATTACCTATTCATTCTAGGTGAAAGCGGATAATTTTTTCTCGGTGTGTTGCCATGGCCCACCAAGTCGCCAGATCTCACGCCAGGGGATTTCTTACTGAGGGGTTATATGATGGACAAAGTTTATGTACTCCAACTACCATCAACATTGCGCTGCAAGCATTGCAGGGACGCATGACTGCTGCTGTGCCGGACATTGACAGAAACATGCTATTGAACGTATGGGCGGAATTGTAGAACCGCTGGGGTGTGTGCCGGGTAGCTAAGACACACATTGAGCATTTGCAGTATGTATCATAAACTTAGTGAGTCTATATATCTTTACATGTATCATTTGTCTTTGTACGTCGCATATTTGTAAATAAACAGTCTTTTGAATCCAGAAGAAACGTTCCCGAATATCCATAGTAGCAATAGAAAGTTTATTTTTATAAATGTTTCTTTAAATCTAGGAAATATATTGGTTTCTGGTGCTTTCAAAGATAAAGAATTTTTTCCAGAATCGTTAATAATTTGGAAGCGGTTATTCTATAGCTTCATTCGTGGTTGTATTATATTTTAGTAAATTAAGAAGATTCTCTCTATTTTTAGAGTATTGAGCTTACATGCAAGAGTAACAAAATAAAATTAATTTTACAGTTAATGTTTATGCTGTTAATTTATTATGTTTATCCATAATACATGTTTGTCGAATATGCAAATTGAGAACTGAAAGCAACTACGTACCTATATTTTGGGTTCAGAATACTAATGAAATAAGAGTACTCTATAAAAGCTACTAGGTAACTTTTCCCAAAATCCGTGGCAGCAAAGGAAATCTTATTTTTATAAATGTTTATTTAAATCTTGAAAATATATACATTTCTGGGGTTTTCAAAGATTAAAAATAACTTTTCGGAAACTATAATAACTAGGAAGCGGTTATTAAATATTTTCATTCATGCTTATATTATATTTTCGTAAATTACCAAATATCTCACTATTTTTAGAGTATGGAGCTTTATACATGTAAGAGAAACAAAATGAAAAAAAAATTAATGTTAATGCTTATGTCGTTAATGTATCATGTTTGTCTTTAAAACATGTTTGTTGAACATGAAAATTGAGAATTAATTGATAGCAACCAAAAAACTATATTTCGGGTTCAGAAAACTCATTAATAATACTAGAAAAAATACTAGAAAACTTTTTCGAAAATCCGTGACAGTAAAAGAAACGTTACATTTATAAACGTTTCTTTAAATATCGAATATATATTGGTTTTTGGTGTTTTCAAAGATAAAGAAAATTTTTCGGAATCGTTAGTAATTTGAAAGCGGTTATACTATATTTTTATTCATGGTTATATTATATTTACGTAATTTAAGAAAAATATCTCTATTTTTAGAGTACGTTGCTTTCTATTACATAATCATTGGCCAATGTATCTAAGATCATTCAACGATTATTTCCTATTCCAATAAACGAAATGATGAATTTTGTAAATATCGTGCAATGATAAACATAATTGTTAAATTTTAATGGGATAAAATATATTTGCAATCTTTTTCTCATCTTGGTTTTATTGAATATAGTTTTGCTTTCTGAAAATGCCGCGTCTGTTTTTTTTAGATTAGAAATATTAGATTTTTTCAGATTAAATAAAATATCTTATACTATAATACGAGCAAAAATTGTGTGTGTGTGTAAATTTTATCTTAAAAACGGCTCTGACGATTTTGACGAAATTTTGTATTTTACCATTTTCGGTCACGAAAAGACCATTTGGCTACGTCATGTGTTCGATAAAATTTGATTAGTGGGTCATTTTGGGTCATAATTGGTCAAGGGTCAAACTAATTATATCTAAAAACCGGCTCCATCGATTTTGACTAAATTTTATATCCAACAGTTTTGGGGCACGAGAAAACTGTTGGGCTAGGTCATGTGTTCGAGAAATTTCGATTAGTGGGTCATTTTTGAGTCACTTCGGGTGAAGCTAATTTTATCTAAAAAACGGCTCTAACGATTTTGACTAAATCTTATAATCTACTCTTTTGGATTACGAGAAGACCAATGGTCTGAGCCACGTGTTAGAGAAAATTCAATTAGTGGGTAATTTTTGAGTCACTAGGGATCAAGCTAAGTTTATCTAGAAAATGGCTTTAATGATTTTGACGAAATTTGGTATTCTATCTTTTCGGGCACGCCAATACCATTGGACTAGGTTGCATGTTCATGAAAATTCGATTTGTTGGTCATTTTGGGTCACAATCGGTCAGGTGTCAAGCTAATTGAATCTAAAAAAGACTCAAAACATTTTGACAAAAAATTTAATATACCGCTTCTGGGCATAAAATGGCCATTGGATTCACATGTGTCACAATGGCCACAATGGCCATTGGTCACAAGTTCAAGAAATATCGATTAGTGGGTCCTTTTGAGTCACTGTGGGTCAAGCTAATTGTATCTAAAAAACGAATCAAACGATTTTGACAAAATTTTGTATTACACCGTTTCTCGGCCTGAGAAGACCATTGGACTAAGTCACATGTTCGAGAAAATTAGATTTGTGAGTCTTTTTAAGGTCACTGTCGATCAAGCTAATTGTATCTAAATAACGACTCAAACAGTTTCGACAAAATTTTGTATTATACCGTTTCTGGGTGTGAGAAGACGATTGGGCTGAGTCACATGTTCGAGAAAATTCGATTACTGGATCATTTTGGAGTCACTGTGGGTCAAGCTAACTGTGTCTAAAAAAAGGCTCAAATATTTTGGCAAAAATTTGTATTATATTGTTTATCAGCATGAGAAGATCATTGGGCTAAGCCACATGTTCGAGAAAATTCGAGTAGTGGGTGATTTTTGGGTCACTGTGGTTCAAGATAAATGTATTTAAAAAATGAATCAAACGATTTTCACAAAATTTTGTATTATACCGATTCTGGGCATGAAAAGACCATTGAGCTAAGTCTCATGTTCGAGAATATTCGATTACTGGGTCATTTTCTGGTCAATATGGGTCAAGCTAACTGTACCTAAAAAAGGTTCAAAACATTTTGACAAAATTTAGTATTGTATCGTTTTTGAGCATGAGAAGACCATTGGACTAAGTCACATGTTCGGTAAAATTCGATCAGTGGGTCATTTTTGGGTCACTGTGGTTCAAGAATATTTTATCTAAAAACCGACTCAAACCATTTTCACCAAATTTTGTATTATACCATTTCTGGGCATGAGAAGACGATTGGGCTAAATCGCATGTTCGAGAAATTTCGATTAGTGGGTCATTTTTGTGTCACTGTGGGTCAATCTAATTGTATCTAAAAAAGGCTAAAAACATTTTGATAAAAGTCACATGTTTGAGAAAATTCGATTATTGGGTCTCTTTTCGGTTAGCGTGGGTCAAGCTATTTTTATCTATAAAACGACTTTAACGATTTTGACTAAATTTTGTATTCTATCGTTTTCGGGCTCGAGAAGAGAATTGGTTAAGTACCATGTTCGAAAAATTCGGTTAGTGGGTCATTTTGAGTCACTATATCTCAAGATCATGCCAATTGTATCTAAACAGCAAGAATGATACAGTGAAAGTAAAATATCGAATTGAACAAGGCTAATTTTGACTGAGCTTAGCTTGGCCATCTCTGCTAGTTTAATTAATAAAATAACCTATAACAAAAGTCTTCGGAAGGTATAGGAAATATGTATTTTTTTTAATTTATGGTATGATTTTTTTATTGTAAAATCTACTTTGTAACATTTATTAAAATTACAGGCATCAAAAGACACTTTTTGTTTTTAAGAAATGAAATACATTTTACTAAAAAGTGGCACAAAATACGTTTTTTTTAAAGTGATCAGTTTAATTCATATTTTCACAGGAACTCCTTAATACTGGGCATTAAATTTCAATTTCAATATTTTAAATACAATTTATTTAATACTTTTCATATTAACAAAGCTTAGATTTCATGCAAATATCTATGTTTTACCATGTTAACACTTTATCTACTGACGGTACTCAAACGTACCATTAAAATAACTTGTTATAAAATTGATTTAATACATCGATTAGTTGTAATATAGTTTAGAATGAGTTATAAATACATTACTTTATTTTGTTCCTAAAGCATTATTGGTTACACAAAACCAAAATATTTTTAAAAGGATGATTTCTTTTGCCTTTGCATCTTTTCAGCTTTCTTGACGTTAGGGGGTAGGGGTGAATTTTTCAATTCGGAAATATTTCTATATTTCTATTGTAAGAACATTATATTATACACATATGTACATTTCTTAATTCTATAAAATACTAAGAAAAATATTTAAAATAAAAGATTTGAGTGGGGTTATAAGTACTACACAAAACCCCAATATATTCAAATTTAATTATTCCTTCTAAATCTTTTAATCCTTCTAAAATTTGTTAAACGATTATGTAAATTTTCAAATGCAGTTTAAACAATTTACGAAAAAGACTTTAGAAGATAAAATTTTCATTAATTTATAATTCAGTACATAAAGGATTAAATCACAGACAATTTTACAAAGCTAAATGTTTTGTTAATAAATGATAATTTTTCAGCATTTCTTTTATGCTGTTTAAAAACCTGTCGTGGAAAATTTCACACAAAAGACAATGTCTTACTTACCAACACAATGTGTTTAATTTTTATCATTTTATAAGTATTAGGAGATTCGAATTGTTATTACTGTCGAAAATGTCTTTAGAATAGGTCAATTGTTGAACAATTAATACGTGAGAATTTATAGCATTAGAAACCCTTTGTACAGATAGCGTTATGAGAAAACTGCTAATACAGTGTCATAGCTGTCAACCTTTCTGGATTTTTTAAAATTAAAAATTTATATCAGATCAGACAATTTCATTTAATTGAGACTTGATTGCATCCGAAAAATATATATTTCGAGAAGATAGTGGTCTGGTCGGGCCCGGAACGGCTCGAACGAAAGCTATCTTGATCCAGAACGGTCCAACTAAAATTCTACAAATATTTCGAATTTTCTTATCATCATAAAATTATGATTCTTTCAATGAAAATTTCATGCATATTTATGGGAAAATTTTACAGAATATTTTAGATTTATTACAGTATTATTTTTTATTAATTTTTACAGCATATTTTAGCAACATTAATGATCACTTTATACCTTTAGACTACAGCATAAAAATAAAGACATTAAAACATTAATGTAGTTTAGAATTTAAAAAAAATGTCGTTTAAAGCATAATACAATTTGAAGCCGTATTATAAAAAAAAGTTTTTTGAAAATATTTCTATAGTTAAAATATATTTCTTAGGATTCCGTTAACAGAAGTTTATTATCGCTATTACTATTTTTGCAAAACAAATTGCTCGCCCAACACGTCCTGGGAACAATTAAGTCCAGTTCCGTCCCGGCCCGAATATGTAAGATAAAATGTAACTCTGATCCCGGATTGGCGTGAGTTTGCTGAAAAAATTAAGCCCGCATTCAGACATGATGTAGCTGTACGGTGCCTATTTCTGCACTGGACGGGTTATATTATTGTATTGGCGTTGTTAAGCTTGCATCGGCTCGTGCTGCACATTTATACTTATTCTCTTCCGAATTACGTACATTAAAAATTATTCATATTTCATCAGCTTGGTTTGATCACTTTTTTTATCGGTCCGCACGGTCCGTTTAATTTTTTTGTCGGCCCGTAACGGCCCATTAAAAAATTGTCTTTGAAAATACGGGCATCATGCCAGGCTCGGACCCGTGCAGACCTCTAAGATACTGGATCGTGAAAACTGATTAATACACTGTTATAGATGCCAAACTTCTGTTGTTGTTTTTTTTAAAGTAAAAAAAAAATGTCGCATACTTGCTTCAAAAGTGGCATAATTAACCCTTAAATGCCGGGTGTTGCTTTTTGACAACATACCCAATTTAGGCTTATAAATACTATTAGAATAATATTGAAGCTATAATGCCTAATGTTGCCAATAAAATTCATTCTGAAAATATTATTAAATCGATTTTCAACATTTAGATGGCAACACTTGTACTGTTTATGAATAATGATAGATTTATTTTTTCAATTGTTGATACATGTTCTTTTTGCTTTGTTTCGAAGCTTGCGAAATACCCTATTTTGTTCTGCAGTGAGCAAGTAAAATTTATTTCTTATCATAGTTCTCAAAATTCGTGTGTGTTTAATACTATAGAATTTTATCAAGGAAAATTATTTTTTCAATTAAAGACCAGTATTGCCGATTAGTAACAAAGTGTTTTTTACCCGTAAATCATATTTAAAACAAAATATGATTGTTTAAGTATTTTTCCCATGATTTATTTAAAAAATGAAAGCCGAAAAACATTATTACAATAATTCTTGAAAAATCAGGCATTTAAGGGTTAAATAAACTTCATTTTTTAGGAAATGCAAAAAACTGATTTCGGACTGTGAAAGGGTCAATGGCCATCTTTCAAACACAACTGCTACCTGGTGGTTGGATTTTCAGTGCACTATCTAATACTTTAGGTCATTGGTAGAGGCGTAATAACAAAGTAGAATGGCAGTCATCACTCAAAAACCCAATTTTTGGAGTTGTGACACTTTTGAAGAAAGGGAGCGATGTATGTATTCAGAAAATATTGTAGCACACGAAAAAAAAAACGATATTTGTATAGATGCATTGGTGTGGAAACTAATTAGCACACTGTTTCAGTTGCTAATATTATTTATTTATTTTCTATGCTGCGCTTATTTAATTCCATTTCTTAAATAAAATTTCTGGTTCAAAGTGTTTTTTGTTTCGTATGAAAAAAACAGAAAGGTTGGCAGATATACTCTGCAAAAACTACTTCGTAGTATTTTCAAAAATTACGGGTAGCGTAAGAAACATTTGTTTCAAAAATGATACTTTAAACATTAGAAATCTATTGGTTTCTCAGGTTTCTGAAGATAAACGGTCGCTTTTCGAAATCGTAGGGAACACGGAGTAGGTCACATTATATTTTCGTAAATCGTCTTCCATATTTTACTCTCAAATAAATTTATAATGGTTCAAATATTTAAAACAAAGAATATATTTTGGTACTTAGCATGTATTGAATTCTTCTACTATTTTATTTTATTAAATTTAATAAAAACGTCAGCATAACAGGAGCTAACGAAAAATAAAATAAATGCACTTTAAAATAAACTTTTAAATGACACCAAATATTTCATCTGGGCCAAGAAAAAAAGAAAAAAATCATTCAAACAGAGCAACTCCTTAGAGAAATAAATCTAGATCAAATGTATCCAGTTTTCCTTTTCCTAGAGAGAAAATATTTTAGATTAAATAAAATGTTAGGCAATTGTACCAATAAATCTGTCTTTAGAAATTTTAGGAAATAAATTTAACTTTTAATGGAGGATTTACGCTCGTTTTTTTTTTTTTTTTTCAAAGAAATCAAATAAATTTTGCTAAGAAAAACCCGAGATCAAAATATTCTGAATTTAAAAGTATTCTTTTTTTTTTTTTCAAGACAAATATTTTAAATGCTGTAGTGAAAAAATTATTACGAAAAGAACCTTAATAAATGGGTAGAGAAAACGCAAAAAGGATTCTAAAGCCTACTTTCTTTAAGCACAAAAAGACAAGCTAGTTATTGCTTTTGTCGTCACAGTAACGTGTTTTTTTTGCAACTAAAGAAGAAAGCAGTGTTGTATCCAAAGGCGATCGGCTCCTGCCTTAGGCGATGATAAAATGCTTCCGACATATCTAAGACAGTCATAAGGCCTTTTTAATCTTTTAAGTGCTTCACACAGATATTTCTTGTCGTTCTATTTTTATTACACACAAATTCTAAAATAAAACTAATCCCAGAAAAGTTGCAAAAAATATTTTGTATAGAAAAATCAAATATTTGTATATGTTACCGGCCAAACCGGATTTTAGGCCAAACTAGATTAGCCTAGGACAAACTAGTTTATCCTAACGCGCATAGGATAAACTAGTATTTCCTAGACCAAACTAGTTTATCCTAACGACCATAGGATAAACTAGTTTTTCCTAGGCCAAACTAGTTTATCCTAACGGTCACAGGATAAACTAGTTTTTCCTAGGCCAAACTAGTTTGGCCTAACGCTCATAGGATAAACTAGTTTAGTGCGCTATTCATTGATCCTAACTAGTTTATCCTAGGCCGATCCAGTTTATCCTTAAGCTAATTCCATTTGGCGTAATTTTATTGATCCCAAAGACCGCCCCGAGGACAACTTTCTAGTCCTAGGCAGATCTAGTTTATCCTAGGCCAATGCAATTTGACGTGCTTTTATTGATCACAACTACCTCTTCGTCGCCAGCCTTGTGCAAAATAGTATTGCCGTCACCCCTGTATAATATTTTTTAATCAGTGGGGTGTGGGATACTATCCCCCTATCTTCCCCATTTCACCGCCGCCGGTAGTTATAAAATATGTTCCATATGACAAATTGTGTGCTGGAGGACCAAAGAATGGGATGAGAGGTTATCATAAAATTTAGGAGAGAAATAATTTAGAGGATTGATTAATAATGTACAGTGTAATCTTGAAAATCCGGCATCATCGAGACCGGGACTTCGCAGGATTTTTGAAAATTCCAGATTTCTGAAAGAATATCAAATGCACTTTTGATATTCATAATGGTGCATTTATTCATGATTAATTCAAAGCGATATTCCAAGTGATACTTATGTGAAAAAAAAAATAAATATAAAAAAAACTTTTTTTTTTTTTTTTTTTTTTTTTCTCACATAAATAGCACTTGGCTTTGAATTAATCATGAATAAATGCACCATTAAAAATATCAGAAGAACCTTTGATAATCTTTCAAAAAATCTAGAATTTTTAAAAATCCGGCGAAATCCCGGTCCCAGTTTGGCCTAAAATGCATATATTTTTCAGCTACCATTATTCCGCAACTTAAACCCTCTTTAAAGAATAGTACATATACATTTATATGGATTGGGACACAGACCTGCAAAACCTATTAGAAGAATCTGTGTATGACGACATCGTGTTTTAAAAGGATTTTTTTTTTTATCGCTGCAAATTGGATATATTAATCAGTTTGAAAAAAATCATAATACATTTGCTAGAGACGACGGACCTGCTAAAAAAGGAAGTTAACTATAACGAAGTTTTTTCTCTCCCATGTGATTCCGTCATTAGAAGGTTTTTCTATATAAAATTTTCAGCTTTTTAAGTGTCCAAGTCTCCAAGTCGTGTAAAAAAAATTAATGGTATTATTAGTTATTCAGATATTTACATACAAATAGAGATTCATTAATAAATCAATATAGTTTACAATATAATCATTACTATCGTTAATCCACATTCTGTGGCTTAGAAATTTAAAAATTAAAAAAATTCCATACAATAAAATCTTCTGAAGTCGGAATTGCATAGGAAAGAAGAAAAATTCGTTACATTCAGGTTCCCTTATTAGAAGGTTCATTATCTGCTGTAAGTGCATTATATTAATTTTACAAGTACCGTAAACATCCTCTAATCCGACATCCTAAGTTCCGGCATGCTGGATAATCCGGCACGACTTTCGGAAACCCAATTGAATCGCGAAGAATTATAAAGGAGTGATTTGGAGAAGATTTTGATGAACCGACAGTTGACATTTTGACTGATGAGGCCATCATTCAGAGTGTTATCAACCTAACAGTCCCCAAAGACGTTGGCTCGGATGAATATGATGTTCACTAGTCAAACAACATCAGTTGAAATCAAGCAACTGATGCTTCGAATATATTTTCTGTGCGCAGCCGTTCGTTCAACTATGCGGAAAGTATTAAACTTCACATCCTGAAAAATAAAATCCTATGAAAATGAAGAGACTACGACAAAACTAACTGATATTCGAGATTTGTTTAAGATGGCTTCTACGAGTAGACCTACATTGCACGTTTTCATTTTATACTCGTGTACATATGTTGTAAAAAACTTACATTATTGAGTGTTTTTAATATTCTATTCAATCTGTTTAATAAATAAAAAACATGCTTTACTGGTATTTTCTGTTTAATTCTAACTTCTACACGTTTTTTCCGACATTCATCCTGTAATCTGGAAAATTTCATAATCCAGCATGCGGCAAGTCCTGAACGTGCCGAAGTAGAGGATGTTTATTGTACTAATATCCTCATTTTACATAGATCAACATATTTTTGTGTTAAACACAGGATTCAGTCATAAGCAGGTTATTTTTCTCAGGTTATACCGTACTTTAATTTTATTACCTAAAACTGCATCTATACATCTTAAAAAAAAATAAATATATAAATTTTAATTGTGGAATAATAGCCATATAAAAATACGTGCATTAAAAAAAATGTTGGGCTCAGCCACATGTTAGTGATATTTTTACTGAACAGACCAGAGATCCTGCCGGTCCAAATGGTTTTCATATATGAGCTGGGTTGGGAATTGGACTTAAAATTTCTGCCTGTGCAGACCTCAAGTAGAATGCAGTCCAGTCCCGACTTAAGCCGGAAAAAAATTGAGTCCCGGTCCATCACAGTTCGAATCTCTCGAAAAAGTAATCCCCAAAACAAAATCGAACCGAGTGTCGGGAAGGAAAATTGGGCGGGTCGTAAAGACCTTACATCGAATAACCAAAATTCTAGATCACACAATTTTGTAAAATTGAACACTAAACTTCTACAATATATTTATAAAAGTTATAGTTTTTAGTTAATTTTGCTCACTTCCAGGGATGTGTTTAAGTGAGCGGATTTGTTTGAAAATTTTTTAATTTGAGCATGAACTTGAATCATTTTCGAGAAATTGAATTTGCATTTGAATTGGCCTAGGATAAACTAGATTGTTCTAGGATAAACTAAAAGGCTGGCGCCGAAGCGGTCTTTGGGATCAATAAAAGCATGCCAGATTGAATTGGACTAGGATAAACTAGTTCAGACTAAAGAATAGCAGGCTAAACTAGTTTATCCTATCAGCGTTAGGCCAAACTAGTTTGGCCTAGGAAAAACTAGTTTATCCTATGAGCGTCAGGATAAACTAGTTTGGCCTAGGAAAAACTAGTTTATCCTATGGGCGTTAGGATAAACTATTTTGACCTAGGAAAAACTAGTTAATCCGATGCGCGTTAGGATAAATTAGTTTGGCCTAAGCCAATCTAGTTTGGCCTAAAATCGGGTTTGGCCGGTAACAAATACAACATTCTGCTATAACTTTCCCAGTTGTATAAAAAACGAAAATTAGAGACTGTGAAATTAACTCGAAGGTCATAAATGACCTCTAGAAAGGATATGAATGCAGTTTTTGGCCGCTTGCATAATAAATACTTCAATAATAAATTTTAAAGTGCTCTTCATTGAACTACTTCAGAAATAAAGAAGCTAGGAGTTTTATATACAGTGGAACATCCCTTTAACGAAGTCTCTATACAGGGTGTCCCAGAAGTAATGGGATAAACTTTAAGGGGAGGTAGGGGACATCACAAGGATTCAGATTTGCATAACAAACCAGGGTCGGAAACGCTTTCCTGGCGCGGTAGTGGCGACACAAAACACAAGAGAGACAGAATAAGAGGAGGAAACATGTTTATTATCCTTAGTACATCAAAAAACTAAGAAGAAAGAACAGTAAAGGGACAACAATTGTCATCAAAGTAGGTGTTCGAAATTATGACCCCGGGCCGTGATGCATGGAAGCGCATTTCCGGCGTATGGAAGATCTAATGTTCTCGAAAATACTGGGAGTGCCCCGGACTTCCCCAGCAGCTACCAAGATGCGTGCAACAAGTTCCTCAACACTTTCCAGCATTGCCCCGGCATCTTTGCAGTACTAAAAATAATAAACATGTTTTCTCTCCTTGTTCGTGTCTTTTCTTTCTTGTCTTTTGTGTCGTCAATACCGCGACAAGAAAGCGTTTCCGACCCTGGGTTGCTATGCAAATCTGAATTCTTGCGATATCCCCAACCTCCCCTTAAAGTTTGTCCCATTACTTCTGGGACACCCTGTATAATGAAGTTTTCTATTTAAGAAGAGTTTCTGCTGAACCTTGACTTTGAACACGATCAGCATGAAAATTAACCTCCATATTATGAAAAATATATTCTATATAATGAAGTTTATTCCACTTTCGTGCATGTACACGTACAGCATTCAAACGGAGAGGTTATGCTGTTGTGATAAATGTATGAATTTATTTCAGTACATTGTATTAAACTGAAATTATTTATTTATTTAATCATTTTCATTCTTTATGATGCTAAACCAAGGAATATTAGAAAATCTTAAACCAGCCTGGAAAAGTTCTTACTAGTACATGTTGGCAAGGCTACAAACGCAGCACAAGATGGAATATTTATCGTGAGCCGCCAACATGGGGTAAACACGAAACTTAATTAAATCCAGCATCGATTCAAACTATATAAATACTTGGAAATTTTTCCAGAGAGAAACATTCGCCTTGCATACAATATTTCAAATGAAAATCAAATATCAAATTAAAATTGCCTTTTAAGCAATTAATTTGATATTTGATTTTCATTTGAAATATTGTGTGCAAGGCGAATGTTTCTCTCTGGAAAAATTTCCAAGTATTTATATAGTTTGAATCGCTACTGGATTTAATTAAGTTTTGTGTTTGCTCCATGTCGGTGACCATGATAAATATTCCATTTTGTGCTGCGTTTGTAGCCTTGCCAACATGTAATAGTAAGACATTTTCCAGGCTGGGTCTCGTTCCATGGTTTTTTAGTCGGTAGAATGTCAGTGCGCTATACTGATGGCCCGGATTCAAGTACCGTTATGGAATTTTTTTTCATTATGTTGGCTTTTGCGCCTTTTAAGCAATCAATTTTAAATTTGATTTCCATTTGAAATATTGTTTGCAAGGCGAATGTTTCTCTCTGGAAAAATTTCCAAGCATTAATACTGTGATGATTCTTGTTATAAACACTCTGATGAATTTTAAAATAAAGTTTTGTTTGAAATATACAATATTATCTTTTTACCGTACTTTTTAGCAAAGTATCGCTATTTTGGAGTCCTATTCTTCTAAAATACTTTTAATTTTTCCACTGAAAAAAAACAATGCTTATCAACTGGCATCCTTTTTTATTAAGTTCTAAGCTTGATCTTGAGTTCAAGCTTTATATTAAGAATGTGTAAGTTTTTATCTGTTGTGATTTGTTATTATTTTATTAAATACGAACATGGAGTCTAACGGATATTAATACATTTCCTATTTAAAGAACAATAAGATAAACCATATTTATTTAAATTTTTTATTCCCGTATATATTGTTTTTTGTTAATATGAGCTAAATAGATTTGGTATGATTTATAGGAAATGACTGATCTGGGAAATAGAAAAAAGAAGTAAGAAAATTCATGCGTTAAGCATAGATTATAAAGCACTTTCCAACGCTTCCTGAATGCTTTAACTAGACATCGTAATTTAAGAAAATAACGTAAATAAGATAACTAAGTAAATATTTTAGAAAACGCATAAAACATTTGAAAAACTGATTTCAGCAGTTACCGTCCATAGCCAAATATGTTTTCCAATTCTTTTGAATAGCTCTGTATTTAATCTGTAGGTTGATATATATTAGTATATAATGTGAAAATTTAGTTCAGCGAGAAAACGCATAACAGGTTGAAATTCTCATTCAGCAATTTATACTAATATATGAAAACATGCTTGAATACTTTTGTACAACCCTGTATTTTACGTAGAATCTTTATTACACGCCACTATTTTGTTAAAATTTAATTCAAATTAAAACATTCTTAAAACTGATGAAATCACATTTCCAGAAATTATAATTTATAGACGGCCATATATCCATTTCCTTGCGTGACCCTGTGTATCATTTTATCCATATTCTACAAACATTTCTTAGTAAATTAAATGTAGTTCAACATAAAAATCCATAACTCATCTAAGAAACACCTTTAAGCAATTTGCGCCCATACCCATTAACTCTTACGTATAGTTTTGTGTAGCCCTGTATATGAATTATAGCTTTTATATGCACCATATACTATGCATAAATATAGTGAATTATAAAAGCGCATATTATAATTAAAAATGCATTTCCAGCAATTATCGCTAATGAACAGTACAATATCAACTTTTATAAACATCATAAATTATAAATATTTTTGTATAAATATTATAAATAGCAAATTTTAAAAAGTATACTAAAGCAGTTTAATCTATAAACTTGTTATCAGGCATGGAAAACACTTTATTTCAATGCTTAAATGTCATATTTTATTTTTTAATGCTAAGTATTGAACGTGTATCGAAAACGTAGAAAATGAGTTTACAATCGAAGAAAATTTAATAACTGATTCTGAATGTCTACAATTAAATGTTTGATTAAAATCGCGAACAGTAAAAACGTGCTTACATACAATATAAAAAAATAAATATACCAATTTGAAAAACTCTAAATAATTAGTATTTATAATTGTACTATTAAGCAACAACAAAGTACAATAGATGAATTAAATGTATTATTAGATTTAACAATTTCTCAAAAATCTCTCCGTATGTTATAAGGAATTCCTATTATTTCATAACTTTGGCAAATGTTAAATCTGAAACATTGACATGAAGATTTAGGATTTTAAATAATAATTTAAAATATTATTAGCAATGAAAAAAAGTCTTTCAAACGTTTCACTACTATAGCATGTAAAACGACATTTCCCATTCAGTATAATGTTAATTTCTAATCTGAAAAACAATTCCAGATCAGTCTCTTTCTATAGGTATAATATAAAACTGTTTAACTCATCGCCAAATATACAAAACAGGAATAAACAATTTAAATTAAATAAGACTTACTTTTTAAGCTCCATAAATTATTAGTAACCGTGTGTATCCGAAAATGGCGACATCTTTTTCTTCCATTAAAAAAAGCACACGCAAAAGCTTACATTGTAGACCTTACCGCGTCTGTTAGAACAAAAAGTTCTCTGTTTACCCTGCGGTATCGTGGTCAGACGATTTATGGCAGGTGTTCGTTTATTTGCTTTTGCATAAACAGACTTGGAACTTACATGTGCAATCATTTTATGAGACTGTCTTTATTTAAATTTTTGTATTTGAATAATTTTCCAATGTATTTTACCTTTTCTTTTTATCAGTTTTAACCCCCGCCCCTCCATTTTTCTAAGTAAAGATTGTTTCACACATAATAAATACAAAATATCTTCCTAAAAAATAAAAAGATATAAATAAATATCGAGGATAAAAATATTTTCTTTGTCAATCTGTCATTATTTTCACGTTAATTTTCTGTAGAATAAAACAATTCGTAAAATCTTTTTTTAGAGTCATATCTCTAAAACACAAATTTTAAATACGAATAATAAATTATATCATGGGTTTTGCATAAATTTTGTATTTTTTTTTAATTCGGAAAATGCTAATTTTATTTTAAAAATCTGAAAGAAGTAGAATTTTTTAAAAAAATAGTTACTTAAAATAGGTACACTAACAGAAAAAATATGACTTGAATGCAAATTATAAAGCAAGAAATGTATGTATGACTAAACTCTGAAGACTCTTTCTACGTGCACATTAAAAGCTGCAGACTTAACTATAATAGAATTTTTTTTAGTTTGAAGCCATAAAAGTGTTTCGAATACCAGTGGTCGGTAAAAATAAATTAAAAATTTTCCTTCTTGCAAACTAAATATGTAAAGTGTATATATTTAATATTCCTAATTCTAAATATGTTATCCAAATTGCTCCAGCACGTACCATTTTTCCGAGAAATACTTTTATAATAATAAGAATAAGTGAAGGATTATTATATTAAATTGCAATGCTAGATAAAATTGAAATCAGGAAAAAAGTATACTTTCACTCTCATAGACATCAAATTAATAAAATATAGCATGAAAATCTAGTTTGTTGATACTTGTACCGTGCATTTTCCTTTTTTATGCCCCCTACCCCCAAACATCTTTTCGTGTCTGAATTTACTATTTGCTATCCACTAATATATTTTCATTCTTTATGCCGCTGTAACTCGGGCCTTTCTAAAACATTTCTCTTCATTTTCAAAGATTTTTGAAGTTCATATTTTTCTCACACTGTGACTTACAATATTGTGGGTGTTTTCTTGTGAGTATGACGTGACGTACGTTACATGCAGTGACATAACAATTATTTTTTATTGCCAGAAAAATAAAATTTTACAGTAAGCAACATGTTTTAAAGAATTTTTATAATTTTTTTAAGATTTCTAAGAAGTTCACATCTCAGTCACAATGTGAATCACTGAGTCGCGGCATTTCGGTCACAGATGTGACGTGACCGCAGTGACTCACAGTGACGTCACAACGACGTCACTGTGACCATGCATGCTATGAGGGTATAAACAAAATATCTCCTTTTCGCCGGATACATGAATTCTTTACGTTTAATAAAGATGCCGCTTTGTAGTAGTTCCGTTTTGGCAGGTTTTATTGCATTTCTAATCTGTACAGTTCGGCAAAAAAACCGAACGATGAGTAAATTGCGCACTTATTTTACTTCAAACCATTGAGAGGATTCCTGATGTATCTAGTAAATTCTATTTTCCGTCTACCAGATCGTACGTATATGTTTCTTCTACGTTTTTCTAAAAAACTAAAGATCGTAGGTTTAAGACTCATTGGTTATTTTTTAGTGTACTCAACCGAAGATCCTTGCTTTTAATAGTTTAAAGGTTACCGGTAAAACTTGTATGATATCGCTATTTTAAATATGCATGAATAAATAAGTTAATATTTTATTTAAATATGCATAAACTTTAAGAATGAACTTCGAATTAACAATACAGCATGTTCTCAAATACAATTTTTTTCGCACTGAAGTTTTCAGAAAATCAATTAATTATGTAACTCCACTTTGCGGGTTTATGAAAACATAAAATGTTTCCATAATATGGGTTCGACGGCAAAATCTTCTTTAACGTACTTCATAAACAACTTTTTAAGTCTTTTCAAAAATTTTATGTCCCATAAAACACAGTTAAGTCTCTTATCCTTTAAAGATCTAAAACTAGTTTACTAAGACATTAAAAAAAAATGTTATTAGATAAAATGTTAATCGATTTCTACGAACTGACTTTTTATGATAAAACGTCTTGTTTTAACGTAAAATTCAGTACTCACTCTTCAAATAATTTATTAATGAGTTTTAAATTGTACTACAATTTCAAATTAGCGCCATTTTAAGCCACGATTCTGTTAGTATAAACATTCTTTTAAATGTATTCCTATGGATACAAAAGTCAGTAGAAATCACGTCACTTTAATGCAGTCATAGCACATTTCAATTTTCTGAATAAAAGTTTAAGGTTTCTTTTTACAATTACGTCGTTTTCAGTAGTATGTCTATAGTAAAAAATTAATATCCCCACCCTCAGTCAATGTTGAAGTTTTAATAAGCATTACATATGACTTTTTTTGTAACCTATCAGTTGCAGATGTGTATATTTTATATTACCTTTGAGTGTGGTTTATGTTTAATGACTTTAATGTCGTTTCATGAGATGCTGCGTGTAACTTTACACTCGGAAAAAAAGATTTTTTACTTAAAAAAATATAGCTTTTGCTCCTAACATAAAGTTTCCACTTATAATAAAAAAAAAATAAATTTAAAAAATGCATATTGCTCTTATGCAGATTCTATTTATTGATTTATTTCAAACAAACAAACATAAGTTATTACTGAAATCATAAGATGAATAAACGCACATTTTTTTAATTATAAATTTCTAAAAATTAGATTCATAAAATGATATACATGTTATATAAAAAAAATTACTTTACTATTCATTTAAATTATTCTAAATTGCCGGCCTATTGATTATTTCCTTTTTTTTAATACGCTCAATTATTTATTTCTAGTTAAATTCCTATATTTTTAAAACGCGTATCTTAATAATAGATTTATTCCAAAACGTAATCTAAACTTTTAATCCCTTCATTAATTTTTATCGTCTACCAAACTGTAAAGTTCTGAACGCAGTTATTTATTTTTCGAATGTTTATCAAAGCCATTTTTACATTTTTATTCTATTTCATCTCATTTTCCCGCCCGCGAGGCGTCAGCCTTTTCACATCGAAATCATTCCATTAGCGGCGCCGGGATTCTTTCCTGTGACGTTTCTTGATCGTTCTTCATTGGCTGAGTGTCGGATCCCAGTTTCACTTCGAGGTTCGTTCGTGATTTTGGTTGGTTTAGCCTGAAGTTTCCATTTCAATCGAAATTCCTCCACTCATTCTAATACATAGCGAGAGCATGGGCTCAGAACCAGAGATTTTTGTGCTGTTTGATTGTTTACATAACCTGTTACCCGGTGTCCTTAGCCATATAGAATATTCATTTCGTGAATTAACATCTATTTAGCATGAGTAACTAGTTTATGCTCGAGTGGAATGCAATGATTTCTCATCCTGCGGGAATTGTTTAATGTTGGTATGTTCTGATGGAATAAACAGTTTTCCTATGACTACGTTTACATGTGTTTAATTGGGAAAACCCCCGATTTCTTCATACGCCTGTTTTCACCACTCACGCGGCCTAACCTACCTTGTTTTCATAATGAAATAATAAGTGTTTGATTGGACTCTACAAATATTAACATCGCTCTACAGCTGCTAAATTTTCACAGAGTTGACACCTTCACTAGCAATGCTTGTGCTAAGTGTGTTGGTAGATATTCGACAAAACGTGTGCAATCGAAGCATCCAGTCCCTGTACTTTAACATTTGGAGGCCAGTGTATATTTGTCGACTATCAGTGGTAGAGATGTATATTTCATATTACAAAAAAGCGTGGATTATTTTTAAGCAGAATTTATACAATATAGATAAGATACTATGTGTAACATAAACCCTCGAAGAAAAAATTTCTTTATTATAAGGAAAAATATTTTGATCTAAACACAAAGTTTCTTCTTATAATAAAAAAAATAAATAAAAATTTTTTGTCCTTATGAGGACTCTGTTTATTATTTTATTTCAAACAAACAAACATAAATTATTACTGAAGACATAAATGAATAAACGCTTAATTCCTTATTTATAAATTTTATAAAGTACATTCATTGAATAATATACATTCTTTTGAACATACTTTTGAATATATATTTTTTTTAACTTACATCAGAATTAAAACTCACGTATTTTTGTTTATTTAAACGAAAAAAATTAAATTCTACAAATAGTATTTCGAGCTATAATGTTTTAAATTACCCCACTTTTTGAATAAATTTTAAATTAAAAAAAAGTATTAGAAGTTTAATCATGTGATTTTGTTTACAAATGATATGGTTAACCATCACAAAAAAAAAATCAAAATTTTAACTCAAGAAATAAAAATTATTTTAAATTGTGTCCCCCCCCTCCCTCTTAAGTCATAATTTGTGTGTACGAAGCTAGTACGTCTGTTTATTAAATGTTATCAAGCTTTTACATTAAGCCTTTAACTTAACTTTATTGTATCACGTAAAGATGGAATTTTGTAAGTGATTTTTCACTCACTTCCTAATATGCTAGAATTACAGTAGCGGTCAAAAGTTTCCAGCCAACAGAAAATTTTTGGTTAATTTGTAAGTATATTCATACGAAGAGTAATCTCAAAGTGATACGTATACATTTTATTGACATAATCGTTAGGAATTTATTTGTGAAATAACAAATAAGTATCAATAAATTTAATTTGCAAAATTAATTGCAAAGGAAAACGCATGTTCTCGAAAGTTTCCGGCCATCTTGGCAAGTTTGGAAAAAGTGGTGTTATAATAGAAAATAACATTGATCAATAACACTTACAATTAGTATTTTGTCTGCATACCTTTAGCAATAAGTACTGTGGCGTCGGAGATGTGGTATCGATTCGATGGACGGTTGAAGATCATCTATGGTAAATTTTTTCCACTCTTCTTGCAATTTTTGGGAAATTTCTGCTGAATTGGAACATTTAAAATTCCGCGTGCATTTGTCAAGTTGACTCCAAAGATTATCTATAAGATTCTGATTTTGTGATTGCGCTTGCCATTTCAAAAGCAGAAATTTTTTTGTGTGAAAGTCACTGCTTGACGAGCTTGCAGGTATTTTTTGTGTCGTGATCACAAAAAGATGAACGACCAAAATTTTTCTTCCAATAAGGCAGCAAATAATCTTGCAAGATATCCTTATACATTGCATCATTCATCTTGCTGCGGAATTCAGTTGACGGACTGACACCTTTTCCAGAAAATGCTCCCCACAGCATAACGTGTCGTCCGAAAAGCTACATTGTAGAAATAACATATATCTAATCATATCTTTTGTTTTTAAGTCGTCGGACGAAGTGTCTGTCATCACTCACAAAATGGGTGAACTTCAGATTCATCGAAAAATACTACTTTTTTCCAGATTTCACTTGACCAATCTTTCTATTCCTTGGCAAACACCATTCGGGTCGTCTGATTTTTTTTTTACTTAGGGAAGGTTTTTTAACACCGACTCTTCCATAAAGTCTTACGTCACATAAGCATCTCTACACGATAGACCGACTTATTTCAGCTTTATTTTCATTCCGTAAATTGCGAGATATTGCAGAGGCATTTTTATGCAGGTCATCAACTGTTTTTCTCCTTATAATTCTGCTCACACGAATAGTGGTTTTCCGAAATCTCCCGGACCGTGGCAAGTTCTGAAGGTCATTGCTATCTTTATATATTTTATAAAACATTGTTCACAGTAGATTTTCCGATCCATAACTTTACCGCAATCTCACGAAAGGATTGGCTCTTTAGCGATAAAGAAATCACACGTTCACGAACAATAATTGTTGAACTTTTCCTTTTTGAATTTCAACTACGTTATTCACGTGTATTAATTAACAAACACTGCCATAAAAAAACTCTACCGATAGCAAAAACTAACGAATGACGAATGGCAGGAAACTTTTGCACAAGCGAATTTTGAATTCCTACCATTTGCATCAAGTGTCTTCAGTATCGAATCAAAATGATCAGATGATCAGAGGTCATTTGCATATTCTAACTTTTGGAACAATTGCTATACTTCTTTGCTGAAACATTCTGGCAAACAAATCAAAGAAACTAACTGGCAGGAACCTTTCGATCGCCACTGTATAAAAAATTGTGTACAGATGTGTTTCCGATAACGATTCAGCATTAACAAATATTTAGAGCTTAATTATAAGTTCATAAATACATTTTAAGGCATTTTTATGTTCTTTTCTAGGCATAAATAAAAAGCATGCATGTCGGATATGTTGAAATGGGCTGAACGATTTTAAAATTTTTAAAAAAGCAAAAGATGGCCGATATTGATGATACTGTTCAGGAGATTCATTTGTGAAATCGATAATTTCTTTGCTATAGTTTTGTATAAAATTCATATATCACCGACACTTGGCGTTGGGCTGTTTCATAAGAATTTAGGAGTAACCTCTTAGTTTAAACACCAAGTACTCTGTGACGAACATTAAATCAAATATGAAAGTTTGGTTAAGAACCTTACACTCTAAGAAACTTATATTTTTAAGGCTTTTTAGTTATTTTTAATCAATACTTTAAAAAAAGTAATACAAGTTAGCGATATAAATAAATTTAGTAACTACGATAATGTATTTAGTAGATGGAAATATATGCCGATAAATTACAAATACTGCAAGTATTCACTGGAAAAAATGTACATGAACGGAATCGTATAGCACCGAGAAAAAGATTTAATTTTAGCAAATTTTCCCTTTTAAGAAGTACACACAAGCTTATGAACAAAATATTTTCTTTCCGCGGGATACACAATTTCTTTCCGTTTAAGGGTGGTACCGCTATGTATTAGTTCCGTTTTGGCAGGCTTTATTGCTCTACTAATCTGTGCAGTTCGCCAAAAATATCCGAACGATGAGTAAAATGCCCACTTGTTTACTTAAACCATTGAAAAGATTCCCCATATATCCAGTAAATTTTATTTTCGGTGAACTAGATCTTATATCACACATTTTTTCCGTGTTTTTGTAAAAAAATAGAAGATCGTTGAGGTATGATTCATAGGATGTTTATTTACTGAACTCAAACGAAAATTCTTGATCTTAAAAGTTTAAAGGTTACCGGGACGTGTGATTATTTGAAATATAAGGTTTGGCCTAAACGATTCATCGCGTTTCGAAAAATGGTGCACTGAGAGGTATTCGAACTAAAATGACAGTTGATACATGACTAGATACATACACTTACCAAGTTTACAATACCGCCTTGTGACTCGCGTGCAGGAACGCATCAATACTGCTTCAACAGACATTGACAGAAACATGTTATTGCACTTATGAACGGAGCTGGATTACGTTCGGATGTGTACCGGGTGATTAAGGGAGCACACATTGAACTGTTGTAAAATGTACCAGAAACTTTTTGAGTGTATGTATGTTTTCATGTATCACCCGTATTTGTACGTCGTATATTTGTAAATAAACAGGCTTTTCAAACCCAATGAATCATTTAGCCTAACCCTGCACGTGAATAAATAAATTAATGTGTTATTTAAACATGCATTAACTTCTAAAAGTAAACTTGAAATAACAGCACAGTAAGTTCTCAAATACAATATTTTCCCATTGAAGTTGTCAGAAAATCAATTAATTATGTAACTTCACTTTGCGGGTTTATGAAAATATAAAATGTTGACATAACTGATTCAACAGCAAAATCTATTTTAATGCACATCATAAACAACCTTTTAACTCTTTTGAAAAAATTTATGTCACCAAAAACACAGTTAAGTCTCTTATCTTTTAAAGATCTGAAACTAGTTTACTAAGTCATGAAAAATATGTTATTAGATAAAATACCAATCGATTTGTACGAACTTTCTTTTGCGTTAAAGCAAGACTATCTGCGCTTCAAATAGTTTATTAATGAATTTGATAAATTCTACAACATTTCATTAATTAGTGATATTTTAAGTCATGATTCAGTTAGCATATACATTTAAAAGACAGTAGAAATAACGTCAAATTAATGCTGTCATAGTGAACTCTTTCAATTTTATGAATAAAAATGTAAGGATATTTTTTTTAATTATGTTGTTTTCAAAAATATTTCTAAATCAAAAAATTAGTATCACTACCCTCACCCAATGTTGAAGTTTCAATAAGCATTCCTAATATGTATGTGACTTTTTTTTTATTGTAAACTGTCAGTTGTAGAGAAGTATATTTCATATTACACCTAAGTGTGGTTTATCTTTAAGTAGAGTTTATACAACATGGATGAGATACTGTGTTTAAGTTACACTCGAAAAAAAGATTTTTTATTATACAAAATATAACTTTTGGTCATAATACAAGTTTCGACTTACAATAAAGTTTTAAATTTAAAAAAAAATGCCCTTATGAGGATTCTGTTTATTGAATTATTTCATACAAACAAACACAAGTTGATTCTGAAGTCATATACAAATAAACGCATAAATCCTTAATTATTAATTTCTATAAAATAGATTCATTAAATAATATACATTTGCATAAAGTTGTAAATAGTTCTGTCGAACTTATCGAATTAAAAGCACTTGTAAATGGACATAACCGTGAATTCCTCAGAAATAATGATTTTGTCAATGCAAATGCTTCTTGTTTGACAGTTTCTGTCACTTAACGGTATGTTCAATTGATGGAAGGGGAAAAACGGATGTGCAAGGTCTGGATATGTGATTTAGCATTAAACGCTATGTATTTAAACATAACTGGTCGTCAATAAATTCATTACCGATAAATAGATAGACAAAAGTATCTAATCATGTTGTGTTCATACAACATGGCGCCCTGTTCAGTATAACTAGAATACATTGAATGAAATTAAATGTTACTTAAGAGTTTAACTATTCATAGAAATAAACGAGTTTGAGATTATGGATTCTCAAGGCATAAAATAGAAGCACTGTTGTTGTAGATAGCGTTCTTCGGTATTTTCAGAAATCTACACTGTTTTATTTAAACTTAATTTGGTTCATATATATAAAGATGGAATTTTGTAATTAATTTTTCAAACTCTTCATATTACATTACAATTTAAAAACAAGAGAGAAAAAACATGCGTACAGCATAGATTACGAAACAGTTTCCAACACATTCTCAATACTATATAAAAAATTTCATAGTTTACTAAGATAAACATGGTGTCTAAAAACGCATAAACTTAAGGTAATATTTGAAAACCAAATTTCTGCTATTACCGTGAATAGCCAAGAAGACATACGATTTCTTTGTGCAGATCTGTATATGATTTATGACTATATATGTGAATCATTCTCTAAAAAGTGGCTGTTTTTAAGAAAAAAATTGCGGCCCAATAAAATTGCCTCAAAAAATCTCAAAATTTAGCCTACAAGTACCATATTGCTATATTTATCAAAAAATAATATGAACCAAACTGTATCTCATTGTTCTCCAGATATTTTAATTTCAAAGCACTTCCATTGCTAAAATGTTCAAATAAATGACTGGCACCGGAATTTAAGAACAAATTTATTTGTAAATAAGAAAAATGCAATATTTCACATGCATGTTAAATAGATTAAAGTTTATAAAAAACCAGGTGCCATTGTGGCGCTAGGGAATTAAAATTAAGTGGTTTCATAAACATGCCACCGCCCTTGAAAGGATTAAAAAAGAAAGGAAATTATAATTAGAAGTCATACTGTCAATAAATAATTTTTTAGTCTATGTCAATTGAAAAAATAAAGATAAAGCATTAACAATTAGAAGAGTTAATTTTTTTTTTTTTTAACTCCTCCCTATAAAATAATAAAAATTAAAAATGTATTTATCTTTACTTACGGTAATTAAAAGTCTTATGAGTTTTTTCATGTGTATTTTATTGCATTAGATTATCGTATCTTACTGTTTAGCACATATATAAATGGATTCAGATCAGTCCCTCACATTAAAATTATGAGGGAATGATTGTGAGGGAATGACGAAATATTTCTGAAAACCATGTTATACAAAAGTGATTAGTCTTAGGTATATTTTCAGTTACTAAATATCTTTTGAAACACATTTCTAATAATATAACAACATAAACAGAGATTTCATTAGTTTTTATTCAATTTATAATTGATGAGGGAATGACGCGTAATAAAAATACTTACATCGATCTAGTACTTCAAAGCCATATACTAACTATTCAGGAACGTTTTTGAGCAAACAAGATGGATACTTCACTTTACTCTTGTACAAACTGTCATAGACATATATAAAGCATGTGCTGTTTTCTACTAAGTTAATAATGGCAAATTTATAGTTATGTGAGGGAATGATGACAAATGCTAGGGACATTATTAAAAAGTGCCCGAATTCATTCATTATATAAAATATAAATATAATTAAATGGCTAAGCATGTATTTAAGTGTGTTTAATGAATTGAGAAAAAAATAATTAGAAATATACGTGCTACAATGGCGGAGAAAGCATTTTCTTTCCTACATATGTGAATGGGGACATAGTGAGGGAATGATATTTGCATTAAATAATACATTAAATTTATCAAATTTCAATTTCAATAAGCAAATAATTACAGTTTATATGTATAACTGATTAATATTGATAGTTTAAATCACTTTTTCTTCTTGTAATTTTAAAAATATGTCTTCAAAACCCCTGGGACATAAAATTGCCGCTTTTCAGAGAATGACTCATGTATAATACATAGTATACAAGAAGTTAGTTCAATTAAACGTGTAGCACAGTTGAACAGTTCCTTTGAGGAATTTCCGCCAATAAACTGATTTTGTTGAGAAATTTTCTGGGGTCGTGTGTATGATATATAGAATTCATAAACACTAAGTAATATTTAAATAATAGTTAATTTTAAAAACGCATACCACAACGGAAAACGCATTTCCAGCCATTATTGTCATAGATTCCAATAGTTCAATTATTGTTTATTTCCTTCTGTAGGCAAATTCTTTTGAGTGTCCCTGTAAATGAACCCTACATTCTATGTACATCATATTCTATAATAACAACCCTGTAGTACATCTCAGTGATATTTATCAGTTTCAATATCTTTAAAATAATGTAATATCATTAAAATACACCGTAAACAAATTTCCCTCAAATATCGCAATGTAACGGAATTCTTTTGAGAGTCCCTGTAAATGAATTGTAAATGCTACATACTTCAATTTCAATGCGGAACATGCCTTAGTAAACCACAATAGCATATATCAATTTCATTGCAATCAGGCTGTATTTACGCCAGTTAGAGAATGGTCGGACAGACGGATGGACAGACAGACGGACAGAAAAACTGAATTCATAAACACTTTTCATCTACAATTTTCATCTTTACATCGAGTGTTAAAAATGTGTATCCAGGTGTGTTTCTGGTTGCATTACAAAAGTTTAATATTTTTAGAACTTAATTATAAATTGGTAAATTAATTTAAAGGCATAGCATAGGAATTTTAAGGAGGAAATATAATATTTTAGAACTTAATTATAAATTGATAAACGAATTTTAAGACGTAGCATAGAATTTTTAAGGAGAAAATTTAATATTTTTAGAACTTAATTATAAATTGATAAACAAATTTTAAGGCATTCCATAGGAATTTTAATGCATAACATAGAACCTTTACAGATTATTGATTTTTAAATTATAAAATAATTTATCAATCAAGATTTCATTCCCCATTTATGATCCGCGAATCAATTGAAACAAATATGCGCAAGCAGACCATCTTCAATGAATCAGACTCCTATGAGTTACCTAGAATTCGGAGCAAGATGCTTCATAAATTTAAAAATAACATAAAATAAATCACATTTATAAGTGATATTTTTCACTAAATAACCTGCATTCGTGATATATGTATTTCGTGATGATTCTTTATCAAGTACATATTTCAATTTTTTGCGAACATAATTTATTTATCATTACTTATCTTATGTCATCGTTTGAGTGTGTCGGGTTTCTGACGTTAATGAGCGTGTGACTAATCGGGATGGTTGTTAATTAGTATTGTATTATTTTATTTATTGTGTTTTATATGTAGGTCACGTTCTACGTGCTTGGATAAGAGAAACATTTTTCTTATCTTAAAATTTGGAAAGAGCTATTATATTCCTATTTTATTGTATGAAATGATCCATTGTATAAACGACATACCAGTATGTCTTTGTATACGAGGATGTGGTCAACAAAGAAAATAGATAAAGAAACAAAAGAAGTCCTTGGAAATCTCGTATGAATGACGAAGCGAGGAAGCAAAGTGCATTGCGAGTTAAAGTGATTCCTTCATGGCATTGGAGAGAACCCCACGTGTTTTCTCTCGAGGCAGAAGCAGAGATAAACTATTGGGTAGTCTTGACTGAGGTCTCGTGGGTAGAGGCTGGAGGTTTGAGTGGTGCTTTTCCATTAAAAGTGTTCCTAAGAAAATATTGAAACACGTATACGAAGGGAGGCACCTGAGTGGTTCTCCGATAAGCTCTGTTGAGTTCGATAAAGTGAGAAGGGAATAGAGCATGTACTTTATTAATACTACCCAGTATGTAGACATTATTTCAACGTATAACTTAGTGCTAGGCAGGATCTGCTATATCCAAGTCTATAATTTTAAATGAGGTACATTTTATGTAAATAATCTGTAAATATATTATTTTTTAATATTATCTGAATAAGTTAGTATTTAATTGTTATATAATTTTAGTTAATTTTTCAGTTAATTTTCAGCAGAGAAATTACGCTTTAAATCATTGAATATTTAATACGCGTTTTATCACATTGCTAATTTAGCGCAGAGCCAACAGAGTGAAAAATGTCCAAGCCGGGAATCGAGCCCTTGGAATAGCGCTCCAAGTGCTCTACCATTGAAGCTATGAGGACGTCGTCCTCGTCGTTCTAAAATACAGTAATAACAAGAAAAAGTGTATGTAATATTTAAGTATAATAAAATTGTGTGACATATTATTAATTTATTCCTTAAGTTACTGCTGTACTATAATTTTAATGTCGTTATTTATTAGCTATCCTTAAACTCTCTATAGTTTAAGTATAAGGACAGCTTTATACTTTTTCGCAATGCCTTCATCAATTGGCAAGACATATCTCACTCATATACTAGCCATAAAGTTCTCTTCCACTAGGAACATGTTGCTCGCACCGTTCAGAATTAATAAATTTTATATAGTTCTTTCTGTTTTAATTGATTTTTGAATGTTTTTAATAAGGATATTTTTATAATTTAATAAAAAACTTATTTTTCTATCATATTTTTGTTTTAATGTATAGTCTTTATTTATAAAATGCAGTATTTAAATTTTTCCAAACACAAACTGAATAGTTTGGTACTTCCTTGTTATAGCGGCACCCGAGAACGTGAATCACCAAGCGATCAAGATGTATCGCCAAATTACAAGGCATTAGATTATACTCATATATGATGTATATGTCATTTCATCACATATATGTATAAGTTATAGTTTTATATGACGCATATATATGGTATGTTTATAAGACGTGTATGACGAATTTATGACACATAAGACGTAAACATAACGCATATATTGGCATGTATGAAAGTTTGGAGTATAAATATGAGTATATATGATACATTTATAAGCTGGGTGTAGTACCTTGGCAAAATTGTAACTCGAACTTTGGCATAATCGTACTTGCGGGGACCACTGTAGTAAAGAAGTACTAAACTTTAAAAAATATATATAGGTTAATGATTATTCTAGAATTAAAGCAAAAAAGTCAAATTTTCCCCCTGTTGGCGTGTAAGCATTGGGAACCACCAATAAAAAGGAAAATGGATGCAATGAAAGTATTTTTCATATGTTTATAATCATCGGATCTTTACATAACTTCCTCAGAATATACTAAGGATATCTAAATACATTTTAAGCAAAAATTTAAAAAAAATAAATTTTCATCGTTTTTCCAAAACTGGAAGGTACAAAATAGCTTTAAAATAAAATTACAGCAGAACCTCTTTTATCCGAAACTCTTAACCAAAACTCTCGGTTAACCGAAATCCATTTTTAAATTTTAATTTTTTTCACTTTATTTTTTTTAAACCTGTCACATTCCTTGTATGCAAAGTCTATTTTGAAAGCTTTTTTTGAAAAGTATCAAATTCCTTGTGTGCAAGCGGTCCTTTCCGAACTACGATTACATATAAATATTTTCGATCCCCTTTCTTAGAGTCCCTTTGAATTTAACTTGAGCTCCCATAAGGTGCGGAATGGAACGAAGAAAACGAACCAATTAGCAGCTCTGAAGCTTTTGAATGCTTTGAAAAAGGTTTGGCATGGCTGGAGCAGCAGAAAGACCGTGGTACTGGTGAACTAATAATATTAAAAAACTCCGTGATAGAACTTCAAAGCAAAGGCAATCGAAAGTGCGAGAAACAAAATATTTTTTTTCAAACCCTCGTGATATATATAAAAGGTACTTAATTTCAAAATTAAAATTCAGATAATTTATTCTTGTTTCTATTCTGCTATTGCTTTAATGTTATCAAGCACTTGTTATCATAATAAGAAATATTGCATATATTTTCTCCTTAATCTTAGAAATGAAGCATTTTCGATTATCCGAAAATTTCGATTTTCCGAAAAAGGGTCGTTCCCAATTACTTCGGATAATCAGGTTCTACTGTACCTTAGCTTTGTATCCTGTTTCTAAAAAAAACCTTTCCCAAATAATATTTTAAAAGAAAAAAAAGCAGAAAAACTGATAAACGCTTGTATTTCACACATAGTATTAAAAGCTCATATAACTGTCGCTGATTTTGAAAATTATAAAGCCTCTTTTCTGTTTTGTTTCGTGTTAAATTAAATTTTTGAGATATTATTCATTGATTTTATGCAAATATTTTTGTCGCGATAGAATTTTATCTATCAAATTATCGGACATTAAAAAGTGATGAAGTAGATTAAATGAAGACGTTCTTTTAAATTCTTAGTTATCAAAAAAGTTTATCACTCAAATTTCCATTGGAATTTTTCAAAGTGTTACATTTTCATAGTTAAGATTAATAAACATGGTATTTTTTTTCCCTTTTGATAAGGGAGAAAAGAACCTTCTGATTTAAATGATAAGTTTTTTTAGTTTGTATGTTATCGTGTTTTGTTATTCCTTGTAAGTTATTTACATACTTTCATAAGATCTTATCTTTTAAGAAATTTTTGTTACAGCAGAGGAGAACTTTTATTATGCATTTCTTTTAGTATTGAGATATATGGCTTGAATAAAACAAGATCGCTAAAGTATCCCACTAACAAAGTTATATTGGGGAATAATGAATATTTTGGAATATTTCTTTTTTTCTTAATGAACTTTCAAATTTTAAGATTTCAAACAAATGTTGCGCTCAGCTAAAGAAGAAAATATTTATTTTTAGTTTGTGTATTGTCGTGTTTTCTTATTTTATGTAAGATATTTAGATACTTTCATAAGATTTTTATCTTTTAAGAAATTTTTGTTCCAGAATAAGGACAACTTTTATCAATGAATTTTTTTTATACTTTTCAGATATAAGGCTTAAAAATATGAGATTCGATAAAGTATTCTACTAACAAAGATATATTTGCGAATAAAAAATGATATGGAATATTATTCGTGCTGATGAAATTTCAGATTTTTAAGATTTTAAATTAATTTTGCACTTTACTGAAGAAGAAAATAAACAAAAAGTCTGGAGGGAATTTACCTGACTTTCCGAACACTTTTCATTCACATACCAACTAATCCAAAAGTAACTAAAGAATATGTAAGGCAACTTATGCAATTTATTCTACTAAAATATTTTCATTATAGAGCTATTCATCCGTAATCGGATTCACAGACAAAGTTGACGTCAAACATGTGCAATCCTGGCAAAAATTAATTTCCAGAGTAAGAATATTACCTACAACCTTTTTTTCACAAAAAGGGGTCATTTTGATATATTTTTTTGTATTTTTGTCGTTTCTTTTCGTTTGATATTTTTAAATGCAGGTATTTATGATTTTCTTTTCTGGAAGTTGATATATACAGGATGTTGCCGAATTCAACGAACAAATTTAGAGGGATGATAGTAGGCAGCAAGAGGATGAATAATTATCACAGAACATGAGGTCGCAAACCACGTATTTAATGAAAAATACAGGGTGTACCTAACTCAACCTACCCTAACTCAATTTCGGTTGACGGTAATAACTTTTAGAAAATTTAAATACAGGGTAACTCTAAGATAGATGGCCATAGTTTTTAAAGATTGAAATAAAAATTCTTAGAACGCAAATAGAAGAAATGTTTATGCATATATAAAATTGTTACACATATACTCATCATATTTTGGGCAAAAAATAATTAAATATTGAGAACAAAAAGTGGGAAACAAAATTTAAATTAAAACCACAGAGGAGAAATGGCCATCCAATACAAGAAAGGTAAAGTAAAGTTAAAATAGCAAAAAATAACACAATTCATACATTTAATCATGAAAAAAATATAGCAATTTGTAAAGATGCAAAAATCATGGAAAATAAGTGAATAAAACTCGAATAAAATAAATTTGAAGTAAAATTTCAATACTTCACTTTTCGTAAAATCTTACCACCTTTTTAACAAAGGTCTTAATAGTTTGTACACGTTTCATGGAAACAAGGTACTTTATGCATTGTATCCAAACATCCATTTTGATTGTGGTATTATATTATGCTCCACAACCAACGCAGTGATCCTCATCGAATCCTATTCCCTCGGAGTCTGTAGAATATGATAATTTTAAATATGTTTCATCTTCTTCGCTGCTGGAAGTGTCGTGTTTTTGTTTTTTTCTCACGTATATTTCAGACTTTTTCACGGTCTTAAGTTTATTTATCCGATGTTTAAGTTTCCGATGTTTTTCAATATTTTCATTATTTTATTTAAAAAATACATCATATTATTATTGTTGAAATATTTATATAAGTTAAAATTTAATCACAATATCAATCAAAGAAAATATTTTTTTTATTGTTTGTGTACTGGCGTATTTCCTTATTTTCTGTAAGATATTTGTACATACTTTCATAAGATCTAACCTTATAAGAAATTTGTACATACTTTCATAAGATCTTATCTTCTAAGAAATTTTTGTTCCAGAAAAAGAAAAATTTTATTAGGCAATTTTTATACTATTCAGATATAAGGCTTAAAATTACGAGATTCGGTAAAGTATGCTACTAACAAAGATATCCAGGAGAAAAAGGAATGATTTTGGAATATTATTTGTGCTAAGGAACTTTCGGAATTTCAAGATTATAAATCAATTTTGCCCGCAACTAAAGAAGAAAATAAACAAAAAAATCGGGAGTGAATTTACTCGACTTTCCGAACACTTTTCATTCACATACCAGCTAAACCAAAAGTACGTAAAAAAAAATGTAACTCAACTTATGCAATTTATTCTGCTAAAATATTTTCATTATAGAGCTATTCATCCGCAATGGGATTCACAGTCAAAGTTGACGTCAAACGTGTGCAATCCTGACAACAATGAGTTTCTAGACTAAGAATATTACCTACAACCTTTTTATTTTACAAAAAGGAGCCATTTTTGAACATTCTTTTGTATTTTTCGTCGCTAGAAGTGTTTTGTTTGATTTTTAGGTAGATTTCGTATGAAATACTACCTATTACATTCCCCTCTATATTGGAATTTCTGAAATATTTTGCAGATCTACACCGATCTGTACCCTCAGAACCCAAAACCACCCTAGTAAAAAACTCTATTTATCTATCTATATATATATACATATATATATATATATATATATATATATATATATATATGTCATTCTGCACAAATCGCTTCAAAACTGATACATAAAATCAAGGGGCATAAAATCTCAGTCAAGTTCGTTAATGGTCAAAATTGGACCAAGGAGATCGAAATAGAGTGGGGTTTTGAGAAAACCGAAAAAACCCCATAGCTTCTTATTTTTTGTACGTATAAAATCACTTTAAAGATTTATTACTTCTAAAAATAGGGCCAAAAATTTATGGATCATAGATTTTTGATAAAATTAAAAATGGTATCAAGGGGCGCAAAAAATAGAGTTTTAGGGAGAAAAAATTCATAACTTCGTCCATTCTCAAGGTATCAAATCCAATTAAATTTATTATAAATCTTCTTAATATTATCTACAGATTTTATACTGATAAGTTTTTGATAGGACCAATTCGTACCGCAAAAAAAGAAAATTAAAAACGAAAACAAAAAGGGGAGGGGGAGGGTGAAGAAGAAAAAAGTCCTTCCGGCCAGTGCCGGGAGAAGAGGTAGCTTTCAAATACCTTATTTTAAAAAAGCAAACTTATATTATTCAAACACACGAAGCTCAATTTAGTGGAAACCGAATATAGGGGATTCAATACTAATTTTTATCAATACTAAATCATTATGAATGAGAATTTCACGAAATTGGTCAGCTTTATCCAAGCTGCTTTTATTTAAAGTAACTTATATTTGGCTGAGATGTTGATGTATACTATCCACATGCTTTCTCACATGGAAATAGGCGAATACGTGTGTTATCGCGTGACAAATACAAGATCGTTTCAAAATGTTAGCCATACTAGAAATTCAAAGTGCTATAATTCAACCATTTTTTAAGATATAAACAAAAGAACAAATTTTCAGAAACAAAATCTGCTCCGGAATCTTTGTATCAAGGCCAAACACATAAAAAAATCTTTTTCATTTTCCAATTTTTTAATACCTCATTTTAAATTTTAAATTTAATTTTTTTTAAATGGCAACCCTTTTGAAACAAGATGGCGAATAAAGCTGGACAACGAACTCGGTCGAGACATTGGTATGTACTATGTACAGACCAAGTAACATCCAAATCGGTTCATAAATACGCTTGTTATCGCGTGACAAAAATCAGGTCGTTTTAAAATGTCAGCCACAATAGAAATTCAAAACGCTATAACTCAGCCATTTTTTTAGATATAGACGAAACAAAAACTGTTCCGGGATCTTTGTATTAAGGTCAAACACATACAAAAAAAATCTTTTTCATTTTCTAATATTTTGGTATCTCATTTTAAATTTTAAATTTTTAAATTTTTTTTAAATGGCCGCCATTTTGAAACAAGATGGCGGATGAAGGTGGCCAACGAACACGGTCGAGATATTTGTATGTACTATGTACACACCAACGTACATCCAAATCGGTTCATAAATACGCTTGTTATCACGTGACAAATATCAGGACGTTTCAAAATGTCAGCCACGCTAGAAATTCAAAATGCTATAACTCAGCCATTTCTTAAGATATAGACGAAACAAAAACTGCTCCCGAATCTTTTTATCAAGGTCAAACACATAAGAAGAAAATATTTTTTTCAATTTTCAATTTTTGGTACCACATTTCAAATTTAAATTTTCTTAAAAATTTAAATGGCTGCCATTTTTAAACAAGATGGCGGATGAAGCTGGCCAACGAACTCGGTCGAGATATTGGTATGTACTATGTACAAACGAAGTTACATCCAAATCGGTTCATAAATACGCCTGTTATCGCGTGACAAAATTCAGGACGTTTCAAAATGTCAGCCACGCTAGAAATTCAAAATGCTATAACTCAGCCATTTTAGGCAGCTTTCTTTACAAAAAAGCTACCTATTGCAGCCGTTCGGAGGAAAGCGATTTCAAAAAATTTTGGTATATTTTCATCGATCATGACCCCCACACCCCGAAACCACCCTCCGTTCAAAATTGATATATATATATATATATATATATATATATATATATATATATATATATATATATATATATATATATGTATATATATATCTATATCTATATATATATCTGACCTATGTCACACTGTAACTACCGTAATTATGAACCGATTTCGATGTAATTCGGTGTGTACATAGTACATACCAATGTCTCGACCGAGTTCGTTGGCCAGCTTCATCCGCCGTTTTGTTTCAAAATGGCGGCCATTTAAAATTTTTAAAAAAATTTAAAACTTGAAATGTGGTACGAAAAAATTAAAAATAGAAAAATATTTTTTTCTTATGTATTTGATCTTTATACAAAGATTCCGGAGCAGTTTTTGTTTCGTCTATATCTTAAAAAATGGCTGAGTTATAGCATTTTGAATTTCTAGTGTGGCTGACATTTTGAAACGTTCTGAATTTTGTCACGCGATAAAAGGCGTATTTATGAACCGATTTGGATGTAATTCAGTGTGTACATAGTACATACCAATCTCTCGACCGAGTTCGTTGGCCAGCTTCATCCGCCATTTTGTTTCAAAATGGCGGCCATTTAAAATTTTTTTTTTAATTTGAAATTTGAAATGTGGTACCAAAAAAATTGAAAATGGAAAAATATTTTTTCTTATGTATTTGACATTTATACAAAGATTTCGGAGCAGTTTTTGTTTCGTCTATATCTTAAAAAATGGCTGAGTTATAGCATTTTGAATTTCTAGCGTGGCTGATATTTTGAAACGTCCTGAATTTTGTCACGCGATAAAAGGCATATTTATGAACCAATTTGGATGTAACTTCGTTTATACATAGTACATACCAATGTCTCGACCGGGTTCGTTGGTCAGCTACATCCGTCATCTTGTTTAAAAATGGTGGCCATTTAAATTTTTAAGAAAAAAATTAAATTTGAAATGTGGTACCAAAAAATTAAAAATTGAAAAAATATTTTCTTCTTATGTGTTTGACCTTGATAAAAAGATTCGGGAGCAGTTTTTGTTTCGTCTATATCTTAAGAAATGGCTGAGTTATAGCATTTTGAATTTCTAGCATGGCTGACATTTTGAAACGTCCTGATTTTTCTCACGTAATAACAGGCGTATTTATGAACCGGCTTGGATGTACCTTGGTGTGTACATAGTACATACAAATATCGCGACCGAGTTCGTTGACCGGCTTCATCCGCCATCTAGTTTCAAAATGGCGGCCATTTAAAAAAATAAAAAAATTTAAATGAGATACCAAAAAAATTGGAAAGTGAAAAAGATTTTTTTTTTGTATGTGTTTGACCTTAATACAAAGATTCCGGAACAGTTTTTCTTTCGTCTATATCTAAAAAAATGGCTGAGTAATAGCATTTTGAATTTCCCTTGTGGCTGACATTTTAAAACGACCTGATTTTTGTCACGCGATAACAGGCGTAATTATGAACCGATTTGAATGAACTTGGTCTGTACATAGTACATACCAATGTCTCGACCGAGTTCGTTGGCCAGCTTCATTCGCCATCTTGTTTCAAAAGGGTTGCCATTTAATAAAAATTAAATTTAAAATTCAAAATGAGGTATTAAACAATTGGAAAAGGAAAAAGATTTTTTTATGTGTTTGGCCTTGATACAAAGATTCCGGAGCAGTTTTTGTTTCTGAAAATTTGTTCTTTTGTTTATATCTTAAAAAATATTGAATTATAGCACTTTAAATTTCTAGCATGGCTAACATTTTGAAACGATCTTGTATTTGTCACGCGATAACACACGTATTCGCCTATTTCGATGTAAGAAGGCATTTGGATAGTACACATCAACACCTCGACCAAGTTCGCTGGCCAGATTCATCAGCCATTTTGTTTCAAAATGGCGACCATTAAATTAAAAAATATATATATATATTTAAAGTGAGGTGCAAAAAAATTAGAAATTGAAAAAGGTTTCTTTCTTAAGTATTTGACCTTGATATAAGGATTCAGGAGCATTTTTTGTTTGTCTTTACCTTAAAAAATGGCTCAGATATAGCAGTTTCAATTTCTATTGTGGGTGACATTTTGAAAAATCTGATTTTTTGCATGCGACAGCAGTCCTATATATTAACCGATTCCGATGTGAGTGAGCATGTGCACACACACTCAGAAATGAATACTCAGATTTCACGAAATTTTCTTTGTTTTTGACGAAACGGTTTTCTGGAATATGCTCCGAGCGAATATTTCGTCAAATTGATGAAATTACTTTCTTCACTTGTTTGACGATATAAATTTCCTCAAAAGTTTCGTCAAAAAAGGGCTGGTGGCGCCATCTATTGAACAGTTTGGAAGCTCCTCTACCAAGTGAAGAAAAATATCACTTCTCGTTTTCCTCGGCGTGATTTGAACCCGCGGGCTTTGGGGTGGGAGACGCTTGCTCTACCGACCAGGCTATTGGGGACTTATACGAATGTGCTTTTAGACTGATCTAACGGAAGCTGCCGCGTGATATATTTGATATATTGTAATTTTATCGGTGCTGAAAGTTTTAAGGAAGGCTAATTTATTATTATGTTTTTCTCATGGTCAATGAATAATTATAATATGGCTTGATTAAATCATTTATTAGGGAAATTTTCTTTGCTCAATGAATGGTTAGAATATGGTCTGGTTAATTTGTTGCGCACAAATAACGAACTGTGAAGTGCATATTGCCTGAGATTTTATCACGTTGAATAGGTGGATAAGATTTTAACACTTTACTGTTTATGAAAGGGAGAGGGATCAATTATGTTTATTTTTAATCTGATTGAAAACAGAATATACTTCTTAAATAAATTTTTTAAAAAGATATCCCGGATCTTTGAAATTTTATTGATTAAATTTTCTTTTTGGATGTTTTTGAACCCAGGAAATATATTCTTTTCGAATTAAAACATAACGAACAACAACATAAGTAATAATAATACTAATAATAATAAGCATTCCTAAAAATTTTAACAGCTAAAAAAATAACTTATGATGAAACAATAACTACCTATATTTCAGTATTTTCTGAAAAGCATTAAAAAGTGCTGTTTTAAAAATAAATTATTACGGGACTAATACAAACAAGCAAATATCTGCTTGCTAAAATCGCAGGATTTGAGGAGGTACAGCAACGGTTTCCTTAAAATGCATTGAGTCTGACCGTGATTGAGGGAAAACTTTCGTCATATATCTGAGAGTTTACCTTTCCTTAAAAGTCACGTGATGGTGATAGGAAATGATCGTCAAAAACGACGAAATACAGCTTGAGGATTGCTAAATCGTCAAAAGTGAGAATTCTATTTCTGAGAGTGCAGCAATTACTAAGGTCTCGACCAAGTTCACTGCTTAGCCTCATCCACCATGTTGTCTTAAAATGACAGGCACTTTAAGAAATTGCCGAATTTGGCAGCCAAATATATGTTACTTTAAAGAAAAGCAGCTTGGATAAAGCTGACTAATTTCGCGAAATTCTCATTCATTATATTGATAAAAATTAGTATTGAATCTCCTATATTCGGTTTCCACTAAATTGAGCTTCGTGTGTTTGAATGATATAATTTGGCTTTTTTAAAATAAGGATTATGAAAGCTACCTCTTCCTCCCGGCACTGGCCGGAAGGACTTTTTTAAGATATAGACGAAAAAAAACTGCTCCGGAATCTTTGTATAAAGGTCAAATACATAAGAAAAAAATATTTTTCCATTTTCAATTCTTTGGTACCACATTTCAAATTTAAAATTTTTAAGAAAATTTTAAATGGCCGCCATTTTGAAACAAAATGGCGGATGAAGCTGGCCAACGAACTCGGTCGAGACATTGGTATGTACTATGTACATACCGAATTACATCCAAATCGGTTCATAAATTCGAGAGTTACAGTATGACAAAGGTCAGATATATATATATATATATGGATATATATATATATATATATATATATGGATATATATATATATATATATATATATATCAACTTTTGAACGGAGGGTGGTTTCGGGGTCTGGGGGTCATGATCGATGAAAATATACCAAAATTTTTTGAAATCGCTTTCCTCCGAACGGCTGCAATAGGCAGCTTTTTGTAATGAAAGCTACCTAAAAATCTATAACTTCATCAATTCACAAGATATAAAATACGCATGACTTTATTATATAACTTCTTAATATTATCTACAGCATTTATATTGACAAGTTTTTGATAGGACCAATTCTTACAGCAGATAAAAATTAAAAATACCTAGCGGTTGAAGAAAATACATCATCGTATTAAGGGTACATTCAAATCGAAACTACTTATTTTCTGATTCCTTTTTAAATTCATTTTTGCTCTCAAACGCATGCATTTGGTATATTCTCTTATTCAGAAGCCGTAATAGTCGATTTTTTGATTGAGGCAGAATACATTTCAAAAAATGATCTCAAAGCATTTTGAACGGAATTTCTCGAAGCGATTGTGTTGGTAACGAAAAATATTATCTTGCTGAGAAAATAATTGTTTATAAATCAAGTTTTAATTAATTGAACGAAAAATAAAAACGCAGGTCACTTATAAATCTTTTCAAAAATCACGTCAGCAAGTTTCATATATTTTTTTTTCTTTTAAAAATGAATCTGAAAATGTACCATAAAAATTTCGAGTTGTTGAGCATGGAAAAGTATTTTTTGAATACCGCCTTAACATGATTCTGATAAAGCCAGCTCTTATATAAAAATGAAATAATAACTCGTCAATAGCGGCCAGATAAAATTGTTAAAGAGGGTTTATCTCTAATAATGATTTAGTTTTTGTTGTTGAAATTAGCACTTAACTTCGAAATCTACAAGCGCCTGTAGGCCAATCCGGCAGGAAATTTTTTTTAAATTCAGAGGTATTTTTGATTTCCTTTTCTACAAATTGATACATACAGGATGTTGCCAAATTCAACGAATAAATTCGGAAGGGTGACAGTAAGCATCAAGAGGATGAAAAATTATCATAGAACATGGGTCGCAAACCGCGTATTTAATGGAAAATACAGTGTTCTACCCTAACTCAGTTTTGGTTGGCGGAAATAACTTTCAGAAAACTGAAGTGTAGAGTAACTCTAGGATAGATAGCCATCATATACATTAAAACGTAAATTTAATTCTGTAAGTTCAGTCAAAGAATGTCACGCATTTGCGCATGCGTGAAGTTAAAATTACTAGATCAGGGTTGGCGAACCTTTTTATAGTCGCGTGCCAATTTTTTTTTTTCAAAAAATATTTTACTTGACCTTGATGTGCTAACTGAAAAAAAAAAAATTAGTGGATTGAAAAATAATTAATCTTATTAGGATATTTTCTAAAATGAGTAACATACATGTAAGTACACTGCAATAATTATAGAAACCATTACATTTAAAAAATTAATTAAAAACATAATGTGATTAATCGTTGTATCTTGGATGAAAAATAATTAATATCATGTTCGTGTTCAGTTAATTTCAATAGAATGCAAACTAAATGAATTTATATGGCAACCACTCTCTATTTGATTTTTTACCATCTAAATTTGCGAAAATGACAGATAGGAAAAAAAGAAAGACTAGTAGGAAAAATTATTAAAATTGAAAAAAAGGGCAGTTTATTTAAATATTTCTTAAATTAATTTCCAATTTGCATAATTTACTATCGCTAATAATCTTTCCTTTTTGATACTTTTCAAATATTTTTTTTGTTTGATAATTTTCGAAACTATATTGAATAAGATTACAATTCTTCAATTTCCAATTAATCAAATTTAGAATCTAATGAGATCAACTAAGTTTTGTGTAAAATCGCTATATGCTCATTTAAAGACATAATCAACGCCGCGCCGTGCCGAAAGTGGTACGCGTGCCATAGGTTCGCCGACCCTGTACTAGATCTTCCATTTAGGGATAAGAAAGAGCAGGTCTGGTTAGCGGAGTGGTCTAAAGCACCAGTTTACAGCTCTGAACTTTTGTAGACGACGCAGGTTAGAACCCAACGCCCGGCAAAATGATTTCTGTAATATTTTTGGCAATAATTCATTTCTATAATGTCATATTTTATTAGGGGGAGAAGTTATATCATTTTAATTTTATTATTATTATTATTTGAATGGTTTATCATTAAATAAAATTTAACAGTCAAAAATATTTCGAAAAAATAATAATTTTATATTTAAAATATTTAACCGTAAATATTTTGCATGTAATTATAAATTAAATAAATTGAGCTGATCTACGACTTTTGTTTTCTGACCATTATCAAGAATATACAGATGTGTGAGTCAGTAAGAAAAGTTTGCCATTCTTTTCCGTGAAAAAATAAAACAATAAATAAATAAAACGGAAAGAAAGGAAAATATTCATATAAGATCTATAAAATAAATTATCCTGATATCCATGGTTTAACATTTAAAAAATGAAGAAAAAAGTATAATAAAATTCAAGAAATAAAAAATATATATTATAAATCGTTAGTTGCATCAAGTTTCAAAATTAGGCTTTTAGAGAATGAGACTAATATAAATAAAATTCATGGCAGCTTTTAAAGGTCGTGTAGTTAAAAAAAAATATAAATAGATATTGTTTCATAATATGAAAATATTTATTTGTTTAAAAGACGTTATAAAAACACATTAAAAGTAAACTAAAAATCTATATTTACATGTTTCAACTCATTTACCGAGTCGTCGTCAGAATGTATAACAGAAAATTACAAATGCATGCGAAAAATGGGATAAAAAACATGGAAAATTATTAAGTAATCATATAACGTGCCCTACATTTTCGCGATTGCTCGTGTTCCCTCTGTGTAGCGATGACGTAATTTGTCCAACCATTCAACCCATAAATTCGGGGTACGAAAAAATAATGTATCGTTACAAACTCCTGGACCTCTTAAATAAATTTCAATGGACTCTCATATGAATAATTTTTGTGTTTTTCCATTTTTCATATGCATTAGTATTTTTCTGTTATACATTCTGACGACGACTCAGAAAATAAGTTGAAACATGTAAATATAGATTTTTTATTTAGTTTTAATGTGTTTTTATAACGTCTTTTAAGCAAATAAATATTTTAATATTATGATATGATTAGTAATGGACGTAATTTTGACTTATTACTCGCACTTATTTACATTTGTATCATTCACCCATGTTGTTATTAAATCATTCATAATTGTTATCATTTGTTATTAAAAAAAAAGAGAGAGAGATACAGACAGACCGTAGTAAGTAAAAATAAATGCTTTGTTCAGTATTTTTTTGGTAAATTTCTGATAAAAGGCAAGCATAACTGGTTGTAAATTATAAACTTAAAGTTCTTTCACTACTTCGTTCAATAGGTTAGGCTGACAGCACCCTTTAGCTCGCCTTCAAGAAATAGCAGTCGCTTAAGCAATATAAAAATTTGTCACACTTTCAATAATTAATTTAAAAGCAACTAATTAAAAATTCAAGAATTTTTCTAATGGAACGTTCAAGTTATTTACCGTCAAAACTTGAGGGGTACTATCTAGTAGTTTTTAAAATTGAAATAAAAATTCTTAGAACGCAAATGCAGGACATATTTTTGAATATTTAAAATTGTTACACATATACTCATCATATTTTTGGCAAAATATAATTAAATATTGAGAACAGCAATTGGGAAACAAAATTTAAATTAAAACAGCAGATGGTCATCTCTCCTTCAAGCAGAGGAGAGATGACCATCCAACACAAGAAAGAACAAGTTGGAAATTGCTCGTCAAACGTGGCAAATGAGGTGCGTTCGTACTATAACTAGTTTTATAATTATTTTTTGCACCCCATATTGTACTGAATGTATAATTTTTTGCACTTCATAAAGCGCATAGTCTGATACATCATTAAAATGCACTTCCAATATTTTTTTCCCATTCCCCGTAATGTAACGGAACACTTTTGACTGTCCCTGTCATTAAACTATACATCCGATTTTCCTAAAATTTGAAATAGCTCAACAAAATTTTGCAACAATTATATCTTTAAAATTTCAGACCATTCGGAAGGCTGTAATATCATTAAAATGCACTTGAAATAATTTTTCCCATTGGCCGTAATGTAAAGAAAAACTTTTGACTGTCCCTGTAATTAAACTATACATCCGATTTTCCTAAAATTTGAAAGGGCTCGAAAAAATTTTGCAGCAGTTATATCTTTAAAATTTCAGATCATTCGGAAGGCTCTCATATCATTAAAATCCACTTGCAATAATTTTTCCCATTGGCCGTAATGTAAGGAAAAACTTTTGACTGTCCCTGTAATTAAACTATACATCCGATTTTCCTAAAATTTGAAAGGGCTCGACAAAATTTTGCAACAGTTATATCTTTAAAATTTCAGATCATTCGGAAGGCTCTAATATCATTAAAATGCACTTGCAATAATTTTTCCCATTGGCCGTAATGTAAAGAAAAACTTTTGACTGTCCCTGTAATTAAACTATACATCCGATTTTCATAAAATTTGAAATGGCTCGACAAAATTTTGCAACAATCATATATTTGAAATTTCAGACCATTCGGTTGGGTAGTTTTTGCTCTGTTACATGCGGACAGACGGACGGACGGACAGACGGACGGACAGACGGACGGACAGACGGACGGACGGACTGAACGACGACTATAGGTGCTACGTATTTATATAATTACGAACGCACCTAAAAAGTGAAGTTAAAATAGAAAACAATAACACAATTCATACACTAAATCGTGAAAAACATATAGCAATTTGTAAAGATGCAAAAATCATGTAAAATGAGTTAATAAAACTCGAATAAAATAAATTTGAAGTATAATTTCAATACTTCACTTTTCGTAAAATTTTACCACATTTTAGCAAAGGTCGTGATAGTTTGTACCCGTTTCATGGAATCAGTTCAGGCACCTTATGCATTGTATCCCTATCCAGACGTCCATTTTGGTTGTGGTATTATATTGATCTCCACTTCCAACGCAGTGATCCTCATCCAATTCTATTTCCTCGGAATCTGTAGAATCTGATAATTTTAAATACGTTTCATATTCTTCGCTGCTGGAAGTGTCGTGTTATTGTTTTTTTCTCGCGTTTAATTTAGACTTTTTCACGGTCTTAAGTTTATTTATCAACTTTATCTATTTCTGAGCTGAAACTTTCCGATGTTATTCAATAATTTCATTATTTTCTGAAAAAATACATTGTTAGGCTCTATTATATTATTATTATTAAAATATTTATATAAGTTAAAATTTAAACAATTATATTAATTAATATAATTATAAAAATGAAAGTTATATAATTATCTTAAATTTAATTATACATATTTAAAAACCTCACTCCGTATAATTATGAATTGGGGATTAAAGGTGGTCATCTCTACTCGTTTTGACATGGCACATCTATTCTGAAATTGAATGACAGACGGTCACCCAATTTAAAGCATCACTGCGACATTGTACGTCTTTGTTTCAGTCTTAGAAGCAAAGATTGATTATATACGTGCCTAAAAAGTCCGTAAAGTAAAAAGAAATATAACATACGTACTGAAAAAAATTCAGATACTAACTCAACAAGAATATTTAACCACTAAATTAAATAAACATTAAAATTAAACTTACTTTTTATAATCGAAAAATATAGCTGCACATCGCAATGAATAAACTTCGTTGAACTATTTCCTTCAAACAATGTTTATGCTACAATATATGATCAAGTTTTGGAAATGTTTAGACTGGCCATCTCTCCTCTAAGGCCATCTATCCTAGAGTTACCCTATTATAATAAAACTTTTAGCCCTGTATTTGGGACTAAATAAGTACACTAGTGTGCAAAACTTAAGCAAGGAACACAAAATGTTAATGTCTAAACATGTGAGTACTCAAAAGAAAATTCTATAAACAGCAAGTGTAAAAAATAGGTGTTATGCTAGCAACATAGCCAGCCTACAGGAAGGGGTCACAAAGGGTCACAAGTGTCACAGTCACCACAATGAACTGAAATGTGATCTCTTTCATTCGTCTCATTCTTAATATCATTTGGTCACTCCACTGAGAAGTCACCATGACTGCTGCTTTGTGACGAGTCACCAGAAGACTTTACAGCGAAGTTACCATGTGATTCCCATGTGAACGTCATTTGGAGACTCCATTGTAAAATCATCCCGATAGCTGTTTTGTGACGAGTTCCCAAGTGATGAAAAATGAAATAATCTGGTGACTTTTCACAAAGGAGTGCAATGGTGACTTCACAGTAGAGTATCGGTAACCTGAAAGTCACCATGTGACTTCATTGTGACAATATTTGGAGACTCAGCACAAGGTAATGTTCACGATGACTTCAAAACTGAGTCTTCGAATGACAGTCACATGAGAATCACAAGCTGACCCAGTTATAATGTCACCTAGTGACTCATCACAAAGCAACAGTCACAGAGGTTTCTCACTGAAGTAGCCATTTGAGGATCATTTTACAGTAATAATGAGACGAATGAAAGATCCCAAATTTTGTTTCTCCGTAATGACTGTGACACTTGAGGTCATGTGTGACATGAAGGAGATGTCACATCAACTAGGTGTGTTGTAGATATAATACCTATTTGCTACACCTGATGTTTATATCATTTATTTTTCAGTACTCACATGTTTGAAAATTAGCATTTTATGCTTGTTGCTTAAGTTTTGCATACCAGAGTAGTTTGCGACCCCAGATTCTATGGAATTTTTCATCCTCTAGATGCATACTGTCGACTAATTCGACATCACTCTGGATATTTCAAAACGTTTTTATTTAGTAAAATATATTTTCTTACAAAACAACGTAAAAATATTTAACAGTGAGTAAAAGGAAAAGAAATATATGGAAAATATTTTGCTAAACTAAGTCACATTCTGGGGAAGCAGAGTTGTTTTACTGACATATTATGAATGTGAACCCTAAAAATAATTTAACCCATTTATGCCTGAATTTTTGTTTTCACAAATTTATTGGTAAAATCACTTTCAAATGTTGCAAAATGAACTGGGAAAATACAAAAAAAAAGATTACGCTAAAATATTTTTGTACTTATTACATAAAATGTAAACATACTAAATATGGGAATACCCATATGTGGTAAAATGCATAATTATATGTTTTGTTAAATTCATATAAATTAAGCTTTTAAATTATATATTATGTGCTGTAATTAGTATTTTTATGAACTATTAAAAAATATATTTATTTCTTTACAGAGGCTAATAACATTAAAAGTATTATTAATAATAAATTAAGAATAATCATATTTGAAGCTAAAAAAGAATTTATTTCAAAACTATCTTAAAAGGACTTTACATAAATAACTGTCCCCTAAATGGCTAATAGAAATACGTACCTATTTGCGTCTAGATCCTTATGTTTTGCACGTTACAAATATGCATAAAACATAGGCTTGAACATATAATTTCGAAACTTAAAAAATACGTATTTCAATGAAATCTACAAGCTTATTTATTTGGATCCTGGATACAAAAAATACAAATTAACTTTCTTTTTACCTTTCACTATCTTGAAAAATGATAAACCTATAAACACCGAAAAAAGGCCTTCTCTGAAGCAAATAAATATCAATCTTATGTTGTCATCTCTCGGTAATAGATAAAAATATTTATAGACAATTACTTCATACAATTTTCATGCTGTAAAGAAGAAGAAAATTATAAAAAATTGATTAAATATCGAAATGTCCCAAAAATGGGACGCTGTGCATAAATGAGTTAATTGAAATATAAAGTTTATTCGTTATCGTCAACGGAATGACTGAAAAAATAGTTGAAACTATAAAACAGGAATTCTGCTTTTTCAGAATTTAGTGTCACCCCCCGATGAAAAAAAAAATGTATATGTAAATAGTACAAAACCTATTTCAATTTTAAGACTTAAAGCACATAATTTTATTTTATGTAAAATGACGTCATTCGCATCCGCTTAAGAATTCCACATTTACTATCCACTCTTAAACATCTACAGTAAAGCATGCACAAGGATGTCACTATTGAAAAATAATACACAAATGCAGCAAAAAGATGCCGTCATTAAAGAAACGCGACGCAAAAAAACAGTTATCTAATAATTCATAGGCATTCATTTGTTTGTAACATTAATATAGACGATTTCAGTCGTGACGATTTGGTTGGAAACTGACCCTAAAGAAACGGTTGCTATGTTGTATTTTCTATTTTGTTTGTGTGTTGCAGCTATATCTTATATCTATATCCCACATCTTAGTGTTTTAATACTTGATAGGTATTGGTAAAATTTTCCACAATTTATATTTAAAAAGAAATGACGCATAGCAACCGTTTGTTTGGTTCAGTTTCCAACCAAAACGTTATTACTGACGTTACACTGAAAGCGTGTACAGAAAATTAAATATAGTTTATAATAGTTCCATGTTTTAACAGAAATTATTCATTTATATTTTTTCAAAATAGCGCGTATTTTAATTACATTTTCTTTCGGTTGTTATGAGAAAAGCGCAACAAAAAGATATAATTGCTATTTTTCAACTATTTTCCCTTTACTTTCTATATAAATGGAGTAGTACTTGAGTTGCCAAAATTAAACAAATGGGGCTAAAAACTACAAAAAAATTAATATTTCAAAAATCAATGGAGATACAGTTTTCAAACAAATTGCATTTAAAAGTACTTTTTATTCCCATACGATGGTATAAAAATTGAAAATGTGCGATGCTTAGAAATTAAAAAAATTGCTATACAGCATTTAATCGCACAATGATATATCTGTGGAGAATTTCGCAAGCAACACCTGCATCAGACTGAGTGTCCCCGTATTTTCCGCTTCGAGATTAAAAAGGAAACGAGCCTTAACGAAGCTATGTGAAGTGGAAATGCAGAAGAAGTAAAGAGAACGAAATGAGTTTTACGACGCAAGGTTTTGTTAAAAAAGAACAGAACATATTTCGGTGAAATAAGATTGAATATTTACACGACGTAAGAAAATCTCAGAAATATTCAACGACGTCCTGAATTATAGACTTTAAGCTAATTAAAGAACGAGAAGAGTGTTTGTATCTGTATTTTTTGTTTGTGTGTTCGTCTCAATAAATGTCAGTGTTCGTCCTAAAAGTGAGTTGTGAGTTATGTATGGAGTCTCACCCCATAAATTGGTGTCAGAGTGACAGTTAACCCACCAGTATTACTAATTAGAATTATTCATCATATTCAAGCCGGATATTATTCTAACGGTGAGTTCATTATTATTATTTTATTATGAAGTTAGTTGAGATACCTGAACTGGAAGTTGCATTTAAAAACGAACGAACGCATAAAATTAAATTGCTGCATAAATTCCTATTTGATGCTGACGGTGATCGATCTAATAGAAAGAGAATACGTGATTTTACTGGTTTCGGTTTTCAAACCGACAGCACCGAATTCAAAAATAAAATAACTAAAGTTCAAACTGATTTTTCATTAAATGATCTGATTACAGTGTGCAATCTACTTTGTATTGATAATGAGGGATCTTTAAACGATCTCGCAACCCGATTAGTTACATACCTTTCAGACTTGACCTTACTACAAAATAATATTATACAAAATGAAAGTGACACTGACTCGGAACCCGAACTGCCTTCAAGTAATAACACTGAATTATGAAATTCTGACAAACAGCAGCAATTTCCAGTTCAAAGTTTTATGCCATCGTCTATTAATTTTACTGATATTGAAAGTGTAATACCTCCTTTCGATGGTAGTTCTTTTAGTGATATAAATGTATGGTTTAATAATTTTGAGGATGTTACTAATATGTTTAATTTATCTGACTTTCATAAATTCATATTTTGTAAAAGATCATTACGAGGAAAAGCCCAGTTATTAGCACAAACAGAATTTCATATCAATTCATATGACAAACTTAAACAACTCTTAATATCAGAATTTAGCACCACTTATAATTCCGCCGAGTTACATGATATATTAAATCAACGAAAATTGCAAGAAAATGAATCAATAGAAGAATATTTTCTTATCATGAAACAAATATGCTCGCGTGGTAAAATCGAAGATTCCGCATCAATGCAATACATCATAAATGGTATACCCGACCCCGTTTTCAGAAAATCAATGTTATATGGATGCCAATCCATTGTAGAATTCAAGCAAAAGCTCAAAATTTATGACAAAATTCGACATGACTTTGAGAACACTAAATTTCGTAAAGTCAAACCTGAAATGCCAGCGAAAGAGAAATCCTTTCGACCAAAATCTGATCTTTTTTGCTTTAATTGTGGTTTGTCGAATCATAAAAGTAGCCAATTCAGACATAAAGATAAAGGCCCTCGTTGTTTTAATTGTTCGAATTTTGGCCATAAATCGGCTCAATGTGATCAACCAAGGAGGCCTAGAGTTAAGTCAGAGCCCTCCAATGTTTCCACTGTCACGTCGAACACTTTCATGACCAAACAAGTCATTATTTCGTCTGTAAATGTTACATCATTGGTAGACACAGGTAGTGAAAGAAGTTTACTAAAGGAAAGTATTTATCGCAAACTCCCTACAATTTCGAACCTTGAACATTCAACTATCACATTAACTGGATTAGGAAATACTATAATCAAACCCCTAGTTTTTTTCTCTACTAACATTATGATAGATGATTTTAATTATACAACTAATGTTTATGTAGTCCCAGATTATTCCATATCTTTTGATCTTATTATTGGTACAGATATCATTCAACAAATTATTTTAACAATTTCTGGAAATAATATTTCGATGCAAAAAATCGAGAAAAATGACGATACGTCCAATAATTTTTTGATTAATATTGCTCATGTGTTAGACGATCTTAATCTTGATTTATCTCATATTACCGATGAAACAATACGTTTAAAAATTTCAGAACTTATTCAAAATTATTCTCCTAAAAAAATAAAGACAACTGATGTTAAATTATCAATTCATCTGGAAAGCGAAGAACCTGTTACTTGTCCTCCCAGGCGCTTGGCGCAAATAGAGAAAAACTTCGTCGAAAAACAAATTTCTGAGTGGCTCGAAAAAGGAATTATTCGTAAAAGCACTAGTAATTTTTCATCACCTATTGTCCTAGTAAAAAAGAAAGATGGTTCATATAGATTGTGTGTTGACTATAGGAAGTTAAATTCTAAAACACATAAACAACGTTTTCCCCTCCCAGTAATTGATGACATTATTGATCAGTTGCATTCTGCAAAAGTATTTACTACTCTTGACCTTAAAAATGCTTTTTTTCATGTCGAAGTAGAAGAAAATAGTAGAAAATATACTTCTTTCGTAACACATTCTGGTCAACTTGAATTCTTATATATGAATTATGGCCTTAGCGATGCACCCTTAGTGTTTCAAAGATATATTTATAACGTTTTTCGAGACCTCATTAATGAAAAAGTACTTATTGTCTATATGGATGACTTCATAATACCAGCTGAAAACGAAGTCAAAGGACTCCAGAAATTACAACGCGTCCTTACAACTGCATCCGAATATGGTTTAGAACTGAATCTCAAAAAATGCCGCTTTCTACAACGAGAAATTGATTTTTTGGGTTACCACATTAAAAATGGTCAACTGCACCCATCCCCCTTAAAAACTAAAGCTGTCCTTAATTTCCCAGAACCTAAAAGTATAAAAGATGTACATTCATTTGTCGGATTAACTTCATATTTTCGGAAATTCATTCAAGATTACTCTTTAATAGCTAAGCCTTTAACAGATCTTCTTAGAAAGGACACTAAATTTCACTTTGGCGACCAGTAACGAAATGCATTTAATCAGCTGAAACACATCCTTTCTTCAGGTCCTGTTTTAAGCATTTATAACCCTAGTAGCGAAACAGAAGTTCACTGTGATGCATCTATTGACGGTTACGGAGCAGTCCTCCTTCAAAAGTCTTCTATTGACAATCAATTTCACCCTGTCTATTTTATGAGCAAAAAAACCACAGATGCCGAACGTAAATATTCGAGTTATGAATTAGAAGTTTTAGCTGTCATAGAAGCCCTTAAAAAATTTCGCGTTTACATTCTAGGTATTCCTTTCAAGATAGTCACAGATTGCAACGCATTCGCCCTTACTATGAATAAAAAAGATCTTTGCACCAAGATTGCTCGATGGGCTTTAATGTTAGCTGACTATAACTATACAATGGAACACAGACAAGGTACACGCATGCGCCATGTCGACGCTTTAAGTAGAAATCCAATATGTATGATCGTTCAAGATAGTTTTACTTCCAAAATCATACAATCACAGAACACTGACGAACATATACAGGCCATCAAAGAAATTTTGAAAACAAAGCCATATGACAACTATTTCCTTAAAAATAACATTCTCTATAAAAATCATAAAGGTATCGATCTGATAGTTGTGCCGGATGAAATGCAGCTAAATGTCATTAAACACGTTCATGACAAAGGACATTTTGGCCGTAAACGCTGTGAAGAACTCCTTAACGAAGAATGTCTCATCCCTAATATGTCAAATAAAATTGATAAAATTATAGCAAATTGTGTAACATGCCTTTTGTATAATCGCAAACGTGGCAAACAAGAAGGTGAATTGCATCCCTTACCTAAAGAAGAGACTCCTCTCCAAACCTACCACAGTGATCATTTAGGCCCTCTTGAAACAACCAACAAAAATTATGAACATATTTTGTCTTTAATAGACGCATTTACTAAATTCGTCTGGTTGTATCCATGTAAAAGTACTTCTGCTACCGAAGTTATATCAAAACTACGACAACAAAGTCATACTTTTGGCAATCCTTCCATTATCATTAGCGATAAAGGTCCTGCATTTACAAGCAAAGAATTTTCTGATTATTGTCAAGATGAAAATATAAAGCACGAGACAGTTACAACTGGCCTTCCCCGTGCCAATGGTCAAGTAGAGCGACTTAATTCCACCATAATTTCTGTAATCTCTAAAATGTCCAAAGACGAACCGACCAAATGGTTTAAACATGTTCCTAAAGTTCAACAAGTCATTAATTCAACTTACCAAAGAAGCATTAAGAGAACACCGTTTGAAATATTATTTGGTACAAAAATGAAACAGAAAGAAGATGTACAAATTATTGACCTCTTAAACAGTGCAGTCGAAGAACAATTCATGAAAGACAGAGAAGAGCTCCGTAAAGAAGCCAAGAAGAATATTCTGGAAATTCAACAAGAAAATCGCAAGCACTATAATTTACGACGTAAGAAACCCCGTAAGTACAAGCTTGGTGACCTTGTAGCAATTAAGAGAACCCAGCAAGGACCAGGTTTAAAGTTGAAATCTAAATTCTTAGGTCCGTATAAAGTAATCAAAGTGAAGTCTAACGACACCTACGACGTAACGAAAATCTCATCAACTGAAGGACCGATAAATACTAGCTCCTGTGCTGAATACATGAAACCTTGGCCTGACGAAAACTGAAACTTAAAAAAAAAAAAAAAAAAAAAATCTTTTTTTTTTGTGTGCTATAAACATTTTACAAGTCACTGCTTTCAAAGAAATCTCTATATGATGTTACGCTACTTCAACTATGATGTGCAGATTATTTTTTTTTCTTTTCCCCTAAGAACAGTTACTGGTTTTTGTTTTTTGTTTTTCAGATTCTATTTTACCACATGTCGCTGCGGCAGCTCCAGATGTCAGGACGGCCGCTTGTGGAGAATTTCGCAAGCAACACCTGCATCAGACTGAGTGTCCCCGTATTTTCCGCTTCGAGATTAAAAAGGAAACGAGCCTTAACGAAGCTGTGTGAAGTGGAAATGCAGAAGAAGTAAAGAGAACGAAATGAGTTTTACGACGCAAGGTTTTGTTAAAAAAGAACAGAACATATTTCGGTGAAATAAGATTGAATATTTACACGACGTAAGAAAATCTCAGAAATATTCAACGGCGTCCTGAATTATAGACTTTAAGCTAATTAAAGAACGAGAAGAGTGTTTGTATCTGTATTTTTTGTTTGTGTGTTCGTCTCAATAAATGTCAGTGTTCGTCCTAAAAGTGAGTTGTGAGTTATGTATGGAGTCTCACCCCATATATCTGCTTTGTTTATTGCTAGCTTCCGCAAGGTAACGTTATTTTTTGTATACAAACTAAGCTGGCAGAAAGATATAGCATACCGTCCCGGGAGCTAACAAGTGGGTAAGTGTGATCGACGATCGCGCAAAGAGTTTCGTTTAATATTCCTTTCAAAACACTTTATCATTTAATTAATAAACCCAAATCGTTAATTTATAATTGCTAAATCTCTAACTTTTTCAACAAAACACAGGCGGCAACGCCATTAAGTTTAATTTTAAAATTACAACGATTGGAAAATATTTTTTTAATAAAACTAAAAATATTCAAGAACTGCTTTTCAGGCAATTGTATCAACATAGGGTGACCGAGCCAGTAGTTGATCAAATGAGGTCGGTGCTAGGGGGTTTTTATTCTATTTTCTTCCTTTTAAGTTTTAGAAATAAACTAATATAATTACTACAACCCTTAATGAATATCCTATAATGGAAAAAAATGAAATCTGCTGAAATTAAATAGCAACAAAATTACAAGTAAATAGTTTCTTTAATTGCCATTTTTCGCAGTAGTTGATCAGGCGAAGAAATCAGTCGAAAATTCAAAAATTAATCTTTAAAATATAATGCTTAAGTTGTGATTAATTCATATAAAACTATTATTTGTAATAAGCAAGATGGAAGGGGATTATTTTAACTTACCGTTTTCGTTTCCAACTAATCAATAACTAAGTTTTTACATTTTCTAATAAAAAAATCATAAAATGGCTTTAAAACTCATTTCCGCCTGAAATGGCGCAATATTTCAGAAATTTGATCAACTACTTGGAGGGGTATCAACTACTGGCGCAGTCACCCTATATCTCCATACTTGAAAAGCATATTTCATTACATGATTTAATTTTATCTAAAACAAACAACAACAACAAAAAATAAAAAAACAACGATGCCCTTAAAATGGCAAAAAATAAAATATAATATAAAATATAAAATATAAAATATAAAATATAAAATAAAAAACAAAAAACAAATAAGATAAATGCTTATATCCTTTTAAGACTGCAATTATTTTGGTAGAAATGAAAAGTTTTGAGAATTTTCACTAATTAGTAGATTTATATTTGAATGACAAAAAATATATTAATAACAAGTAATATGAAAATTTTGTTTTTAAAGTTAATTCCTACTTATGTCATCAAAGAAAAATTTTATATAATCCCTAAAGCTAATATTAGTTTTTGTTGCATTAAAATATTTCAATTTGTTGGTTTTCTATAAGCAGGTAAACCCTATTGGTTTTCGAAGGAAGTCTATGGGAATTTGGCGAAATATTAGAGATATCGCCAAGTTAGCGTCGCTTTTGGCGATTCATTTTGGTCGCCAAATCTGGCGATATATCGCCAAATTGGCGACAAACTTGGCGGTATCTGGCGACAGAACAGGGTACCCCCTATGGTAAACCCCCTTATAGATATGAAGATGCATTAAATGCTGTTCAATAACCAATGGCCGCCATTTTGTCTCCCATATAAAACTAAAATCAATTATTTCAAATGAAAATCAAATTTCAAGTTAATTGCTTAAAAGGGCAAAGGCCAACATAGAGAAAAAAATTCCAAGCCGGGACTCGAATCCGGGCCATCAGTGTAGCGCACTGACGTTCTACCGATTAAACCACTAGGAACGATACCTAGCTCGGAAAATTTCTCACTATTATATGTTGGCTAGGCTACAAACGCAGCACAAGATTCCATCTTGTGCAGTCGGTAGAACGTCAGTGCGCTATGCTGATGGCCCGGGTTCGAATCCCGGCTTGGAATCTTTTTCACTATGTTGGCCTTTGCGCCTTTTAAGCAATTACTTTGAAATTTGAAATTTGATTTTCATTTGAAATATTGTATGCAAGGCGAATGTTTCTCTCTGGAATAATTTCCATGTATTAATAAAATCAATGAATTAAAATTTAATTAATGAATTAATATTTGAAAAAAAAACTGTATTAACATCAATTGTTATCCAGTACAAGTTTTAAAAAATTTATTTCAACGTGATAAGATGAATAATGAGTATTTTATTAACGATTGAAAATTTGAACAAGATATATAAATATAGGGAGAGTGTGAACTAATAGTAGGAATTGAAAAATATCCAGTCAGGATATGCCAAGGGAGGATCCATGTAATTGTGTGCTTGCAGGTTCGACATTAAGTCGCAGAAAAAGAGGAAAATATATATATATATATATATATATTTTTTTTTTTTTTTTTTTTTTTTAGCATCATCTATTCCAGAGATGGCGAACCATTTTATGTCTGCGATGCCCGCGTGCTAATTTATTTATTTATTTATTTTTGTGTGTGTGTGTGTGACCGTGACGTGCCAACTAATAAACAAGAATCAAATTTTCTTGAACATTGTTTATTGAAATTTAAAAATATGGGTAACATACACGTAAATATTGTATTCCAATAATCACAGAAACAAATATATTTTATAAAGTGATAAAAAAGCGATGTAATTTCTGCTGTTTCATCTGAATGAAAATGAATTAATATCAGATTCATACTCAGTGACTTAAAAATGCAAGTTGAACTAGAGTTATCTGGTAAGTGGTTTCTGTTTGGATTTTTATATTATTTTCTTGTGAAAATAATGATTCGCAGGCATAGAAAACCGGAAAAATTGTTAAAATGGTAAATGCAGATTTTTTAAATCGCTCCGGGATTAAATTCGAAGTTGGTATAAATTTATCATCGGCATTTTTACTAATAATTCTTAATAATCCTTTCTTTTCATAATTCCCATGTCTTTGTTTGAAAAGATTTTTAACCGATATTGAACTTATATTAGAATTTAATAAGTTGCAATTTTTTTCAATTCCAATTATTCGAATTTAGGCAAGTTCAACTCATTTAAATCGGTATATTTTGTGTAATGTCACTGTATCTTGATTTAGAAACTCAATCAACGCCGTACCGAAAATATTCTCCCGCATGTCGCGTCTAGCACGGGTGCCATAGGTTTGCCGACCCTGGCGTACAAGTTGTGTAGGTCAGGTCTTAATGGGTTAATTAAATCCAGCGGGCAATATAATGTAGTCAATTTAAAATTTCGTAATTTCTCAAATAAAAATTATTTAAAAATTATTAAAAAAAAATGATAAAATAATCTACTAGACCTTTTCGCCTTAAAATGGAAAAATAAAATGTAAAATATAATCTATTAGACAATGAAATCTATTCCTAGGTATAAAATTCCAAACTAAGAAGCCGAGGTTTGATTCGAGAATCTTTTGATTAGCAGGTAAATGCCGTACCACGGAGCTATTGAGCCTGCGCGAAAAAGACTGACCTTACTATTCTGTTTTAAAATCTAAATCTCAAAAATGGAACAATTTAATTAAGTTAATTCCTTCATTTAAAATAATTTGAGACATTTTCAACCTTTTATGATATATCTTGTGATCGAAGGTATTCATTAATAATAATAATTATATATATGTAATAATAAAATTTTGTTTTACTCTTTTTCTTAGTAAAACTATTCCAAATTCTTAATATTTTTCCTTTTTTACCTATCTTTAATAATATCTTAATATCTTTTGTCTTTTATTTCACGCATTTAAAGTTGCGTATTCTTTTATTATTTAAAAAACCTTAATCCATTCGCCTAATCTTATAAAACCCATTAAATTACTTTTTCATATTATTCTAAAACTAAATTCTCTTTCTTTCGAATGTTTTAATATCATTATTCTTTCGTATTCTATACCCACAATTCCATGCGTCTGCCAGCGCTATTTGCACTTTTATTCTGACGCCGTCGTATAAAGAGTTCTTTATCGACGTCATCCTTTCCCATCGAATCGTAATTTGTTCTAAGTCTAATTCTCCCCCACCTCTCTTCTAGATTGGTCTTTTACTGTTCTGTAACCGTCCGCGCGTTGTTGTTCGGGGTACAAATATCGTTACATCGGCGATGGAGAGAAGATTTTACATTTTTCTGGTTGTCTAATTAAGCTGCGTCGCTTGGAGTGAACGTTCGAATGTGTAGATCCTATTCTTATAACATCTAAAGTCTTATGAAGTGATGATCGATTTTTGTGAGTGGATGGAATAACTACTGGAAGTGTTATACTATGTTTTTGTCAATAAAACCAGTTTAAAAAGTGATGATGACTCTCTATATTCATTACGTAGGGAAAATTATAAATGTGTTTCGAGCCGGACTCTTCTCGCCACCCTGACTGCAATCCGGTATTTTCAATATAACGGATGGATGGTTTTGATTGCTCTACTACATTTTATGTCGAGGTGTACTGGTGTCGCCTAAATATCTGAAAGTCGGTAGCAAAATGCTACAGATATATATATCTGAAGATTGTTGGTAACAGCTACTATCAAATCAAACATTTTAGTTTTGCAATTGTGGCTTAGGATGCGAATTTATTCGACCCATGGGAGAATACTTCGATATTGGAAGTATAGCAAAGTAAAAAAACATGGTAGTCGATTGCAGTCGTATTATTAATTCATACGGTCGTTTCAGTCGTATTATCAATTCATACGGTCATGGCGTAAGTGTAAACAAAGCAATGGATTCAAGAATCCAGGGAATTTCTCCACAAAAAGAAAAACTGAGCCAGCTTGTCATTCGAATACGTTTATTCATCATGCAAAAAAATATAAAACAAGTCCCACATTGCAATGATAGATATGTAAAGCCTTCAAGCTTCGGCATGAGTCTTTATATCATGCTCTGAGGTTTTAAAGAGAAATTTTAGAATACTACGAGATTTAAAAGACACCAGATAACAGCTTCTAGCGCACTTGAAACAAGATAGATTCTGAGCTCCGAATTAAATGCATGCGCTTTTTGTTAAACTTGCGGAGGAAAACATATGCCGACGTAGCACGCAACGAACGAATCAGTGAAAAGTGCACGCCCTTAGAGGTGCAGCTAAACTAATAACGCGAGAGGGGAATGGTCTAAGGCGAAAAAGATCTTTACCTAGTAGTGTAATGTTTTTGAAGTAAATAGTCTAGCGTCGAGATGCGCAGAAAACTGGATTCGTGTAATTTAGATTGGAAATTAAAATAACAAAATGGCTTTTTAAAATATTCGAAAATAAAAACTAGCTTCTCTCAGAATATTATAGATTGAATAGGTGATAAAATTAATGAAGGGATTAAAAGTTTTAGCTTAAGATTTCGAATAAGATAAATTATTAGGATACGCGTTTTAAGTTTATAGGAATTTAACTAGAAATAAATAATAGAGATTATTAAGAAATAGGTAAATAATGTTTATCACGGAAATTAAGAATAATTTAAATAAATATTTTAAAGTAGAATTTTTATATAACATATATATAACTACTAGGGGGCTCATCCCCCTGCTCGCTAACGCTCACCAACCCCCACGAATTGCTACACAATTCATATTCATATTGGGATCGCTACGCGATCCCAGCTCGCTTCGCTCGCTCGCCACTATTTATGTCAACTCTAGCCAGAATCAGTGCTATCATAAATCATTACAACGTATTAAAATTACAAATATTTTTAATGTATAAAAAAGTAATCGAAAACTGTTGAAAATATAAATAAAAACGTACCTTGGAAACAGAATTAATTAAAAAACTTAGTGAAAACTAAATAAAAAATATTTTCAGTTGGGCCGCTATGAGATCCGAGCAAGCAACATATGAAATTTAAAAATATTTTAATTCATAAAATAGTAATTGAAAATTTTGTTGAAAATATAAATAAAAATGCATTTATCAAAAGTTTGGCGCTATGACCTGTTGATCATCATGGAGAAAGCTAAGCGAACAGGAAATTGACGCCTTTTAAATTTAAATGGCATGTTAGTGTCAGATGGGGTTCTTCTCCTTTCATTTTGCCTATAGTATTGAAAACCACGGCCTAAATTAATTTAAAACTAGAATAAGACGCTATAAATCATGCTACGTATCACGCTATCGAAATGTAAACAAAACGTTTTCGCTTGTGTCTAAATACAACCTTGGATAAAAAAGCTACGTCACCGTAAAACGACCAATAGCAATTGTCATTCATGTATTGCACAAACGGTTTGCGTTAAAAGAGAGATCCTGTCTGGATTTTGATTTGCGGAGTGTTTTGGGACATGTGACCGTAACTACCACTGAGAAACGTCGTTTTGGCTGTTGCCAAATAACAAGCTACAAATACAGCCCTTTTTTTAGCACTACGTAAGAGAAATATATATATAGATTTTCATAATCGGGTTTTTACTGTGATAGCAAATCTTTCTTTATATATGTACAGAACATAAACATATTTCCTGCAACTCGAAATCTCCTTTTCTCGATGACCACCCTGCTGCCTAGATTTGATGAGTAGACCCGACATTACACATTTTGAATCTAGTATTTGTCTTAAAATTGATGTTTGTAGTAATTTACATTATATTTCGCCTTTTATTCAGTACTAAAAAACAGGTCTGCCCGGCAACAAAATGTTACATGAGCAAGAAAACCTCAAATATGAAAAAACATTTTTTCCACTCACGCTGCGATATATCAAAGTTTAATATTTTAACTATTTTTTAAACATAAATTATTAAATACAGAAAATATTGACGAGAAACCAAAATTATCAAATAGTAATATTTCCTTTACTTAATAGAAGAATTTCTGTCACTAAATAAAGCGAAGTTTAATTTTCAAGTAGAGTGGTACTGAAAAATTCGGAGTAGCGGAGCAAACAATTTCTTCTACCAAATTCGGTGAGCATGTAAATCAGTTAAGCGGTTAATAGTTAATAGCCTATGATACCAATTGATAATTACTATATTTTTATAAAAATTGGCATAATTTTCTTAATTGTCAAAGGATATTATCTCAATCAAAAATAAAAAGTTTTAATTATTTTTTTTTATAATTATTAATATTTTTTTTATTGTGGACATATACAGGGTGTATTCACAAAGTTTGAAGACTGATGATTTCCTGAGTAGGGTTGCGCGCTACTGCCCATTATACCGGCAGGATGAGGTAGTGTGCCAGCTAACAGAGCGTATGCGCGCCAGTTGCCTCCGAGACGTTGGAGTAAGTAGATCGCTTGTGGAGTGAGTACGTGTCATTGACCCCCGTCGAAAACTGCTTTAGTCGCTTGCAAAACGATCCCATTTTTTTGAATAAATTTGTTACTGGTGATGAGACCTTGGTATACCAGTACGATCCTGAAAGGAAATGTCAAAGTGAAAGTGGCACAGCCACATGGATTGTTCACCACGACAATGCGCCCTCACATGCTGCTCGCCGCTGCCGAAGTTTTGGCTAAGTTTTACGTTGCAATACGGCCGCAAGCCCCCTACAGCCCCTACCTTGCTCCCAGTGATTTTTTTATTCCCTCGGATAAAAAAAGACCTGAAATAGAAGTGATTCGACACGATTCCAGTGATCCAGGTTGCTTCGACGAGGTCCTTAACTGCCTTGCACACAAAACTTCCAGGGAGCCTATGAACCATGGAAAAAAACTGACAGCGCTGTGTTGATGCCCAAGAATCATATTGGAAGAATTTTAGTTCGCTGTACACAAATGATTAATAAATTTTGTATTCTCATGCCAGACTTGAAACTTTGCGAACACACTCTGTATCTCCCATGTTTTGTCGATGATTTCGTAGCATTGTTTTACATTGTGAATATATCTAACGTAAAACCAATAAACAGAATATTGCTCAAATTTTGGACATGTCGTTCCCAACATCGTTCCCATATTGGAAATAAATAATCAACTAATTGTAAATTAAAATTTGTTACTAGCTATTAAATGTTAGCGCACTTCAAATAAAAATCACTGGAAATTTAGAAATTAATTAAAATTATTTCTAAGAAATAATTTCTCCCAAATTTGCTGTATAAATTAAATATATCAACATCTGCGAAATATATGAAACGAATAAATGCAGCATTGGATAAATTTTAATTATATTGATATAAGCACATTTTGGAAGTAAATATCCATTGTCGAAAATATATATCAATAGGTTAGAAAAGTTGGCATTAATTAAAATTAAGTGGCAATATTGGAGAAATACTGGTATTTAACTGAAAATAGTTAATACGGTGTTAGTATTCAAAATATTAAAGTTTGTTACAGTTTTGTTATCCAGACTACCCGGTATATTTTAAATATATTTTAAGTATAGCATTAATTAGTAGACATTATTATTACTCTTTTTTAACACTCATATTTTTATACAATTATTTTCTGCACAGTTAGTAGCGAAGGATGCGTTCGTTTTTAACGCTACTGTGCATTATTTTTTAAAGTTTTTTTAAACAATTAAAGCTTTAAGTCATATGAGAACATGATACGTACAAAAAATTCCCATTTTATGCTTTATAAAACTTTAAAATAACAAATGCAACTGTTTTATTAGACATTAAGGGGTCTTAAGATTTTCACTGGAATGTAAAAACGCGAGAATAACTAAATGGAAAAAGAGACCCAAGAAAGAAGAACGGATTAAAAAAGGAGAAGTTATTAACAATTTATGGCACAGAAACTTCAAGGGGCGCAGTACTGGACTCCAAAGGTGCAGGGTCTTAACTGGAATGTAGAAATGGAGGAATAATGAAATGCAGAAAGTCCCCTAAAACGAAGAACATCGCCTAAAAAGGGGGAGAGGTATTACCAATTTAGAGCAAAAGACTTAAAGGCTCCCAGGTGGCCCGGCCCTTAAAAAATAAAACATCTGAGCCTCAGGTGCATTAGGACCTAGCTTGAGCTATCCATACCGAAATTTCTAGATTTATTTAGCCATGGCAGACAAACAGACACACATATACACAGAGCGAAACTTTCTTTTATTAGTATAGATATAGAGTTCTCTGAAAACGTTGAACAGAAAATTTCAGATAAATTTCTTAACTTTTAAAAGTCTTTTCTAAAAAATTTCTCTTAAGAATTAGGGTAAAAAAATATGCGTTATTTAAAAAAGTTTTCTAGGATAAAAAAAAAAAAAAATGTGTTGTTTCACAACGTTTAATTCGCTGCTTGAGTTTAAAAAGCACATTAATTTAAATTTTCATATTTATTTTAAACATGCGATAAACTCATTTCAAGCGTAAATAAGGACATATAAAACTTTCCGTGTTAAGAGGAAGGAGACGCTTGTTGATGACAGATTATTTTGCAACGTTAAATTAAAGCTCTCAACGATCGTTAGCAACATCCACAGATGACAAAAAAATATGACGTCATAAGAGTTTCTCGCTTTTGAAAAATTTTGTGTTTTTATGTCATTTTTAACAAACTTTAAAAAGTCGATAAATTTGTAAGCGCAACGGGAAAGATAAATTAACTTCATTCATGTTTTCTCGAAAGAAGAGCGAAAAATTAACTGTTAGATGCCATTAAAAAGTTGCTCATTAAGACATGCGTCAATAAACACTTGCTTATAATTTATTTAAATTAAAATTAAATACTTATATGAACGTTAAAAACTTACAGTTTTAAAGGGGAACTGTTCTTTAAAATTTAAAACTTCATTTTTCACTTTAAAGTTGGATAAATTTGTCCGTGACATATTTGGGTCATTTTCAAAATCTGTCCATGTTTTGGAATAGAAAAATCAAATTTTTAGAAATAATCAGAAAGATTTAATTTTTTGTAAATAATTACCTTACCTCATAAACATTAATATACAAGCATCAACAGAGACCAAATTACTAATTTAACATTTTTAAACTGATTTTTAAATTTTAATGAACTTGGCAATGAAATAAGTGAGCACTGTAACGTCATCTATGGTAATGACAAATTAAGCAAAATATTTTTATTTTTCCACAGGCATAAATAGCAGCCGTTATATCTTCTAACCCATACAATGATTTTCTATTTCTTATATAATAAAAGCAGATTAAGAAATAATATTTCATTTAATTATCAATTACAAGTGCGCACGGTAATGACGCTAAAAAAAAAAAAAAAATTACTTACCATAACAGTCAGTGTCTTTGCTCGTTTTATTGAAACTATAAAACTATGTACTCTATTCACCTAAACCTGATAACAAGTTGACTTTTAAGGATTAGTTTTGTCTTGATAAAAAGGCATGTGCTGCCCTCTAAACATTCCAGATAAACTTTTTGTCAGAAACATGGTAATGACACACTTTCTTAGGACACTGTTTAAAAAAATTATTAAGAATTATAGATAAGTTTAATATATGAAAATAAATATTTTTTTTATTAATAGCGCACTTATAAATAAGAATGTACAGTCGGACCTCTATTTAACGAACCTCTATTTTGCGAACTTTTACTTGGAACCATGAACATTTTGCAAATTTCTTCGTAAAATAACCTCCAAATAGCGAAGTGCATTCTCTATTTAACGAACTTTTTCTTGGGATCTAATTTTTTTTTCTCCCTATTTCACAAAATATTGCTGGACATTTCAAACTCATTCTTTCTTTCAACACCTTTTATGATGATCAATGACCAAGACCAGATCTTACCAGGCACCTAACTCACCGAGAGCAGTAAAATGGCTGTGATTCTTTGGTTTTCATCCAAGAACTGCAAACTTTCAATATCCCCTTTTAACACCCTTTGGAGCGCTGCCCCATGTCTTTAAACAAGTCTCCCGTTTTCTAGATTGTTGATCATGATCAGTCTTGTTGGTAATTTCGGCTCTTGTAGCTCGAAAATGTCAAAGCGAAAGTGCTTGAGCATCAAAGAAAAAATAATATTCTTGATGAAGTGGATAAAGGCGTGAAGAAAGAAAATACTGCTTTAAAATTTGGTATTCCTCGAAACAGTTTATCAACCATAATAAAAAATCGTGATTTTAATGTAAAATTATTTTTTTTTACTGAAAATACAATGTAGTTTTTGTTTCATTCTTATTTCCCTAGCAGATTTCTTTTTGATGGGTAAAATAAATAAAACAAATAGATATAATTTATAAAAAAAAAAGTCAGATTAACTACTTTTTAAAATTATAGTTAGTGTTTATGGACATATTTCATGTAGTTTAAAGTATTTTAAAAGGTGACTCTCTATTTAACGAATTTTCCAGATAACGAACTTTTTTTGGGATTTAGCGACTTCGTTAAATAGAGGTTTGACTGTATTTAAAAATTTATAACTATCTGTTTTAAATAGAACTTAGTCAAATCTTTACCTGATAAATTGCTTGTTGGGACAACCTATTGTAATGACATTTTGAATACAAATGAATATATTTCTTATTTTTAATTTTTTTATAAATAATAATATATCTGTAAATTATCATTAAAAAACATGTTAGTTAAAATGCAATAATTAAAATTATGATATTTAACTATTTTTCTGTGCGAATGTTAAAAGACAGTAAAACACGACACTTTTTGAAAATCACCAATTTTTATAATTATGTATTCTATTTTGAGTTAAAGAATGGACCATTTTTGACCTAAGTATTTTTGTTTTGTTGTTGTTGTTAGGTTTGTTTGTTTGTTGTTGTTGGTAGGCTAGTTTTGTAAAGAAAACGGGTTTCGAAGAAAGACATTTTTAGCCAAAATGCCGTAACTTCTTGTTTCCATGTAAAAATCCTGTATAATTTATACCATGAAACTCTTCTGATCACAATAGTTACGAAGTCTCCCGGTTTATGAGTACCACTATTTCCGGATAGAAATATTCACTTTATCTAATGTCAGAAATTTGCGATTAAATAAAATAAGGATTATTTTACGGAAATAAGGGCATTCAAAAATCGTGAGATTTGGCAGCTATGGATTGTGTAATATGTTATCTGCTTTGAATTTTTTATATTTGTGATATTTAAAACTATAAAAGTATTTCTGATGAGCATAAATTTATAAGATAACGATCCTTAATAATGTGGATTAAAATTGAAAGGTGCCCTATTATCGTCCCCCAGTCCCTTTTAGGTCCTTGGAAGTTGTAATTTTCAGTGAAAACCTACCGAATTTGGATTTTACATAGACTAACTACCAACGCACATAGAAACATAGGCAAATATCGTAAAAAAAATTTTAACAATGCGAAAAATTGTTTTTTAAAAGTATCTAAAAAATGCAAAAGGAAAAAAATGGTTCCAATTTCGTCCCCCCCAAAAGATCCAATACCCCGAGGCTTAACTTATAACTAAATCAAAATTTATTTCTAAATGAGTAAGTAATTTAATTTACATTAAAGTAAGGCAAAAAGAAATATACTAATTATCAGTGGAAGAATAACGTAACGAAGCATTAACCATCCAAACACGAGGAAAAAATTGAAACAAAATGTCATGAAAAAGCATCCCTAATTTCGTCCCCGGGACGAAAATAAGAACTGCAAGGGGGACAAAATTGGGACCACGCTACTTCCCAAAATGACGGAGCTTCAGTTCCGTAAGATGAACTGAGCGTCCTAAAACTCACTGTATGCTACTGTCAGTATCCTACCTACGTAAAATACATGCAATGAATAAGAAATAAATACTTACAGTGCAGTAAATAACGTTCTACAAACGACGTAATAAGAACTCAGGTCTTCTAAAAATAGGAAATTCGTGGTCTTTAATTTATGTATGCGTCTTGGCGAACGAAAGTTTCAATACTGACCCCTTTTACCTCCCGTCTCCTGTCCCTTGCGTCATAAGTGGCGCCGCTTTCTCAGAGGCAGAAAAGTTAAGGGGGACGAAATTAGGAGAGGGGATGAAATATGAGCACTTTACCCTAAATTATTATGATTATTATTTAACTTCAAGATGTAATAAAGTATATATTTATGCATAATAATTGAGGAATATTAATTATTACCTAAATAGTCATCATGTTTTCTCAAAATATGTAAATCTTCATACACTTGTGGTGCTTTTTTTATTGATAGTTTATAAATTTCTATCATTTTCTTCATAGATAATTCCGCATACGACAAAATAATATTTTTTGCATATTTTTTAAATTTTAAAATCACTATAAGGAAGTGTCATGGAATATTTTCATTTGCATATTACAGGTGAAATCGAAAAAACTATTTTAAAATATGAATTTAGTTGACTAAAGACAAGAGAATTGGGGTACTTAATAAAAGATCAAACACTAGATGACTGGTATTTGGAGTAAATTTCTTTCACCTTTGATTTGTTTTAGTGACATTTAATATAATTTGATGCTTTAAATCATTCTTTAGACAATATCTTTCTCTCAAGTCAAAAAACTGTTTTATAATTAACAGCAAAAAATTTGTCTATAATTTTTAATGAATGGAAGGAGCAATCTGTACATTTTTCGAAGTAATAAATAATTCACAAACATATTTTTGCTATTTAAAAATCACGTCGCGTGAAAACCTTGACGGTTCCTGTATTTATGCATGATATATAATGCATTGTTTCAAATTAATAGAAGTTAACTTCTTTATAAGCATTGCGATATTTTCATGTTATAAATTATTACTGAGATTTGGATCATCAATATCTTGATAGTATGACAAATAAAACGTCACTCTCCACTACGTATAAATATTTCACAACATGTAATTTAATTAATGTACAGATTTATAAAAATACAAAATCTATGAATAACAATTAATAATTTTATTAAAAACAAACATGTTAAATTATACAAATATCGATTATCTTTGCTCACACTACACATAAAACAACTGCAAGAATTTAAATTAACTCATTTCAAACAAATTGGGAACAACATAAAAAAGTTACAGTTAAAATTGAATTTTTGAGCGTAATATATCATACATTAGCAAAATAAAAATAGCTAGTTCAGCTTAAAAATATTTTTTTTTGAGTTAGTACTCCCATTTCATAATTAAAATTCTTTTCGATTTAATGTATTTTATGAAATTTATTTTCTCAATGGCTTTTATTTAAAAAGCATCAGTAATATTACCGCAAAAAGTTTTTTGATAAGCACGTTATAAATTGAAAAAATGTAAAATTTAATGGAATTTTCATCTAATCTTATAAAGGGATTTATTTATTTATTTTTCTTTTTATAATGTATTTTCTAAGAACAGTTTATCTTTTATTATTGTTCATAGAGTAGCAATTATCTTCTTTCACCATCTAATATATATTTTGTAAAATTTATTTAAAGTAAAAATCTGTTCAATTTCTTTTATTTTTTGAAAGAATTATTATGCATTAAAGAAAGGTTTTTATGTCAATAAAAAGAAAATTGCAAATGCCAGAAATTAAATCTCTTGATTCATCGAATACGTACATTCTAAAGTTATATTTGAAACTTTTTCATACTTATTTTAGTTAAGTATAAAGCAAAATAACAGTCTTTTTCTCCCTTTTTTTAACGCATTTTAAGAAAATAAAACTATACAATTCGAGAAGAATATATCTCTTTTTTAACGTATGTCTCGCATAACTTCCGAACGATACTATGAGGTGTGATTTTTTAGGGTTTCGTTCATCTGACGAAACCTTATTCGTCCCGCTCCTCTGTCTGTCTGTCTGCCTGTCCGTCTGTCTGTCCGTCACAGAGCCCGTTCTCAGAAACTATACATATTGGAGACTTGAAATTTTGCATACTTATAGCTGAACACCACACAACATACGACAAATCATAAAATTTTGAAAAAGTTGTACATTTAACCCTTTGGGCTCCCAAATGTATACTTTAAACCATTCTTTCTAAGTGAGCTCCTAATTAGGTTGAAGGCGGGAAATTTTGCGTACTTACAGCTGGACACATCAGACCAAACGACAAATCATAAAATTTTGAAAAAGTTGTAAATTTAACCCTTTGGGGTCTCACATGTGTATTTTAAACAATCCTTTCTAAGTGAGCCCCTAATTAGATTGGAGGCGTGAAATTTTACATACTTATAGCTGAACACCTCACATGAAACGACAAACTATAAAATTTTGAAAAAAGTCGTACATTTAACCCTTTGGGCTCCCGCATGTGTATTTTAAACAATTCTTTCTAAGTGAGCCCCTAATTAGGTTGGAGGAGTAAAATTTTGCATACTTATAGCTGAACACCTCACATCAAACGACAAATCATAAAATTTTGAAAAAGTCGTACATTTAAACCTTTGGGCTCCCCCATGTGTATTTTAAACAATTCTTTCAAAGTGAGCCCCTAATTAGGTTGGAGGCGTGAAATTTTGCATACTTATAGCCGAGCACCTCATATCAAACGATAAATCATAAAATTTTGAAAAAGTAGTACATTTATCCCTTTGGGCTCCCACATGTGTATTTTAAACAATTCTTTCTAAGCGAGCCTCTAATTAGGTTGGAGGCGTTAAATTTTGCATAAGCTGAGTACCTCACATCAAACGACAAATCATAAAATTTGGAAAAAGTCGTACATTTAACCCTTTGGACTCCCACATGTGTATTTTAAACAGTCCTTTCTAAGTGAGCCCCTAATTAGATTGGAGGCGTGAAATTTTACACACTTATAGCTGAACACTAGGGTGGGCCGAAAAAAACTTTTTTTTTAATTTCGATGATGGGTAGTGCGGAAAAGTGGCCACTAGAGGCACCAAGTTCACACAAAAGTTTGAGATTTTTAGGACAATTCCTATATTTGCCGCTTTTGGCTTGAAGTTTTGCTAAAAGGCTGATTTTTGAACTTTTTTAGCAAAAATTTTAAAAATGTTAAATTAAACTTATTTTAATCGTATTTACTTGAAAAGGCATATTTAATGTTCCAAATGTATAAATAAGCTCTGATAATGTATTATTTAATTGCTATGTGTATTTTAAATTAGACGATTTTTATAGCCTTTTCGCGTTTAAGTGAGCAAAAGTTGCATGTATTGTTTGAATCTTTCAACTGTTTCTCTCTTTTGTCTTGTTTATGTCCCTTGCTCTTCCTTACTTTTTTCGATGCTTTAAGGGTCATATATTTGGGTGACGGACAGCAGAATACCTCAGAAACAGATCTGGAAGGAGAGAAGAAGGTGAGGCGATAACTTAAGCGAATGCAGTGACTGATCGTGATGTTGGGGGAGTGAAGGAGGAAATACAAGAGGGGAGAAAGTGCGATAAGTGATAAGGGATGCTTATTATTTTCAGTGCTTAGTTTCCCTGAGACATGGCGGACGGTGTGTGAGACAGGAATATGCGTTTAGGAGTGTTTGGTTTTGAAGGGCCTTATTCAAATTCAGATTCAGTCGAACTGCTTGCTTGAAAGCTCCCACTACTTGAATCTTCCAACAATACACTGTAAAAAAAACGGACTAAAAAACGGAAATACTACTGGCAATCTAGACGCCAGTACTATTTCCGTTTTTTTACGGGAATTTTTACCCATAAATTACAGAACATTTTCCGTTTTTCTGATTAAAAACGGAATTTTTTCTGTAATTTATGAGTAAAAATTCCCGTAAAAAAACGGAAATAGTACTGGCGTCTAGATTGCCAGTAGTATTTCCGTTTTTAGTCCGTTTTTTTTTACAGTGTATAACTGTCTTCCATCTGGATCTAACTCCACTCGTTGAAGGCTTTGTCGCAGAACCACTATTCCTTGTTGAAATTGTATCTCTTTTCATTTTCCCCGATATTTTCTTTGCAAGAGTTTTGCTTGTTTTTAAATCAATATTTCCGATATTTAAATCAATATTTAAATCAATTTTTCGAACAGTTCTTTGATCCTTCAAGAAGTTCACCTCCCGATGGGGGAACTTTACGTCTGATGTCGCAGCTACAATTGTTCAAGCCTCTACACTTACAAGCTGCAATGACAAAGAGCAAGGTTTCCGCATTTCGTACGAAATCTTCACGGATCACCTTGCCTTTAACGCCCATATGATTACAAGATTTCTCCAATGATCTACACTCATTGTAATAGTTTTTAATCTTTCCGTTAATTGCTCGTTGGGAAACCACTGGTATGAAAGATTTTATTCAGATTTCGGAAACTTTTTCACCTTCCATTTTAATAATATCATCCACTGGTTGAAGATAAATATCTCGATTTTCTTCTATATCGCTTCGCAACCAATAGTAGTGGCGCATGATGCCAGCATTAGTTGGCAATTGCAAATCTTTCAATTTGCACGGTGCCCCAAAATGGCTACTTTTCACGCTATCACATGTCTTTACATGATCATGAGCTTTCACACTAGCCATTTCTGAACTCGTCGTAATAAAAAGGCACAAAACACAGTAAAGGCACGTTAAACCATCGAAAAAGCAATGTACTGCAGGAGAAAAAGGTTTTACTTTTACACTGAACAAATGTCACAGGGAAACCGAGCACTGAAAAATAATATGCACCCCTTATCGCACTTTCTCCCCTCTTGTATCTCCTCCTTTACTCCCCCAACATCGCGATGAGTCACTGCATTCACTTAAGTTCTCGCCCCACCCCCTTCTCTCCTTCCACATCTGTTTCTGAGGGATTCTGCTGTCCGTCACCCAAATATATGACCCTTAAAGCATCGAAAAAAATAAGAAAGAGCAAGGGACATAAACAAGACAAAAGAGAGAAACCGTTGAAAGATTCAAACAATGCATGCAACTTTTGCTCACTTAAACGCGAAAAGGCTATAAAAATCGTCTAATTTAAAATACACATAGCAATTAAATAATACATTATCAGAGCTTATTTATACATTTGGAACATTAAATATGCCTTTTCAAGTAAATACGATTAAAATAAGATTAATTTAGCATTTTTAAAATGTTTGCTAAAAAAGTTCAAAAATCAGCATTTTAGCAAAACTTCAAGCCAAAAGCGGCAAATATAAGAATTGTCCTAAAAATCTCAAATTTTTTGTGTGAACTCGGTGCCACTAGTGGCCACTTTTCCGCACTACCCATCATCGAAAATAAAAAAAAAGTTTTTTTCGGCCCACCCTACTGAACACCTCACATCAAACGACAATCTATAAAATTTTGAAAAAATTTCATATTTAACCTTTTGGTCTCCCACATGTGTATTTTAAACAATTCTTTCTAAGTGAGCCCCTAATTAGGTTGGAGGCGTGAAATTTTGCATACTTATAGCCGAGCATCTCATATCAAGCGATAAATCATAAAATTTTGAAAAAGTCGTACATTTATCCCTTTGGGCTCCCACATGTGTATTTTAAACAATTCTTTCTAAGTGAGCCTCTAATTAGGTTGGAGACGTGAAATTTTGCATATTTATAGCTGAACACCATCATGCGACAAATCATAAAATTTTGAAAAAGTCGTACATTTAACCCTTTGGTCTTCCACATGCGTATTTTAAGCAATTCTGTCTAACTGAGCCCTTATTAAATTGGAGATTTGAAATTTTGCATACTTATAGCAGAACACCAGCGACAAATCGTAAAATCTTGAAAAAGTCTTACGTTTAACCCTTTGAGCTACCACTTATGTATTTTAAGGAATTCTTTCTAAGAGAGCCTTTAATTAAGTTAGAGACATGAATTTTTACATACGACCTCAGACTTCTGGACTGAATACCTCAGACTACACGACAAATCATAAAATGTTCCAAAAAGTCCTATATTATTTACTCCTCCGGGCGCTAATTTGAGTGTTTTAAGCGATTTTTCTAACCTCCGCCCTTTTCACACGGATTTTTCACACTTTTCCAACTTTTGCCGACACCCCTTTGACCATTCTTTCATATTATGCACCATAGCCTTACATATTTTAGTTCCACTTTTTACCACCAGATGCGCCTACTTATCTCGTGTGCTATGGGCCCAATCGCTTCGACTTATAAATCTACGGATAGTATGTAAAACGGAGTTTCGTTCGGATAGAGGTTTGTTTAGAATAGAGTGCGCCCCTGGTTGCGAAATGTGAAACTAATAGATTTTTCAAAGGGATAAAGTGTTTTGAGTGGAATATTAAACGAAACCCTCTGTGCGATCTGTGATCACACTTACCCACTTGTTTTCTTGTGTGTGTGGAGTGGGGATGGTTGCGGGGCGGGACGTTTAGTTGTATTGGAGCCACAATAAAAATTTTATTTTATGTCTAAAAGTATGTCATATTTTTTTCTTTCTTTAGTTTGTTTGTCTACGTTAGCCTTTTCTTAAAAAATATCCCCGATTACATAAAAAACAGTCATCACATCATACAGAAAATTTTTGCAGGAAAACATAAGAAAGTTGTATACACTAATGTACTGCCTTTATAAAATGGCTAGAAACGCTACGAAATTTAAATATGTTTTCGGATAGAGACTCCAATAAAATCTAGTTTCATAAATTTAATACCATAACACATGCTTTGTTAAAAAACCCTATCATTGACAAGTCCGTGTTAATACGTTCACTATGCCCCAGGTTTCACTGCAATATAAGCGTTAATTAAAGTAATATAATTCTGTTTTTTAATGAATTTTTAATACATTGGACAATTATTAATATTATCAAAGATTATATTGATATTCGTAATTAAGTTTTTTTTTCATATAATGTCGAAATAATGAATCATCTTTCTTTAGCATTTATATTAGATACAGAAAGAATATTACAATTTTACCCTTTTTCTATACTGTCAGGGGTTAAAGCAGAACATCGAAAATTGAAATGATGTAAAGCTGCTCCACTACTTACGATGAAGTTAGATTAATTCATCGATTAATTCAACGATTAATTCATCGTAACTCGTACAGGTAGAGTATACATGAATAGAAGTATTGGAATATGTTTTATCATTAATCTTTACAACGAGATATACTGTAGACTTGAAATTATCTGCGCCCATATTAAGGAAGTACACTTTAGATATTCGATATTGATGTAGTTGACAGTTTCCTCTTCTGATCCGATGTTAGGAATGCCTGTTTAAAAGATTATATCAATCGAATGGTTACATGTTTTATTCTTCTCAGCATACATGTCTTTAATTTTCAATAGCATGTATTTGCTGATCAACTCTTTAGAAAGGTTTATAACTGCAATCATTTTCTTCTACCACTTGTATATTCCTGCTGATCATAGAGAGCACTTCTGCCAAATATTTTACTGCGATCTTTCTAAGCTCTTGTATAGTCATTTTTGTCTTCTTCAATAGCAGATTTCATTTGTCTCTACTTACCAACTCAATTTCCAGAGTTGTTAAATTCAAAACCTCTATCCCTTTTTTCGTTTTTTCAGATTTCAGATACGTTTTGCAACGTATCTGATCTTTAACCCTCCGTGCGTCTTGCAAAAGGATAAATTTGTAATGATTTCTTTCTTTGCATTTTGTTTTTAAGGCTAAGAAAATTTGATTCTTTCAACATCATAAAAGAAAACTCAATTACAAATATGAATGTAATCCTTGAGAGTATTAATCATTCTTCAATGTATTTAAAATTCATTAAATCTATAGAATTACATTATCTTAAATATTGCTTGTATTGCTGTGAAACCTGGAGCTTAGTGAACGGAATATTACGCCCCAAACACTTAGAGGGTTAAAATCTCATAAATTGATCGATCGTAAGTTGGAGGGTGTCTGTATTTTTTGCGGATATAATTCATGTAATTTTTCATATTGCAATACGGAATGTTAAAATAAAAAGTACGCAATTTAATGGTATAAGCAATATATAAGGACAGTTAGAAATATTTAAAAATGGGAGTGTAATGAAGTTACATAGAACAACAATCTGCTATGCAGGGTGTATCAAGATTGATCGTTCTAATTTGGTGGAAAGGTAGAAAATAGTAAAAGAAGAAAATCTCACATAGGAAGGTATTGACGCAAACGAACGCATGACGTTTAGAAGGCAGGGCGTTGTGTATCCAGAACTTTCATACAATCTCATAAATTGAACGATCGTAAGTTGGACAGTGTCTGTGTTTTTTTGCGGAGATAATTCATGTAATTTTTCATATTGCAATACGGAATGTTAAAATAAAAAGTACGTAATTTAATGGTATAAGCAATATATAAGAACAGTTAGAAATATTTAAAAATGGAAGTGTAATGAAGTTATATAGAACAACAATCTGCTATGCAGGGTGTATCAAGATTGATCGTTCTAATTTGGTGGAAAGGTAGAAAATAGTAAAAGAAGAAAATCTCACATAGGAAGGTATTGACGCAAACGAACGCATGACGTTTAGAAGGCAGGGCGTTGTGTATCCAGAACTTTCATACAATCTCATAAATTGAACGATCGTAAGTTGGACAGTGTCTGTGTTTTTTTGCGGAGATAATTCATGTAATTTTTCATATTGCAATACGGAATGTTAAAATAAAAAGTAGGCAATTTAATGGTATAAGCGATATATAAGAACAGTTAACAGGATTTTAAAATGGATGTGTAATGAAGTTATATACAACAAAAATCTGCTATACAGGGTGTATCAAGATTGATCGTTCAAATTTGGTGGGGTGGTAGAAAATAGTAAAAGAAGACACTCTCACGTAGGGAAGTGTGAACGCAAACGAACGCATGACGATTATAAGGCAGGGCGTTGTGTATCCACAACTTTCTTAAAATCTCACAAATTGAACGATCTTAAGTTGGATGGTGTCTATATTTTTTGCGAAGATAATTCATGCAGTTTTTCATATTTCAATACGGAATGTTACAATAAAAAGTAGGCAATTTAATGGTATAAGTTATATATAAGAACAGTTAGCATGATTTAAATATGGATGTGTAATGAAGTTACATAGAACAAAAATTTGCTATACAGGCTGTATCCAGATTAAATCGTTCAAATTTGGTGGGGAGGTAGAAAATAGTAAAAGAAGACAATCTCACATAGGGAAGTGTAGACGCAAACGAACGCATGAAGTTGTAGAAGGCAGGGCATTGTGTATCCACAACTTTTGATCAATCTCTCGGGCAAGTCCAGACGGTAGACATTACACATTCTACAAGGTGACTTTGCAGAAGTAACATACATCATTATACATTAAATGGATGTGCAGATACGCATTTAACTTGCGGTGGGATAGGGGAGAGTAAAAAGAGAGCTGCGCAAATGTATCCAGAATGTTACCCCGCTTAGCGCAAATCTCGAAGTCTTAAATAATGTGTTTCAGAAAGAGCTTTTTTTTTCTTTTAAGATTTATACTAATGTTTAAAACCAGGACCTAGCCGTCATCAAGGAGATGAATGAGAAAACATTTCCTCATTCACTTGATAATGGCCAGGTTCTGGTTGAAAGCACAGGGGAACTATTGCGAACTTTTTAATATCTCTGAATTCGTTTTCATATTTTAAAGCTTTTTATATTGTTTTTACACGTAAAGAGTAAGTTATGAATCATTTTAAATATTTTTATGTTTTCATCTTTAAAATGCTGTAAGACGAAGTTTATACTCCATTAATTCTTGCTCCAGTTGGACATAAACCAGAGATATACCCTGTCTTAATTTTATGGTTATTAGTATATATTTTGTAAAAATAAATACTTTCTGATATTTGATCCTTCATATTTCTGTTGCTCTGTATGACGTTCTTTATTTTTTTCTTTCAGATAAATATAAACAATTTTTCTGTCTGCTCTATTTTCGTCTGAGGATTTCGCGAACATCAATTTTCCCGAAAAAAGAACACTTTGACTTCATTAGTCTTCATCTGTCAAAAACTAACAGTCATGACCGACGATTCTTCCCAAAACAGTCAGCTTGGTGATATTTGTTCTGAAAGTATATCCAAGAATACTACTTCTATTTTATCAAGAATACTACTTCTATTTTATCATCCAATTTTCACACAAGTTATGGACAAAAATGAAGCACCATGTGAACAAAGATTCACCATTTTGGAAAAACGTTTTCTCAGATTAAAAATGGCATAAAAATTCAGAAATCCCTAAAAATATGATACAATATCCGAAAGAAAACAAAAAGAGTTATCAAATCAGAAACTCAAGAAAGAAAAAGAAAATGATCACTTGACTGACTAAGAAAACGGCGAAATTACCATCCCTCTATATCTAGACGATTCAGATGTTAAAAGAAAACATCCAAAAGCTGCTGTACAATGAAAGGATGGAGTAAAAGAAAGAAATTTTAATTCTGTCATTTTTTGTATTAAATGATTTCATTTCGATACAAGCATGCTCGACAAGCATGCTCGTTCGTTATACAATTAGATAAAACATTTTTTTTCTAATTTAAGGGCTCATTCTTCCTCGAAAAATATTAAAAGTTACAGAAGAACGTCCTGAGATTAGATGAATAAAGAAAATTTGGAAATTACACAAATAGCCTGATACACTTCATGTAATGATGTAACCGTAGGAAGTGTTATTGGTTGATTGAAGCATCAAAATTTGTTCGCAAGAAAAGGTCTTATGCCATTCCTGTTTAAAAGTATTTTCTTAAGCCAGTTTTAGATTTAGTTAAATTTGAGTAGAAACAGTTGGAAATGTAATTTTTTTAAGTCTTTACTTCATTCCCATCAGTAGCAGTGTTCAAGTATCAACAGATCTTCTTTTACTTCTTCATGATCTTTGGAAACGTCAACGGCTGACTTAAAGTACTGGTAAATTGCCAAATTACGTAACTGTAGACATTATATTCAGATGGTAAACATAAATATGACCCATAAATTTTACCCTGCGATATTCACGCATTAGCAACTGATTTTTTTTTTTTTAATCATCCTGAGAAAAGATTGTAATTTAAATCTAGCTCTTAGTCACGCACAGTCTAGCATAAATGTAAAAGCATGGGGTAATTCTAAACAAGCTGTCATTTGTGTTTCTCCACAAATTTGTTCTAAGGAGTGAGGTATTAGCTGAACGAAAACAAGTTGGTCTATATACAGGGTGATTCATAAAAGATGGGCAGAACTTTAAGGGGTTATAGTACACTTAAAGACAAATAATATTAAATAGGAGACTAAGGGTCCCAGACGTATTCCCAAGGAGATAGGGGGCATTAAAGTTTAGGGTCCGAAATTTCAAATGATTATAAAACATGGAAAAATTGGTCAATTCGTTTGCGGTTTTTGCAAAAAATTTTCTTTATGCCAGTATTTTCTTGAAATAAAATTTTAAAGTTCAATTTCAAAAAATGCCGATAGGGGGCGCTTTAGACTTTGGAGTAACAAACAACTATTTTTTAACGTTATTTTTTGTATTTCTTTAAATGATTTCGAAAGCTTAGACTTAAACTTAAATTTTGATCTAAAAATCTGAGTCCTAACGAGTAGTTAAGTAGCATAAACTGAAATTTGAAATTTGAAACCCTTCTCCCCCAGAACAAAAATCAGTTATTCCCGATCTTTGTGTCGTAGATTAGGCTCTAACTACTGCCGCGTTTTGCTAAAATTATTCTTTATGTCAGTATTTTCTTGAAAATAAATTTTAAAGAAAATTTTCAAAAAATTCCGATAGAGGGCGCTTTAGACTTTGGAGTAACGAACAACTATTTTATACCGTTATTTTTTGTGTCTCATTAAATGCTTTCTAAAGCTTAGACTTAAACTTAAATTTTCAGCTCAAAATCTGAATCGCTGAGCGTGGTTCAGTAGCGAGGGGAGGGGGTTCAAATGTCAACTTCTGAACATAGTTCAGTTTGCACTACTTAACCATGCCCAACGATTCTGTGCTGTGATACGAGGCAAAAATACAACTTTCGTCAAGGACTGCATAGTCGGAATTCACTCATAAAGGCACTGGCACAGTTGGAAACGTCGCTCATGCAAACGTTAAAGCTCCATTCCTGACGCTAGTCACCGGGTGAAGAAGGAAACAGAAAGTATGCAAATGTCAAATGGGGAAGAAGAAGAACACGTATGCAAAATTTCGACACGATTCAGGCATAAAAACCACTGAACGGTGAGTCAAGTGTAAGTCGCAGTAGTAATGAATCGGAAGATGGTGCCCTTCACGAATAAGGAAAAGGCTGAGATGCATTTAATTTACGGAGCGGCAGATGGAAATGGTGCAGAGGCACAACGAATGTACGGAGAGCGATTTCCCAACAGGCGGTTGCCTAACCGCAAAACTTTCGAACGCTTGCACAGACAGTTGTGTGAGACGGGATCATTTCTCGCTTCCCGGTCGAATGCAGGTCGTTCAAAAAAGGACGAATCAGTAGTTGTTGCAGAAGCCATTCTGGATGTAGTAGCGGCGCAGCCAAGTACAAGTACACGAACAGTGGCTAGGCAGGTGGATACCTCACAGTCCATGACTTGGAGGGTACTGAAGAATGAACATTTGCTCCCGTTTCATGTGCAACGAGTCCAGAAACTGTCTCCAGGGGATTATCCAAATCGTATTGAATTCGCCCGCTGGTTTCTGCAGCAGAACGCGCTAAATCCACATTTTGGACGAACTGTGCTTTTCACCGATGAATGTACCTTCACACGTGAAGGTACATTTAACACACACAATGCACATGTATGGGCGGATGTCAATCCACATGCTCATCAGAGACGCTTTTCCATCAATGTTTGGGCAGGAATCCTCGGAGACCACCTAATCGGACCGCACCTTCTTCCTGAACGCCTCAACGGTAAAACATACCTCACATTTCTGCAACATGTGCTGCCAGACCTGTTAAACGTTGTTCCTCCACGCATCCGGCGGGTCATGTGGTTCCAGCACGATGGAGCGCCAGCCCATTACGTACGAGACGTCCGCAACTATCTGGACATCACATTTCCGAACAGATGGATTGGTCGAGGTGGTCCTGTTGCTTGGCCTGCTCGCTCGCCAGATCTTTCACCCCTCGATTTCTTTTTTTGGGGACGATTGAAGGCTCTTATGTATGAGACACCCATTGAATCCCCCGAGGAACTGGTCGCCAGACTTTCCGCCGCTGTAGGGGAAGTGCTCGAAAAGCCTGATGTTTTCGCGAATGTTCGCCGTTCCATTCTTCGCCGTTGTTCTGCGTGCATAACCTCTGGTGGTCACAATTTTGAACATTTATTGTAATTACATGTTAATAAATATGCTTTGGTAACATAATCCTAATTTGTGTCTTTTTACCTCGTATCACAGCACACAATGTGTGGACATGGTAAACTGAACTGTGCTCAGGAGTAGAAATTTCAAACCCCTCTCCCCAGAAACTTAACCACGTCTAACGATTCAGATTTTGGGCTGAAAATTTAAGTCTAAGCTTTAGAAAGCATTTAATAAGACACAAAAAATAACGGTATAAAATAGTTGTTCGTTACTCCAAAGTCTAAAGCGCCCTCTATCGGAATTTTTTGAAAATTTTCTTTAAAATTTATTTTTAAGAAAATACTGACATAAAGAATAATTTTAGCAAAACGCGGCAGTAGTTAGAGCCTAATCTACGACACAAAGATCGGGAATAACTGATTTTTGTTCTGGGGGGAGAAGGGTTTCAAATTTCAAATTTCAGTTTACGCTACTTAACTACTCGTTAGGACTCAGATTTTTAGATCAAAATTTAAGTTTAAGTCTAAGCTTTCGAAATCATTTAAAGAAATACAAAAAATAACGTTAAAAAATAGTTGTTTGTTACTCCAAAGTCTAAAGCGCCCCCTATCGGCATTTTTTGAAATTGAACTTTAAAATTTTATTTCAAGAAAATACTGGCATAAAGAAAATTTTTTGCAAAAACCGCAAACGAATCGACCAATTTTTCCATGTTTTATAATCATTTGAAATTTCGGACCCTAAACTTTAATGCCCCCTATCTCCTTGGGAATACGTCTGGGACCCTTAGTCTCCTATTTAATATTATTTGTCTTTAAGTGTACTATAACCCCTTAAAGTTCTGCCCATCTTTTATGAATCACCCTGTATATATACGTCCGCAGGCGTTAATCAAATTAAGATAATTTCTTTACAATTACCCCTAATATACTCTATTAACGTCTTTCGTAAACACGCACTCTAAAATTGCTGACAAACACACAAATGTCCGTTAGAAAATAATCAAATTATACCTAGCACATAAAACAAAATGTAAATCCATAAAATAGTCAAATTATTCCAGAAAACTCCAATTTTTTGTCCGAAACGACAAATAAGACTTAAGTTATAATTGTAGAAATACGCTTGTAATGCATTTTGATGTATTGTACTATCTAATTCATGTGTAACTAGCTAATCCTTATAAATTCTACACATCTAGAATAAAAAGCGAGCAAAAGAAAGACCAAGCAGCTATACCAGTTTGCTCTTCAGTTTTGAGTGAAAATGCCAAAATGTTATACATGATAAAATAAGATTTACTGCATTTATGAATATGAAAAATCCGTATTAGTGATCATATTTTTACGTCTCTTTTCTTGTTGATGTGCGCAGCAAAGCCAATGAAATGTTGATGTTCGTAAAGGTTATACAACAACAAATTCCCTAGTTTTAATCAAGGTGAGAGTTTGGACGATGTAGGTGTGATCAAAGTACATGTAAACACAGCTAACAGGTCGCGTCCAAGATTATCCCCATTAGGGTGATGCTCAAGTAGCATGTGTAATGGTTTCGGTTGAAGTTTCGAAACCTAGAATTTTTTAAACGTTCCAATGAATCTATATATTTGCGCAAAAGGGTATATCCAAAGATCTGACATCGAGCAGGTTCTGCAAAAATGTAGTAGTTAAGATGAATATGATAGTTAAAATAAATTAGTTTTGACTGTCAACATGAAGCTGATGATCGAAATCTTTTTCAGTTTCTTCTTTTGAATAGTATAAATTTCTGTGGTATTGAGCAGTTAAAGCATTTATTTGCTACTGTAAATTATTGTTCGCTCTGAAACATTTACGAAGTAGTTATATTGTGTAGTCTAAAGACTGTTTTTAATTAAGTTTCAACTACATAGCCCCTTAGCCCCTTTGATGCAGCTACATGATATTTACACGGGAAGACGCTGATAATGAACAATCCACATATCGTATGACGTATCCCGGCGAAAGAATGTCAGGCTGGATCTCATTTACCATCTTGGTATTCCTAACGTTAGACGCGGCATGAAAAGGACTTAATATGTAATGACATTAGACGTGTAAAATATGCGTTTATTTTACGCTCAACCGTTTCTACGCTTCTCTGTATTTCCAAAAAAAGATTATCCTTAATAGCAACGTAATTAAAATATGGTACACAGGTGAACGTAACGTGATTGAAACGCAACACTGACGCTCATGATTGTTTTTACATGAGATGGAAAATGAGTCGCATACTGGTCTCTAAGACATCCGTATTTCTCATTTTCTGACGAGTTACAAATAACTAACGACGCAGTTAAGATGATTTCACAGTCGATTCATCTCCTGAGGTCCACACTGTGACCAATTAAAAATGTCTCATTTTTAATTGTTTTTAAGATTAGGAGAATTTTTGTGGTATCATAGTGTCACTTTAAAACGTGAAAAGCACTGAAAATTCATAAACGTTTAGTCTACAATAATGAAATGTTTATTGTTTTACTTAAAGAGAATGGAAAACGTGTTTTTAAGTGTAACGTATTTGGCTCAGAGACAGTATAAAAGTTAAAATTCGTAACTTAAAAATATAATAGGTGACTTGAAGTAGATGAATTTTCATGTAATGAAAAGCAATATTTAAAACGTTTTCGCGTTTTTGAACTACGCTTCTAAAATTAAAGGTTTAAAAATTAACTATAAGACAACCAGAGTAGAGGATACCCTTTATATAATAATTTAAAAGATCAGGTTCATATATCTGAAAAAAAAAAAACTGTTAACTTTCAAATTTCTTATATATGAGCAAGTGGTCCCCAAATTTTTTTTTTTAGGAATTTTTATTTACTGCTCTGGTTTTAAAAGATCATTAATATATAGATTTTTTTCACTAGTGGAGAAAACTCATTTCACGCTTGATAAATGAATAAAAATTTCTTTCTGCTTTAAGCGGACACTTGTTGATGACAGATTATTTTGCTATGTTATATTAAAGCAACCAACTACCGTTAACAAAATCTACAGATGACAAAAAAATAAGGTTAAAAGTATATTTTAATTTTGAAAAATGTTTCGTTTTTGTGTCATTTTTAACGAGCTTTTATAGATTGATAAGTGTTTAAGCGTATCTAGAAAGGCAATTAATTTATATTTTGATGAAAGAACGATTGTAAATTAATTTATTAGAAGAGACCAACACTTTTCTGTTTAGGCAACTCTCTATTAAAATGCTGAGAAAAATTTATATATTATTTAGTTATTTATAATAAAATTAATCTGATGGAACATCTGACATCTGATGGAACTAGTATCTGATGGAACATTGAAAACTGGTTGTTTTATGGAGGGCATTAAAAATGAAAATTATAAGGCTCTATTTTTCATTTTATCTCGCTGTGTACAGATGGTACCAGCAATTGACTTGTTAGTTAGGACGGAGCGCACTGGTAAAATTTTTTCATCGTTCATACTAATGATATCTTTTAATGAAACTATTAAATTTTATAAAAATAGTAAATAAAACCTTTGTGCAAGAATATTAAAAAGCAGAAAAACAGCGTTTAAAAATGCACAAATAATACGTAAAAAGCTGCAAACAGCTGTTTCGAATCTATCTAATCTTTTCTTTCGTATAATTGACGGTTTGACTATGGGTAACCCTCTTTGTCCAATTTTATGCGATATTTATAAGCACTATTTTGAGGTCAAACGTTTTGAAATTTTAAAATTTCCGTTCTATGTTCGTTATGTTGATGATGTTTGCAGGGTGACACATAAATGCTGTGACGTGATGAAAATGTCAATTTATTTTAATGTTTTTACCCATTTTCGAGCAATACTATTGTTTTATTCATGATCCTCGTGCTTTTTTGTTGTGTAATTGCTATTTCAGCTGATATTATTTCTCTGTTTCGAAGGAAAATTTATTGTCCAAAGACGACCAGCCAGCCATCGTCCCCCACCAAAAGAGGGGGATGCCAATTTCTGCGATTGCCAAATTGCGCCGGGAACAAGTCCGTCGCGCCGTCAAACATATTAAAGAGACCCTTGGGATCAAAGGCCGTCAACGAAGAGGAAGACCGCGAAAAACAAGGACCTCAGTGCCCTTAACATGGTCAAGAAGAAGATCCAGCGAAATCCCCAAAGAAACATCCAACAATTGGCCAAGGAGCACAGCGTCGACTTCAAATTCGTGCGAAGACATGTCAAAGAAGATCTGCGACTCATCTTGTACAAACTGGCGAAAGGACGTCATCTCACGGAACAAATGAAGGCGTCAAGGCTCGAAAAGGGCAAGAAGATGAAGTCCCTGTGCCGCGGCGATGTTCTGAATCGGATTTCCGATGACAAGATTTTCGTGGTCCAAACTTTCCGGAACTCGCAGATGCAACGCGGGTTGCTACTCAAAGGGGCTCCGCGTATTGTAAAAGGGAAAAGTTTCTTTTTCTGAAGTCTATGATGGTATGGGCGGGGATTTCCGGATTGGAAAAGACAGAACTCGTCTTCGTCCCTAAAGGCGATAAGATCAACGCAGAGACGTATCAGGAGCTAACTTCGGAAGGTGCCGTGATCCCCTGGGCCGAAAAGAAAGCAAAGAACATCGACTGGAGGTTTCAAGAAGACTGGCTGACTACCCACGGAGCGAAGAAGACGGTGGAGCGGTGCGAGGCGAATCTCTCGTGATTTTGGACGAAGTGCTTTTGGCCCTTAAACTCACCTGACTTGAGCACTATGGACTTCGCTGTTTGAAGGATCCTGGAGCAAAAAGCCTGCCCAATCAAGAAAAAGTCCCTGGATTCCTTGAAAAGCGCTTTGAAAAAGCCTAGGCTGAAATCATGCTGGAAATAGTCTCGGCCATCTTGAAGAATTTACAGAAGCGTCTAGACGCCTGTTTCACCGCTGGAGGAAACCATTTCGAATTACCTTGATTGTTTCTTGTACAGAATTTTCTCCTATTTCGAATGGTGAAGAAAACTAATTGTTTCGTTCGTTCAGTGAAATGTTATGCGTACTTATCTGCTTATAAAGTACTTATCTGCGTCACAGTATTTATGTGTCACCCTGTATGTCTTGGCTGAAATGAATTGGGATATTAATCATATCCTCTCTATTAGGAATTCAATTGATCCCTATTGCATTAAGTTTATTTCTGAAATTGAGACCAATAACTGCCTTTCTTTCCTGGATGCCCTTGTTATTCGTTGTGAAGATGCCTTTCAGACTACCGTCTTTCCTATACCTTTTGCTGTCAGTCTTCCATCTCATAGGTATTCTTCTCATCCTCCTAACCAGAAATTCGCTGCTTTCAATATTTTTGTTTTTTGGGCTACCAATATTTGTTCCACTCCTCAGTTACTTAGTGGTGAACTTAATTACCTCAAAGCTATTGCTGTTGATCGTGGTTATTCCTCTAATATTATAGAATCTATTTATAAGGAATTGACGAAAACCGTCCATTCTGAAAAGCAATTTTATTCCAACTCTAATACTTCAGTTGTGTTGTCATTTCTTCCTAAAATCAGTCATCAAGTTGCTGAAACCTTAAGAAGGTTTGATTTTAATGCTATTTTTTCTCCTGTTAATAAAATCTCTTTTTCAAATCTCAAACACCCCATTGATCGTTTAGATAACTGGGGTATTTACCAAATCTCTTGCCAGTGTGGTCTTTCTTATATTGGCCAGACTAAATGCACTCTTAGATTTCGTTTAAAAGAGCATGATAGTTATGTGATAAATGAGGAGCTTAAACGTTCTTCTATTGCTCAACATTGTTGGTCTTTTCAACATAAGTTCAATTTTTCCTCCACCATCATTATCCAAAAATGTTCTTCTAACCTTGATCTTGATTTTTGGGAAGCTTACCACATCATTAAAATCTCTCACTCTTTAGTCAATGACTTATCTAGTACTCCTGATTTTCCGAGTATTTGGAAAGCATTAATTTAATTTCCCCCCTCCTTTTGTTTCTTTTTCTCTCGTTCTCCGGTAGATTACGCTACTTGTCCACTCAGTTGTTTTATGCTGCTCCTCTCTCATTGGTTCTTTTTGGCGCATTCGCTACCCGTATCGGGTATATAAGCCGCGTCTCTGTCGCTTTGCCCAGCCTTGTTTTTTCTAGCACGCTGTGCCTTGCTGTATCTTGCACTGAAGAAGAATCTCGCTAGTAGATTCGAAACAGTTGTTTGCAGCTTTTTACATATTATTTGTTACGTATTATTTTTTAAACGTTGTTTTTCTGCTTTTTAATATTAAATTTTAACCAACTATTTTTATGTATTTTCCCGCATCTTAGTTTTCAGCTGTCACTTGGCCGCCTCATCTCGTCCCGTTTAAAACCTTGTTTGGAATATGCGCATGTGTAGCGTGAAAGCTTATAGCAAAAGCGTGAGTGTTTTTTTATTATTTTGAGTACTACTACTTCCAATTAACAATCTCTATAAGTAGATTTATACTACAAATGAAATATTAAGATTACAGTTTGCGAGACAAAATAGTAAAAATATAGTCACCAGGGGCAACCATGTAACAATAAGTAGAAAAAATTTTACTCTAAGGATACAAGTTCTATAAATGTGTTCAAAACATAAAATTAGAATGTTTAATTGTTATTATTGCGTATTATGTGTTAAATCAGTATATAGCAATTTCATGACCTATAGGCTTCTTTTCTATACAGCAATGCAAAATGATCATTTAATTGACTAAAGAATAAATACAATCATATTACTCCACAAATAAACCGAATAAATTTATTTTATGAAAGTAAATGAGTAACATATACTTCATGAAAATATTGTAAAATAATGGTTAAATAATTGTTCAAATTTGTCCAATTTTTAAAGTTTTTTTTAATACAATTTTGTATTCAAAATTTCATTATCTGAATAGAGATAGTTTGTAATAGCTATTTTTGCCTACTGTTCCAGACATTAAAAAGCCAAAATAATAATATTTACAATCACTTTTCATGAAAAAATATATTTAAATGTGAATATTAAACAAGAAAGAAAACTTTAATATAATTAAGCTATTATGTGCGAAAAGCATTTAATGGATAATATTACGAAATCTTTAAGATATATTTAAAACAATAGATTTAAAAAGTATTATTTAAAACCATTTTCTTATAACGTGTCCAAACACTGTACTTTTAATTCAAATATGTATTTACACGTCAATACTGAAAAGAACGAAAAATTCTAAATTATTAAATTATTGTGTACGAAAAGCACTGAATAATGCAAACTAAGTCCGATAAAGCGATATATTTAAAATGATTTCTTATAGCATGTAAATGAAAAACCTTTCTTCTAAACGTTATAAATGTGCGGGAAGAAGCGACATTTTAAAAACTCTTTTATACAATATGATTTTCATATATTATAATATGTTATTTTCATGTGTTATCATGTGTTATAAACACACTATTTGATCGCTAATTAATCAAGAAAACATCCGTCAGCTATTGCGACAACGGATGCTGCCTTTGGAATAGGAATATCTCCCCCAGGCAAAGGTAAATGAATGGCACCCCGATTAGAGAAGATTGCATTTGTCGTGACAATATCATTCAATCTGCCATAAGCTGAGAATATTTTTAAAACAAAAAAAATTAGCCTTTTTTAGAACATTTGGGGTCTTGATGGAGTTGGCGACTGTAGGACATTGCTGAGAGCAGAGAAACCTGGTAACATAAAATATTGTAACGTATGAAATGCAATGTTGTACAATATATGGGAGGCTATTTACTTCCTTTATGAGCATGTGTGTGCTTTTAGAGAATGACTTTTATATTATGCAGTATAACTATCCTGTGATTTATATTTAAAATAGCAATTTGTGAATAATCCCTTCTCGTCCAGTCATTTTTAGAAAGCAACTTCATTTCAACTCATTATAAGTTGTACTATATAGTTGACAAATAAATTATGAAAGACAAAATGTGTTAACATTTACGCATGAGCAATTAAAAATTATTTCGTACAAAAGCTTATATTTTATCAAATATGAAATATATTCATTTTCAAATTGCAGTACAATATCTCTCTTGCATATTTTCAAATTTTCTGAAATTTGATTTAAATTTTGGTGAATTATATGTTATTAACATCGGCATGTTATAAACAGAAAACATGCGAGACATTTTTGAGTTTTTCCCAGAACGCATGTACGAACGCAAACACCTAATTTTTGGACTTACAATCATGTACTATTTCCTCTTAATAAAAACCTGTTTCTAAAATTGCAGCAGCAAAAAGCAGCTCTTTTATTACGGAAAGTTTTTAGAAATTCTGATTGTTATTTTTCCAACCGATTTCGAAAATACCGAATATGTTTTCAGAATCATGGTTATTTAAGAGATTACACTATTTTTATTACACATTTCTGCTATTATTGAAAAACAAATTTAGCAGTTTTTTTTTACAATGTATTAATATTTCATAACACATACCATAGCAAGCTTACACAATTACGCATTAACAATGTCTGCGAATAATAACAGATAACTTACTCAAAATAAATACTCGAATTAGATAAATACAGCATACTTAAAAAAAAAAAAAAACAGTAAGCTTTAAAACTAATCTTTTTTTTTTATTTTCGAACAAATCAAAGTCAACTTGCAAAAATCGCAATTTGAAACTATTTTTTATCTACGCTTATTCTTAAATTATTATTTATTTTTGAATCATCATTTTTTATATACAGGCATCCCTCGAATTACGTATTATGCGACTTACGTAAATTCGTCGTTACGTAATAAATCTCGGAAATTACATTTATGAACACACTAGCGCTCTTGATATGCATTTACTTTTGATAATTGTTTTATAAATAAAATATGCGGATAAAATCCACAACCATATATAATAATATAGTTTTATATATTAGTGAATGATATATTTTTATTAGGATATACAATTAAATCTTTAACAAAACAAACTCAAATCTAATAAAAATGACACAAAAAATTTAGTGTTCAACCGTAAAAAGTATGTTAGCTGAATTCAAACCAGAACGACAGCTAATTTTAAAGTTTCGATGAAGAGAAACGGGTGTATTTTTTCTTCTAGCTTCATCTGTTCGTTTGACGTAGATTTAAAAGGGTTTAAATACATTCATCAAAGTTAAATTTATAAATCCCGTATTCCATTAGAGTTTTTTTATTTGAAAAGTGTCTTTCAGTTTGTTTTTAAATTTTTTCTGACTTCTATAGTTTACATCTGAGTAAAAACTGCTGCAAGATGCTTTATTTATAAAACAACACTGTGAAAATAATATATATATATATATTTAAACCGGTGCAGCCTGTTAGTACCCTTGCCTAGTGTATGGGGAAAGAACGCGGATGGGTTTCCTCCAACCCGCTTGGCCAGCGTGGAGGAATTTGGCCACCTACGCCCCTTATTTTACCATGAATTCACAAAATAAATCACGGCCCTTAATTCCCGGCGGTCTGAATGTTCCTGGTTACGGTAGCGATCAGAAAGACATGAAGACAGAGGGTTCGAAGAATAACCGGGCTCGGCTAGGCTGCCATAAGTTGCTGACCTTGGCTACGTATAATGGACGATCTCTATCTTCGGAAAATCGTTTACAGAAACTTCAAGAAGAATTAGAAAGAATAAACTGGGACATCCTAGGATTATGTGAAGTAAGAAGAAAAGGAGAAGAGAAGATTGATCTTGCCAGCGGACATGCATTATACTACAGAGGCACAGAAGATGGAAAAACAACCGGTGTAGGATTTCTGATTCATAAAAGGTGGAAGAATCACATCGTAGAATATGATAGTGCATCAGATAGAGTTGCAAGGTTAGTAATACAGGTGTCCAGAAGATACAAGCTGCAAATTACCCAAGTTTATGCGCCAACAGTAAGCTATACTAATGACGAAATTGAGGATTTCTAAGAAGAAGTAGCTTCAATGCATCAAAAGGGAAAATGCTACATAAAATTAATAATGGGAGACTGGAATGCTAGAATTGGGGAAAAAGAGAAAGGTGAGTTATCAGTAGGAAATCATGGATATGGGGTGCGAAATGAAAGAGGAAACAGAGTGATTGAGTTTGCAGAATGTGAACAGTTGTATATCATGAATTCATTTTTCAAGAAAAAGCGACAAAGAAAATGGACATGGCGTTGTGCAAATGGCTCAACAAGTGAAATCGACTACATCTTAACAAACAAAAAGCACCTTATTCAGGATTGCAGCGCTCTCAATAACTTCAATACAGGAAGTGATCACAGGTTGGTTAGATGCAAACTGCTGTTAAATACTAAAGTGAAAAGAATGAAGCTTTTGCAACACTCAAAGAAATCAATCGATATAATAAATCTCCAGAAAAAATAAAGAAGAATTCCATTTGGAACTTAAAAACCGTTTCCAAGTACTTCAATCAACTTTAGAAGAAGAGCAAGATGTTACAGTAGTGAACAAGAAACTAACCAATACTCTACAAGATATCGCAAAGAAGATAGGCGGCGAAGCACAAGCAAAGCAGACAAAGAAAATAACAGAAGAAACAAGAAGATTGATGAAGAAACGGAGAGAATTTAAAATGAAGAAAAACGATCCTAAATCAAGAGTTGAATATGCTGAATTATGTAAAACGGTAAGAAAATGTGTTACAGAAGATATCAGAAAGTTTAACTCTGATCTTGTCAAGAAAATTCTAGATGATAACAAAAGTTTAAAATCAGCTAGGCGCAAACTTTATGTTGGAAGACAAGGTATTTTTACACTAAAGAGGGCAGATGGAACAATCACCAAAATCAATAAAGAAATACTGCACCTTGTTGAAAAATTCTGTAACGTGCGAGAAATTCTAAAATGTGAAGATCAAAGGGAAATCAAGCTATACGATCCACGAGAAAACTTAACAGAAACCGAAGCCATAATCTCAGTGATGACAGACGAAGTTTTACAAGCCATTAAATTTATGAAAAAAGGTAAATGCCCCAGAGAAGATGGAATTACAATCGACCTTATCAAAGAAGCAGGAGAAGAATTTGCAAAAATGCTATCCTTACTGTTTTCCAAATGTCTCAAGAAGTCAGATGTACCAGAAGATTGGAATAATGCTGTGATGGTGCTACTTTACAAGAAAGGAGAGAAGGAAAACTTTAAAAACTACCGTCCAATCAGCTTACTGTCAATGATTTATAAAATTTTCACCAAAGTTTTAACGACAAGACTTGAATCAGCTCTGGACTCAGCTCAACCTAGAGAACAAGCAGGATTCCGAAGTGGATTCAGCACAATGGATCATATCCAAACGGTAAGGGAACTCATAGAAAAACATAAGGAATATAATTTACCTCTTTGCCTTGCCTTTATTGATTATGAAAAAGCATTTGATTCGGTCTACACATCAGCAGTAGTAGAATCTCTAGATGACATTGGTATAGACAAACCTTACATCGATATTATAAAGAAGATTTACAAGAAAGCAACAGCAACCATCCGCTTGGAAAAAGGAAAAGCAAAGATCAAGCTTGGAAGAGGGGTAAGACAAGGAGACACCATATCGCCTAAGCTTTTTACGGCTGTCTTAGAAAATATTTTCAAGAAGCTGGATTGGGAAAAAGGGGATTAGAATAAATGTAGAATATTTAAGTCATCTCCGATTCGCTGACGACATTTTAAATTTCAGTAACAGTCCTGAAGAATTGGAAAATATGCTAAAATATTTGGCAGAAGCTAGCATTAATGTGGGATTAAAAATAAACTTGGAAAAGACTAAGGTGAAGTTCAATTCATTTGCATCAAAAAAGAAAATTGTCTACAATAACACTGAAATTAAAGAAGTGCAAAGTTATGTGTACCTCGGGCAGAAATATCATCGGATAATAGTATCATGAATGAAATCAATAGAAGAATAAGAAATGGATGGAGTGCTTTTGGGAAGAACAATATTATTCTGAAGAGTAGCATGCCCCTTTATTTGAAAAGAAAGGTATTTAACCAATGTGTTTTGCCTGTGCTAACTTATGGAGCAGAAACATGGACACTAACAAAACGGATGGTACAAAGATTACAAACGACAAAGAGAAGTATGGAAAGATGTATGCTAGGTATAACTCGAAGGGACAGAAAAAGAATAACTTGTATAAGAAGTCATACGAAAGTTTTTGACATCATTGAAAGAATTAAACGGCTAAAATGCAAATGGCTGGGCACATTGCAGGAAGACAAGACAATAGATGAAGCACAAACACCCTACAGTGGTATCCAGAGATGTAAAACGGCCGACAAAACGACCTCAAGTAAGATGGAGTGGTGAAATCAGAAAAGTAGCCGGTGTAAATTGGATGACTAAAGCACTAGACAGAAAACATTGGAAAAATCTGGGGGATACCTACATCCAGCAGCGGATTGAAAACGGTTGATGATGATGATATGTATATATATATATATATATATATATATATATATATATATATATATTATATTCGTAAATAAGATACTGTACTAAATTCTAAGTCTTTAAAAATGATCATCGTTCTTATCGTTTATATTTAAATAATTAATATTGCAGTTTCTTACGAAATTTTACTAATTCAATTTAAGGGGACGCAGGACCTTTAAACTTTCAAAAAATCAGTTCTCATATTTTGTTTTCTTCTGGATTTTTAAAAAAAATTCTACAATATGCAAAAAAACCATTAAAAAATAGACATTATTTCTTGAGTTATAATCATTTATAGAAGGTAAGTACAATTGAAATTCCATTGATATTGAAACTTTAAAACGCGTTTTCTCAGATTAATAAATTTGGAGTTTGCGCGCACTATTACTTTCAAACTAAATAAGCTACAGCTTAAAAAAATAACCAAATGTGCGTTTCTATTTATGGCATTCATGCTAAAACAAAAAAATCCCATATTTTGGTTATTTATTATTTTGCACTAGGAAAAACTTTTAAAAACTTTTGTAATTTTTTTTTTGTGTGTGTGTGTGTGTGGGGGGGGGGGGGGCTAAAATTAAATTTTAAACAAAACTTTTTGTACATATTTTGGTTTTAATCTAGAAGCAGGTATGCTATGTTTTAAATTGGTTAAAAATTGTTTAAGCTAAATAAAGCTATAAAAAGTGATAAAATATCTTTATTTAGATTGACGAAGGTTTCATCGCACAAATGGCGACATTTTCAAAATCATTCATGATAGAAAATATGAATTATATAAACGTTCGTCATTGTTTTTAAATTTTGAGAAAATATTTCTATTATGAATGATTTTGAAAATCTTGCCGTTTGTGCGATGAAACGTTTGTCAATCTAAATAAAGATATTTTATTACTTTGTATAGCATTATTTAGCTTAATCTGTTTATAAGTTATTATTAGACATGTTGTTATAAAAATTGTTTTCTATATGAATATTTTAAAGTTTCATCATGTGCGCAGCACTTAACGATTTTAATTCACACATTAGTGAGATGAATTTTTAAATGTAAAATTTAAATATTAATTTTTTATATACAACATTTATTTTTCTAGATAATAAAGCTAAGAATATATACTTTAGGTAGAAAGGGGAAAAATATCTTAATTTCATATTATTTGTGTTTTAGTACTTTGAAAAAGGCGATGCTGTTGATCGTTTCGACAAGCACAAAGGTCCTTCGACTTACGTAAAAATTCAACTTAGGTAAAATTCAAGTTAAGTAAAAGCTTGTGGAATACCTGTATTAAAAGAAAAATTGAATGATTAGTCTAGATTATTGGACATTAAACTTTTTGTCTCTGAATGTCGTTTGCCACTGCAAAATCTGAAACGGGTAGTTTAGTTGTTCGCTGGCCATAAGTTGAAGATTCATAATTTAATTAAAATTTCGAAACACATTCCGAAACAAACGTTTATAATTAAATGCTTACAATATTTGTGAATAACAACTAATAATGTTATTTAAGGGGTCTTGTACCTTTTAAACGCGTCGAAAATTAACGAAAAACTTCAAAGTTTGAATTAGTCTATCTTCAAAACCTTTTTATGTATAAACATGAAATTTTGGATATTGATTAAACAGATTGTGCTTTTTAATATACTACCAACAGAAATTTATTAACCCTATACAGAATTTGTGTATTGTTGAAATCAAAATAGCTCTTTTTTTTACCCCATAAGTCATTGCGCGCATGATATCTTGAGAAAATATGTATGGATTGTCAGGAAATTTGGTAAATATACTAAACAAATATGTGTGTTTAAAATGATCTACTTTTAAGTATTTACTATGGTAATATTTTTAGTTATGACTATTTTTATTCATTAAAAATACAAAATGTTTATTTTTTTTTCGAAAATATTTTTTTATATAGTTAATGAAATAATTTTAGCCTAAGAGTAGATCATTTTAAACACACATATATGGTTAGTATCTTTACCGAATTTCATGCGAATCCATACATACTTTCTCAAGATATCATGCGCGCAATGACTTATGGGGTTAAAAAAAGAGCTATTTTGATTTCAACAATACACAAATTCTGTAAAGGGTTAATAAATTTATAATGGTAGCATATTACAAAGCACAATCTGTTTAATCAATGTCCAAAATTTCATGTTTATACATAAAAAGGCTTTGAAGATAGACTAATTCAAACTTTGAAGTTTTTCGTTAATTTTCGATGCGTTTAAAAGGTACAAGACCCCTTAAAATAAGCATGCGAATTTATGCAAACATCGTAATTCCATGTTCTTACTACACATAAAACAATCGCTGTTACATCACCATACAGTTCTGTAATCAAAATAACATGATAAACATACTTTCAAAATAGATTATTCCATTTCCAATAAATGCAGATCAGCACAAAAAAACGTAATTTAAATTTAGATTTTGATCATACCCTATCTATATTCCCTAAAGCTGGACACTATAATTAATTCTATTTGAAAATACCTTTTAGAATTTAATTCCTATCTCAAATAATTAAAAGATCTCTTCGAATAAATTGAAGTTATGGAATTGATTTTCTTACTGCTTTTTATTTTAAATCATAAATAGTACTACCTAAGACATTCCATGCTAAGCGTATTGTGATCTGAAACAAAGTAAAAATTAATGGAATATTTATCTAATCCTATAAATGGATTCGTGTAATTTATTCCCTTTATAATGTATTATATGGAAAGAAAATTTTCTTTTGTTATTGTTAATAGAGTAGTACTTATCATCTTTCAACATCTAATACATATTTTCTAAAATTTATTTAAATGAAAAATCTTTTGAATTTCTTTTATTTTCAAAATAATTACAATACATTTAAAGAAATCTTTTTGTGTCAATATTTTTTTTTGTTAATATCAAAAATTAAATATGCAATATCCGTTTTAATATAATATTCTAAATGTATATTTCAAATGTTCATGCATTATTTTTTTCTCTTTCGCGTTTAACTATTTTTACTTTTTGTTTTCCTTTAAAATATTTTATACGGGTAGGTTTTTTTATTCAGATACATAATACATGTTTCTTGGTACCATCATTATTATGTCATTTTAGAAATTTTGTTTCATTAAAACAATGTAAAAATATCCTGGGAGTTCTTGGGAAATGGTGGAATGTTTAAAAATTTTCAACGAATGTTTTTAGAAAATATCGGAAATTTTTCGGAAGCTTTATTCAAATACTATTATTGTCTCCTTCGCGAAGGTATATTTCAGAATAGAAAACCAGAAGTTTCTAGGAAATAGTTTTTGTACAACCCGTTGTCAATTATTTTTTCAGAAATATACCTGGATTTTTTTAAATGCTGCAACTGTTTTAAAGTTGCATAAAATCTTTGATAAAAAACAATTAGCAGAATTAGAGGTGAAAACTGAAGCATATTATAAGGAAAGCAATCTGAAACTTGACAGAGTAACCACCAGAGTAAGGAAAAGGCTTCATTTTGAAGCACACGTAAACATTTTTTTTTTTTTTTTTTTTTTTTTTTTTTTTTTTACCCGCCAGTGTAATGTTGTGCTAGAGTGTTTTAATAAAAATGAAGTTGAAATAAAAAAGTTTATTTTTGTAGATTAAGAACATCAGTGACTTAAGGAAAGGTGTCACGAACATCAAGAAGTTATCAATAATTAGTAAATGTAACATTATTCATTCAGTCGCAATAATACATTTATGCATTGTATCAACAAAAAACATCCGAATTAACCGATAATTAGGTTATTTTATAAATTGTTTTGAAATTGCAACGGCTATTCCAAATTTGTTAATTTATTTTTTGTTGGAAAGTGCTTGTTTTTTTAGCAGTACTACCTAATTTTATTAGGGCTTAAAAATGGCATGTTTGTTTTCTTATTTATTTTTCTTATAGGTTTTGCTTCAACTTCTGTAACTATTGTACAGATGCTACGAAATACTGATATATTATAAAAGCATACAGAATTACTTCACGTATCGAAATTAGTCATAGCATCATGCACTCATTTTTACTGGGACACATAAAACTTTTGAATAAACTATTTTATTTTATCTCTATATTTATCTTTTATCTCTGTATAACATTTTGCATTTCTTGAAATGGTAATATGTGTAAATGAAAAGTGTTCGTATTTTCAAACACTACTTTTTTAGGGTTTCGTTATCTGACGAAACCCTATTCGTCTCAGTCCTACGTCTGTTTGTCTACCAGTCACAGAGCTCTTCCTCAGAAACTATATAAGTTAGAGACTGGAAATTTTGCATAATTATAGTTGAATATCTGAAATGCTAAAACCATGCGATACAATCATAAAATTTTGAAAAAGTATAATATTAAATAAAAGCATAAGACGAAACGCAATTTTTCAGATTGATTCAATATAAAATATATAATGTGAACTTTAAAAAGCCCACAGCCTCACATAAAAGGCACCTAAAGTAATCAAAAAGATGTTACATCTTTAAAACATCCATTTTATTTAAAACTTAAAGAACATAAAGAACATGAGGAAAAGAACGTAAAGTATATCATGGTTCGTACGAGTCCTCGAATTTTAAGACCAGGGAATTCTTCGGTACCAGTATTTTCTTATAGAAATTCTCTCATTTAAATAATGCGTAATTTCGCGCGTTTGAACTAGATTTATTTTTTTTTTATAAAAAATACTGGTATTTGACCTTGAAATTAACGGTACCCGTACGAACCCTGTATATATAAAATCGTCGATACACAGCTCTCTCTCGTTTAAGTTTCAATCAGAATATAGCAATAGATTTTGATCATGCAAAAATCATTTTTCCAACATCCAGTTATTACGCATCCACTATAAGAGAATCCCTATAAATCCCGTGTAAAAAAAATCAAGTGTGTAACGACGCCTTATCGTATAATAGCCACAGTTTCTGGTTCGATATCCTGAAAATAAATAATGAAAACTCGAGCAAAGTGACGTATTAAAATTTAAAGTACGGCAGTTAAATATTTTCTTCTGCCCATGAAAAGTGACGTATGAGAAACAAAGTGATGTCATAAAATAAAATGGAACGGCAATTAATAATAATATATATTTCCTCTAATTAAATTCAATCCAAGAAACTACTACTGTTACTTCTATTTTCAACTCTAGTAATTATTGGCTCTCTCATTTTCAAAACAAAGTGACATATTTGTATAAATTAAACAACATTTAGTTATTAAAATATTCTCTGATGATGAGCTTGGAAAGCGTGAAAGTACTAAGAAGTTTTAAATAAAATGTATATTTTAAACTTGCAACATCTTTTTCATTACTTTAGTCCCGATTTAAGTAAGACTGTGAACTTTTTAAAGTTTACATTATAAGTATAACATTATTTTAATTAAATGAATTAATTTAATGGCATACGACCATTTTTAAGATTTAGATTTTAAAACAGTACCTCAATTTCAATCCCATTCATGCAGTCTTGATGACTTCGTGGTAAAGAATTTACAGTCTAATCAGAAGGTTTCCGTATCAAACTCCGGCGTTGGAATTTGAAATTTTTTCCCAGGAAGGAGTTCATTATCTGATAGATATAATTTTACAGAATTTTCTTTTTGCTTTTTTTTTTTCATTTTGTGGCTATATTCGCAATATTTTTTTTTTAATTCAATAATTCTTTTTTTTTTTTTTGAAAAAGTGAAATTTTAAATTGACTAAATTTCATTGTCGGATGGATTTAATTAAAAGAACTTTTCTACTTTTTGTGATTATAAGGGTTTCGTTTTTTTAGCGAAAATTAAATCATGTAATTAAATATTCTTTTTAGACATACAAAAATATGCCGTTACAATTGTCCGAAATGCCGTTCTTCAATATTTTTAAGTTGATTAAAAAATATCTTCCAATTTTAATGATTTTAAAATCAAATTTTATACAGCTGGTTTCTGAGTTTTATTGAAAAGGGATTTTAAGGGAATTTATGGATGATAAATTAACGATTTGGATTTATTAATTAAATGACAGTTTTTTGAAAGGAATATTATGCGAAACCCTTTGTGCGATCTTACAACACTTACCTACTTGTTCTAATAAGGCAAAGATTACTATTAGAAAAAATTAGTGCCTAAAAATCGGATCACTTGGAAGCTATTACGGGATTGAGACACCGTAGGTCGTATTAACTACTTTTTATTCTATTCGTACTACTTTTTGAAAATAATCTCTGTCCTAGATGTGTATATATCGAAAAGTTCTCAATAGCAAAGATTTTTTTTTTTTTTTTTTTTTTTTTTTTTTTTTTTTTTTTTTTTTTGTAAATTGTGATATGGTTGAAGAAAAAAATAGTTCTCATAACTGGTCATAATCTAAATGTTTATTAAAATTGTCCTCCAAGATTATTTTCAAGCATAAAAGTTTTCACATAGAGTTAAATTAAATACGATTATATCATGAAAAATTACAGAGTTTGTACGCTTCAGGGGTTCAAAGGAATACCAGGAATAATATTTAAAAACATAATTTTATCATCATATAAGTCAAATATTACTCTATGAAAAATCTGGTATTCATCGTCCGAAACGTACAAACGCTACAAGTTTGAATTTTTTTATTTTGGAAAAAACAATGTCTTACTCTATTTATTAACTAGCAGGCTGAGCCTGCTGCGCTGGACCATTTTTCAAATAAGCCTTCAATCAAACGAAATGGAAAATCCGACCTTGTATTTTAAATTAATATGGACCTTCACCTGGAAGATCCATCCGCATTTTCTGAATACGCATCGGACGCAATTGCGCTATTATATTATCTGATGCGTTAGTCGAAATACGGGCAATTCAGAAGCAACTCTTTAGTACATCATGTAGAGTTTGGGAGGGAAATGCGGCCATTACGATCATATCACGACGCTACTAAAAATGAGAGAATAACAATGACTGCAGTGATTGACCATTTAACTTAAAGAATGTTCGGTTTATTCACTTTCGTTTGTTAGGTCTTTTACTCCGGGCTTCTCAGCTTGGTACTTTGTGCTGATCTGATAACATAAATACAGTCTCTCTCTACGTTACATTATATTTGGTAATATACGTCTTCTTTTGGCCGGTTTTCTCTACAGTTTCTTATCTTCGATTTCCAGTAGAGTAAATACAATCAAAACAGTATTTACATTTTATATTTTAAAGTATGTGAATCATGTAAAAGTGGATATTTAAAGCGAAATTGTGTGAATAAAATTAAAATAATGTCATTTTAACAGCCGTTTCTTTTTACATACCAGTTTTAATCATGCAACATTTAACCTAGAAAAATAACCTCGATAACTAATTCAAATAGAAAACTAAACCTTTAGTTTTCATTCAATAAAATCTTCCCAATTATCCGTAATCGGATCCACAACCAAGTTTGATGTAAAACGTTAGAAATGTTCGTAACGGTATGGCTAAAAATGTACAAGAGTTAGCTAAAAAACAGGGTTAATTACGCTCCAAACTACATTCCATTAAATTATGTCAAATTGCTGTTGATTGATTTTTAGATCTCTCACTATCAAAACTATTTGCAAATGATAAGTAAAGTTAGTTATGCAAAATTTTAGTAGTGATCTTTTTGGCAAACCGAAGATTTTTTTCGCATTTCTCTAATGAGCATAATAAGACGGAGAAATAAGCATGCTTTTATTTTAAAGACGTCATTATTCATCCGTTTATTGCCTAAATAAAACTAAAATCATTAATTTGTGACTAATGATCAGCTGCTCGGGCTGTGCATCAGCCAAAATTTCTGTATAATGATTGAAATTTTATTTGGATTTGAGGTACTTTTTTTTAAAACTTAGAGTAAATGAACAAATATTGTTCCATTAGCCACCTTTGGCATTTGAAAGTTTTTTATTTTTTTAGATTCAAAGTAATGCTTTTTTAGTGATAGTAAAATAAACCTAATATTTGTCGCTACGATCAGCTGCTCGGGCTGTGCATCAGCGAAAATTTTATAATGACTGAAATTTTAATTGAATTTGAGTTACTTTTTTTTTAAAAAAACTTAGGCTAAATGAACAAATATTGTTCCTTTGGCCACCTTTGGCATTTGAAAAACTATTTTTGTGCATTCAAATTAATGCTTTTTTTAATGATAGTAAAATAATTGCACATGAAAAATATCTATTAGTAAATCTTCTTTTGTCCGTTTGCTCCATACTAAAAAAAACATAAATTTACTAATCGCTAATTACTAAAAGTACAAATTTCGCGTAATCTTCTGGATTATCGGATTTACTGTCCACGGTTCCTTTCAAATATAAAAGAATCTTCCAACACTATACAGTAAATTCGCCAATTGTAAGGTGGCTGATTATGGAAGATTCATCCAATATCTTTTTATAACATTTCTAAAAGAAGGGAAGATATGAAAAAAAAAATAAATGGCGAATGGAACGGAATATCGAAAAGTGATTTCAGAAAGCAATTTTTATTGCAAAATGTCTTTTTTCGTGAGAGAAATAACGCATAATTGCTTACATTTTCTTAAGAATAATCTTTACTACCTAACATTGCAAGCATTGAACGTTTGTATAAGGGAAATTGGCGATATGTTTTTTTATTAAAAAAAGAATGGACAATATTATCTAATCTGGCTTCGAGGTTATAAAAGTCACAAATTTTGGGAAAGCAAACCGACATGCTTTCGCAGTAAAGTATGATGAGAAATTTTTTAAATGTCTAAAATTAAATTATTTTACAATATGTATGTGCGTGTATGGGAGACATTTATACTAAAATTAAAATATCTGACTCCATTTTTAAAATATTAATTGCTATTTATATATTGTACATTTGAATTTTAAAAAATACTCAAAAAATGCTTTCGTACACTTGCAAAATCACCGTTATTGTAAACATCGCTTGAAACCAATTCACGCTTACATCTTTTTGGCTTAAAATCAAATTGTTAGGAGACAAAAGTGAACTCAAAAATCACAAAGAAACATATAAATGTAAATCATAAGTACCATCATTTTTACAATTACATCTGCTAGTTTCGTCTGTAAGTCACATGATGGAAGAGTTAGAAATAAAAAAGAACAAATCAAAAACAAAATTGTTACCACAAGGAAGGTCTCCTTAAAGAGCATACTCAAATTATTTTGAAAAAAAAAAATGTTTTTAAAACTACTCATGTGTGTAGTAAAACATTAGTCAAATTTGGCGGCGGAATCCCAGTAAAAATCTGAAAAAAATCTATATATATTCGAATATTTGGCGGTAAAAAAGACGAACGTTCCACGCTATTTGGCTAGCCATTTCCATCCCAAATGCAAGATATTTAAATGCATTTGAAAATTGCTTGTTAAATAGGTCTTTAAATGCCTAAAACTCAATGAATTTAAATTTAAACGAAGGATTAGCGTTATTATTTTTTATTTTTAAGCGCATATAATATATACAAATTGCGTGTTGCAGTAGTTATTTAATTTTACATGGCTTCACCGGCTGGAAATGTTTTAAGGGTACTATTTGATTATTCATTCAACCAATTTCGCCAAATTATATAAATTGCCAAACGCTTCGCCAAATTATATAAATTGCCAAACTGCTCGCCAAATTATACAAATTGACAAATTTTTTATTTTAAACAACGAAAGAATAAATAAATTTCTAAACATTAGTAAAATTACAAATAGAAGTGAAATTAAAAATAACTTGATGACGCAACAAACGCGTGTACCGTGTTTACTGTCAAGTGAATGTAAAATTTACGATCAGCTATAATTGGCATTTATCTTACAGTTTGGCGATAGTTATTTTGTCGACGGAATAATCAAGTAGTACCGTTTTAAATTTGTTTTAAAAGTAGCTGGCTAATTAAAAATGCTACCATTAAACATTTTATATTAAATACTTGTTTCCATGGCAACAATAACCTTCATTTCTTGTTTCTGGCACTAACAATATCGAAGTCAAATTGCCAATGTTCCGAATCGGACATTAATTTTGAATTTGGAAAAAATTTAATATACTGAAATTTTGTTTTAAACCGTATAATTACGATAATAAAATTTGAATATGACACATATAAAGGCATATGACAAAACTGTAGCAATAAAAATGTATTTACTACGCTAAACTTAATCTAACTATCTTCGTATGAAGAGTAGAAAAAGGTTTTACTTAAAAATTATTTATCATAAAAAAAAGTATCATTCAAAATTTTGTTGTGCCGCCAACCAGCCTTAAATCGCCAAAAAATTAAATTTTCATTATTTTTTTACAAACGCTAAATCGAGGTTCTGCGAATTTTTTTTATAAACATATTATATGTCACGAGAAGAATATTCTATATATTCCTCATGAGAAGAATGTTATATAATTTTTTCAAATATTTCTGAGCATGCACTTATCTAAACTTCCTTGATATCATCCTATCAATTTTTCAGATGCATTTTTTTTTTAACCTGACGCAAAAGATAAAGAGCCAAATCTTATTTCAATTGCAGTATTTTAACTGCGTAATTTTTTAAGCATTACGAACATTCTCTTTCATGTTTATTATTTTCGTTTTTTAATATTATCACTCATTAAAACGAATTTTTTCTTCTCTTTTTCTTCCTTCTTTTTTTTAAAATTAAAATTAGTAACAATTTTTTCTTTTATGTTTCGAGGTGTAGTAGCTGTTTCAATTTTTTTTATCAACGATAAATTTCGCCAAGAAATAAAATGGTAAACCTTATCGTCCAAAATAACAGCACTTTCCGTCATAATTATATAACTAATATAGCTAGAATGATGTATTATAGCTTAAAACCTTCCCTAAAATGATACCTATCTAACGGTATAAGTTCTGTAAAAATCCATGCAGTAGACCTCGAAATCTAAGGGTTCGGAACGAAATTTCCGTTTGGATTTTATATAGATAATAGATAACAGATAAAACTTTAACAACATAGAAGTGAACAATTTGAGAAAAGTAAGTATGAAATACAAATTGTTGTGTAAAAGAAGAAAAAAAAAGTCAGGTAAAATCATTCGATTGTGACACATTTTAATATGGTCTGTGAAAAATATCTGTTAAGATATAAAATAACTAAGTATCAACCGAAATAGGTTTTCAAGACAGAAACCGAATGTCGGTAATCATCCCTTTTTCCGCCCAAAACAAATACGAAAATGTCAAAAATTCTTTTTTAATTAATCCACACATAAATATACATAATTATTAATCAATTATATATGTACAGAAGCACATTTCTGACAAACAAACATACATACATATGTATGTGTGTGTGTAGGGTAAAGTGCCCATATTTCGTCCCCTTTAACTTCTCCGCTTCTGCGAAAGTGGCGCCACTTATGACGCAATGCACAGGGGACGGAAGGTAAAAGGGATCAGTATTGAAAGTTTCGTTGGTCAAGACGCATACATAAATTAAAGACACCGAATTTCTCATTTTTAGAAGACCTGAGTTCTTATTACGTTGTTTGTAGAAAGTTATTTACTGTACTGTAAGTATTTATTTCTTATTCGTTGCATGTGTTTTACGTGGGTAAGATGCTGACAGTAGTCCCCCTTGCAGTTATTATTTTCGTCCCGGGGACGAAATTAGGAATGCTTTTTCATGACAATTTTTTCAAATTTTTCCTCATGTTTGGATGGCCAATGTTTCGTTATGTTATTCTCCCACTGATAATTAGAACATTTTTTGGTGCCTTACTTTAATGTAAATTAAATTATTTACTCATTTAGAAATAAATTTTGATTTAGTTATAAGTTAAGCCTCGGTGTATTGGATTTTTTTGGAGTAGACGAAATTGGTACCATTTTTTTTTTTCTTTTGCATTTTTCAGATACTTTTGAAAAAACAATTTTTCGTATTGTTAAATTTTTTTTGTACGATATTTGCCTATGTTTCTGTTTGCGTGGGTTGTTAGTCTATGTAAAATCCAAATTTGATAGGTTTTCACTGAAAATTACAACATTTAGGGCCTAAAAGTGACTGGGTGACGAAATATGGGTACGTTACCTTATAAGTTTCAAACAAAAACAAAACATAAATAACACCCACCGCCTCAATAAGAAAACTTCGAAATTGCGCTCCTCTTTGAAAATGTTATCTCCGGGGCCCAAATCAGCTCCCTGTGCCTCTGAAAAAATAAAATGTAATTACTTCATCCACAACTCAGAATGATTTTCTAAGTATACGAATTTCATCTAATTAAAAATATTTTAGGTATACGTACTTCGATTTATCTTTTATAGTGATTTTTGTAAATGATCATCTGTTATACTAGAAATTTCTCAGAGACCATTCGAAACACTTCTGGGGTTTTAAACTAAACAATTTCTAGTATTGTTAAGTCTACAGTTTTTGTGAAAATCATGTTCAAAGTTTAGTCAAATATGAATTGCGTGCTTTATAATTTGCACTCACGTCTTGAGTCAGTCATGACTGATAATTATACAATTACGATAAATAAAGATAAATCATTGGAACCGATATAGCTCAAATCAATGAACAATGTTGAAAATTTTGGAATCGAGACATGAGATTTTTGGAATACAGATAGTTTATGTCCGGCCGAATTTTCGACAACATTTTCGCCGAAAACGGATTTTCGGCAAAATTCAGATTTTAGGCCGAACACAAAAACGAAACCGAATTTTTGGTCGTTCTCTAAAATTAATTATCAGTTTTCCCGAATTTCAAAATTTAAAAGGTTGAAATAATCAAATTCTAGTTGATGATCTTTTCTCGTTAGTTCAGTAGTAAGTGCACAGTTTAAGATCCATTCAAAAAAACATCAATTCGTACATTGATTAAACCAGTGCTATTTCTTCCTGAAACAGCAATTGTATTTCCTTTAACGAAAGAAGGTAGATTTGCATAGTAATGGAAAATTAAGTCTCGAGTTCTTGCATAATTCACGCTATCTTTATCATGTGAAGTCCCTCTGACACCCACTTTTTAACTTCGTTTTGCTTTTCTTTAAAAACATTATCCAAGCATATCGTATATAGCTTTAGTAAAATTAATCTTCCGCCTCTTTTTCAACAGATCATAAAACATTTTACACTTTTAATGTCAAGAAGTCAAATGAAATTGGATTGCATCATAAAGACTAAACGGAGTAAATAACTTTTTTTTTTTCACTTTTAACTTTTAAATGCGTGATTTTTTATTTTGTTTCGAAAAAATTATATATGATTCTCTAAAAGGTTTATTACACAGGAAAAATAATGAAAAAAATCAGAGATACATTTTTCATATAATACGTCAATGTTTTCTTTTGTTGGACATATGCAATATAAGTAAAAACTACTGCCGTGTGACTGTTTTACGCTAAAATATTGCAAATTAGTAAATATTTTAATAAGTATGCCTCCAAATACCTTATTTTATATAGTTATTTATTTTATAAAACTTAACCTTTAACCCTTTAATTCCCATGATAGAATACGTTATAGAAATTATGTAGTTCAGAGAATCTGACTTTACACTAGAAAGTTTCAATGGTTAATTTCGCTTTATTTAAATACGGAATGTCTGTTATTAACTAAAACAAATATGCTATTTTAATTTTTTGGTGTGATTTAGGCATATAGGAATAAAAAAAATCTATTAAATTCAAAACACTGTTGTCTGCATATATGCAAAGCTGCGCACTAAACGCTTTAAGTTAATAAATATTTGATGGAGAAGTGAAAAATATAGTTTGCAAAAGATAACTTTGAAATTTAAATTGTTTCACAAAAAAAAATAATTTCACTGTTACAAAACATATGACTATTTAAATTATATAAGGATTAGGTAAATAACCGTAGAATTGCGGACAAAATTTTGAAAAAAAAAAATATTGGACCGATTTTAAACACTATTCTTATATTATTAGAGTATTTACAGTTTTTAAATTTAAAGGAAATTTTGCTTATAGTATATATACACTATATTGGCGAGGCGATGATAAGGCATTTGAAATATTATCACGTTTTTCACCAATATAAATGTGCTTACGTTTGAAAATGTATAGATAATCCTGCCTTCTAATATATATCCAATATAGATGAAACGATAATAATATCATTTTGAACATTGCTATACAGTTTTGCGATAATAAAGTACGTAAATTTTGAAAACATGTACCGTGAACTTCTAAAAAATATATAAACATCTATTTTTAAAAGAATAAATGTTCCCTTGAAATTATATTATTGTATAATAATATAAATTAATAATATAGAATTAAATAATTTTTCTCATCTGATCGGAATCGATTTCGAAAATGAAAGTATCCCCAGGAAAAAAGAAAACCCCACCAAAATCGAAAAAGTATGTAGATACCGAGTTAGACAACGACCTCAGATATCATAGACAAAAACATCTTTTAAAAATATTGTAATGCGAACAAGAAATTTGACTAAAATCGTCGATCTTAATTTAAAATTACTTTTATGATAATAGGGAGTGTCTTCATGTTTCTTTATCGTAGGGTTTTAACTTTGCATTGTTACATTACATTATGAGAAGGGCCCGATTACGGCAGTGGCAAAATTCAACCAGTATTTTAAGAATAATTATCTTCTAATTTATACTTAGAATGTATATCATAACTAAGAGTAAAATTTCTTTTCGGAATTATTAGGGAAAGTTTGCCCTGGAGCAATAAAGCTTTGATTGCATATTAATAACACATTTGTATAAATATGTCAAAATGGGCGTTTACTTTTTTTACGCTCACTGTAGACGATGCTATGTTTTAAATATTTTTCCAATATTGGTACAATGGTACCACGCGATTAGGAATATGGCTGCAGTTGTGTGCAGTTATGTGTTATATTTCGAAAAATATACGCATAATGTTATATTTTAATATTAATCGAATACTAGTGAAATGTTTGTATGTCATTAGCAGGGTTTGGTGATATACAGGATGCAATATGTTATCAATCGTCGACCTTTAATTTCTCAACCATTGGTCGTAGACATATAGTTCCAATTACAAAAACGTTTCAAATGACGTAAATATTCATGTTGTGGCCTTATTTAAAGTCAAAAATCAATGTTATAAAAAATATGGAATCTAACTTTTTTTACGGGCCCATTCCCTATAGTTATATTTAGTAAAAGTTTACACATATCATAACAGATATAACACAAAAAGTTTGATATCTGTACTACAAAAATTGACACAGTTATTAAATTTCAAAGCTTCAGATTTTTGCACATGATTTTGTCTTTTTCTTGAGCGATCAGTTAAAAGATGAATTAAAGTAATTCGAGATCAAAATCAGGGTGCAATGTCCTTTTTTCAACGAAACCAACCACCTTTAGCCGATATCACCAAATCGGCGTATCACCAAAGAGGGTTATTTCATCTAAAAATTTGAGCTGACTTTTAGGGGTCGTATAGAAAGCGAAGCATGAAATATTGAAATTAAATAGAAAAATAAATATCAATTTGTTATAATATCAGAAAACGATCTACTATAAAAAAAATGAATACGTCAAACGCTTGAATCTGCTAGAGGTACTGCTCAAAGTGTTCTCCATTGGTGGCAATGCAAAACTGAATGCGCGACAGTACTGACTCCTGGATACGTTGGAATATAGCAGGTGTAACTGTGCAACAAGCAAGGATGATGCGCTGTTTCAGGTCAACCAGAAAAGTAGGCTCAGAAACATTGATCTCTGCCTTCATGTAACACCAGAAGTAGAAGTCCATGAGAATCAAGTCCAGCGAACCTGGTGGCCACTCTACTGGACCACCATATCCAAGGATCTGTTTCCCGAATTGGCCAGATAAGCACGGACGTTTGATGCTTTAAGCGGAGGAGCCCCACCCTGTTGAACGCATTCCGGCATGCATGTCGGAGAGACAGCTCTTCATACATTTCACGTACCGTGTTTTGTAGCAGATGCAGGTAACGACCGGTCATTTAGGACCTATAGTACTTTTATGGGTCGAACAACATTCAAACGTCAAAGTAGGTAGAATCGACAACCGGAAAATAAATCATACTCACTAAGGATTAGATAAATGGCAGCGGGATGCAAATGACCAGCTGCGCTATAACGAGTATTAAAATTGGGATTATGCAAATTACATTAGTGCCGCAGCGCCACACGTTCTGGATAAAACACGAGCCATCTAGTAGTGGACATGCTAGTCAGCGCTGAGATCGTGATGGCAAGCTACGCATACATGCAATATGCCGGAATGAAACTTATTTATAGTGAATATCAAAGGAATGGCAGAGAGGCTGGGAGTGTTTATTGAGAACGTTTCCCTAAGGATCTACATCCAATGGATGAATAACTGATGCATTGCACCATCTTAGAGATACCTGCTCTGTTTCACCACGACCCAGAACAAATAGACGGGTAAGGTGTAATGTTCGACTGACACCCGGGGAGGTGCTGACATTCGCCCTTCTAATTCCACAACTGAGCACGGCGGAAATAAGCTAGGCATGGGGTCAGCAGGTCTGGCATTTTTTACATGTACATGATTCGCATCGATACATTACGACATTGTTGCAAGCATTGATGCTGTGTGACCACGTACGACGATTTGATTGTTGTAATTTCATGCTCATCACCTTAGTGGAAAATCCGTCGTTCTTTTGTAACATTCTGTAAACAGATGATTCAATGCTTAAACGGGGTGGCATTGTGAACGCCCACAACGTGCATTCCTGGTCTCTGGAAAACCTCCACATCGCCCGCACACTACGACACGTGTAGTGCGGTATGTGGGGAACCCAGATTGTTGGACCCATCTTCTACGTTGGGACCTCAACTGGCGATCGTTACCTGCATCTGCTACAATGCACGGTACGTGACTGGTATGAAGAGCTGCCTCTCCGACATGAATGCCAGGGCTTCGGCGTGGACGGCCGGGGCTTCTGCGTGGACGGCCGGGGCTTCTGCGTGGATGGCCGGGGCTTCTGCGTGGACGGCCGGGGCTTCTGCGTGGGCGGCCGGGCTTCGGCGTGCATCGACCTGATGGGCCCTCTCCGCATAAAACATCAAACGTCCGGGCGTATCTGGCCACCGAATACGACCAACAGATCTTTCGATATGGTGGTCCGGTAGATTGGCCACCGTGTTCACCAGACTTGAGTCCCATGGACTTCTACCTCTACGGTTACATCAAGGCATAGGTCTATGTGACAGAGACCACTTCTCTGGTTTATCTGAAGCAGGGCATCACTCTTGACTGTCGCACAGTTTGCACACCTGCTATGCTCTAACGTGTCCAGGACTCAGTACTGTTACGCATTCAGTTGTGCATTGCCATCAATGGAGAGCACTTTGAACAGTATCTCTAGTAGATTCAGACGTTTGATGTATTCATTTTTAATAGTAGACCGTTTTATGATATCATAATAAATTGATATTTATTTTTAAGTTTAATTTCAACATTTCATTCTTCGCTTTGTATACGACCCCTAAAAGTCAGCTCAAATTTTTAGATGAAATAACCTTCTTTGGTGATACTCCTATTTGGTAATACCGGCTAAAGCTGGTTGGTTTCGCCGTAAAAAGGACATTGCACCCTGATTTTGATATCAAATTACTTTAATTCATCTTTTAACTGATTCCAAAGCAAAAGACAAAATCATGTGCAAAAATCTAAAACTTTGAAATTTAATAACTGTATCAGTTTTTGTAGTACAGATGTCAAACTTATTGTATTATATCTGTTATGATATAGGTAAACTTTTACTAAATATAACTATAGGGACTGGGGAACCGTATAAAAAGTTCGATTTCGTAATTTTTATGAAATTGATTTTTAACTTTAAATAATGCCACAATATGAATATTTGACTCATTTGAAACTATATGTCTACGACCAATGGTTGAGAAATTAAAGGTCGGCGATAAATACTGTATTGCACCTGTATATCAATAGATACATATCATGATATATATCAATAAATATATATCATGATATCATGATATATAGTATCTCGATATATATCTGATATTTATTTTTATAATATTAAGCTTTTTATACTTTCGATATTTTTATATATTTGATATTTATTTTCAAAATATCAAGATCTTTGATATTTTGTATAGTTGAAATTTATTTTCAAAATATCACCATGCAAGATAATTTTGATAATTTCAATCAAAACATGCGCAAATGAAATTCCCAATTATTATTGACCGTCTTTTCTGTAGATAAAAAACTTAAGTCTCTTGACTTTTTTAACATAAGGAAACAAATATTTTTTCCAGGCTTTATATTTGAATCTTTTATTTTAAATGTAGAACTAAAATTATGTGAGATAATTAACTCAGAAAAGCCATTGAAAGATAAACTGGCCTATTTAGATACTCAGTTACATACAGCTTCATTAGAAGAGAATCTTTTCTGATTTTTTTTTGTTTGTTTGTTTAGTCTAAACTGTATAACATCTTAAGGAATAAAAAATAAGACAATAAGCTTACATGTATGTTAAAATTCTTCAATTTAAAAAAAACTATATTGCATTTAAATTTTGTTTGATAAATTTCTGATGTCTTGACACTTGATACTGTTTTTTTTTATAAGTGTTTCGTTAATATAAGTTTCGTTTTTTTATAAGTGTATAAAGCAAATTGCATCTTGTTTCCAATTAGTTGATCTTCAATTTTGTTTTAAGTGAAAACGAAAGGATAAAAAGATGCAGTTTTAGAAGACTGTTTTATTAAGTTTTCATGTTCAGTGCAATATGTTACAGTTCCTAATTTACTTATGCTTGAAAATATTTCTTTCCGTCAGTGAGTTGACTATTTTGAAAATATCGGATATATATGGAAAATATCGAATATATATCAAAATATCGGATATTTTTTATATTTTCGAAATTATCATGATATTTACGAACCCTGGTCATTAGGGAGATTCATTAATAGGATCCCGATGTTGGTAAATAATTTGTATTTAACCGAAAAAAATTTCAATAAAATTGCACAGCTTTGAAATATATTTTTTCTAATGCCGTGATTATGTTCTCAAAATAGTGTTATGTATTTATAATATTATATATCACATTTAAAAACAACAAATAATAAATTAATCGCACCATATTGGAACACTATTGATTTGCTATTAAGTAAAAAATCATTATTATAAATTTCAAAGTACTCTAGAATTTTTAATTGTAAATGTCAAGAAATTAATGCATTTTTAAGGCACATTCGTTACTAAAGCTTAATTAATCATACAGACCGAAATTCATTGGTAATTATTAATAATAACCGGTAAATATGATTAATATGCAACATTTATCAAATTTACCGAAAGATGTGGTTATTATTAATAATAACCGAATTTATCAAATTGACCGTAACATATATATAATACGTATATATAAGTCAACATTTGAACGGAGCGTGGTTTTGGAGTCTGGGGGTCCTGATCAGTTAAAATATAGTAAAATCTTTCGAAAGTGTTTTCCTCCGGACAACTGCAATAGGTAGTTTTTACGGTTTTGTTCGTCTGAAGAAAACCTATTTGTCTCGCTCCCCTCTTTGTCTGTCTGTCTGTCTGTCACAGAGCCCGTACTCAGAAACTATATATATTGGAGACTTGAAATTCTGGATTCTTATAGCTGAACACCTCCCATCTAATGAGAAATCTTAAAATTTTGAAAAAGTCTTATATTTACCCTCCTGGGCTCTAGCTTGTGTATTTTAAGTTTCTTGCTCTAACTGAGCTTCTAATTAAGTTGAAGACTTGAAATTTTGGATTCTTATAGCTGAACACCTCACATCAAACGGAAAATCATAAAATTGTGAAAAAGTCTTATATTTACCCCTCTGAGCTCTAACTTGTGTATTTTAAACTGTTTTTTTTTTAACTGAGCCCCTAATTAAGTTGAAGACTTGAAACTTTGTATACTTATAGCTGAACACCTCACATCAAACGAGAATTCATAAAATTTTGAAAAATTCTTATATTTATCTCTCTGGTCTCTAACTTGTGTATTTTAAGCAATTTTTCTAACTCAGCCCCTAATTAAGTTGGATATATGAAATTTTGCATTCTTATAACAGAACACTTGTGATCACACGAAAAATCATAAAATTTTCAAAACACTTATAATATTTACGCTTCCAGGCTCTAACTTCTGTATTTTTATCAATTTTTCTAACCTCCACCCTTTTCACCTGGGGTGTTCTTTTTTAACTTTTGCCGATACTCCTTTGACCACTCTTTCATATTATGCACCATAGCCGTACATATTTCAGTTCCAATTTTTACCGCAAAGGGGCACCTACCTATCTCGAGTACTGTGGGCCCGATCTCTTCGACTAATATATCTATGGATAGTTTGTGAAACGGAGTTTTGCTCATATAGAGGTTTGTTTAGAATAGAGTGCGCCCCCTAGTTGCGAAATGTGGAACTAGCAGATTTTGCAAAAGGTTAAAGTGTTTTGAAATGAATATTAAACGGAACCCTCTGTGCGATCTGTGATCACACTTACCCACTTGTTTACTTTTTGTAATGGAAGCTACCTAAAAGATGTGTTTTTAATTATCGATTATTTGAAGGAACCACGATATTCTGAAATGTATTTTACATACTTGATATTATAAAGAAATGATGTAATATGTTCCCAGTCCTTTCGATGGCATCGAATTCTTCGCTTATCTTATGTTTGTTTGGAATTAGTAAATGATTTAAATTAAAATACAGCCTATGTTACAAACACACATTTTTATTTATCTGTTATTCCAAATATATCCTCTATCATTAACAAAATGACCCAACTAACCATGAATACCGTGATATAGAGTAAAAATTATTATGAGCATTAATCCTAAATATTCAATCATGAGCATAACATGGACATGTTACTGGAATTTCATGTTCCAGAAAATCTGTTTAAAATAGCAAATTGGTTTTTTATACTCAATCACTAGTATAAATCTGTAAAAGTCATATTTTTACCACTAAATAGAAGTTTATACTTCCGCGTACCACAGGTGACAAAATTATAGTTAATACAGAATAAGCTGTATAAACGGAATATTTCTAAAACGAAATATTTTTCCAGTCTTTTGTGCTTCTGTGTGATCAGATTGTACTGTATTTAATTGCATAATTACATTATTAATTTGGTTGTTATATTGACTGCTTTATTTTAACATTGAAATAAAAGGCATCACCATCATTACATTTTAATAATAAGTACATTATCAAAATACATTGTTTTAGTACAAAAAAAATCTACAATGCTTTACTGGCATAAATTGGTACATATTCAGTACGGTGACTCTATTAATTCCCGTGTATTGCTAATGAGAAGAGTGTATTTATCATTATAACGTGTACCCTTTTTGGATGGCAAATATCATTTCAATCAATTAATAGTTCTATTTAAATAGAGAACATAAATACTACATAGCTTTGTTAAGCTTAAAAAATATTTAAAGTCGCAATGTTCGTCCTTTTTTTTGTTATATGAAGACTATGTTTATATCAACAGTAAAATAAACTTAATAAAATTTAATAAAAATAAACTAGAACTTCACATATCTTCTGAAAATAAACTAATTATTAATACGAGATAGAAGCTCGTTGAAATAAGTGTTATAAAAACGTAGAATATAGTAATAAAAAAAACTTTTTCTTTTTTTCAGGTGGGATGAAAGATCAACTAAACATCTAATTAGTTCCATTTATATGATATTCTAATCGAAATTACATTAAAATAAGAGAAAGCAAAACGCTGTCAAAGCAGTAATATAACAGAGTGAAGAGACTACGGGGCCGGTTAACTGACAAATCAATATGAGGAGCGGGTATTGAGCATTTTTTTTAATTTCACATACTGTATTTTATATTTCATTTTGCTACCAGTATCAGATTTTTGCGTACCAGAAACCAGAGCTTCACGTATCAGTACTGGTACGCGTACCATAGTTTGAGAGCCACTGAGATAGACTATTTTGCCTTAAATCCCATGAATAATTATTAAATTCCCTTTCAAACTGATTTTTAAAAGATTGTAAAGCATTTTAAGAAAGTTGGACTAAATATCTCTATCTCAAATATAGTTTTTTTTTTCAATTTGTGAATAAATAAAATTTTGACTTTGAGCCCGAGTACGTCCGACTCGATGATTGGCATAAAATTCAAGCCTAATTTGTGGTCTCAGTCTGAGCTCGTATGATCTGTGATATACTACATCGTTGCGCAGTGTAATGTTAACTCATCATTTGTAATTCATGAAATGTTAGCATGGATTAAGGATACTTTGCATTAGCATGTACCAAAATCATTATTCGTTGTGCAGTGCAAAAATATATATAACTGGATAATTTTCTTTCAAATCATAGTTTTTCATCTTTCATAATTCTGAAAGACATGGAATACAAAGTTTCGTATTGAAAATTGTTGTGATATGTGTTCTTTTACCGGGTGTTCCAAAAATTACTGATGGATTTTAAAATTCAATAACTTACAAACAGCGACTGATATTTAAAAAAATCTTGCAGGAGGGTTATGTATGATATCAGGAGTTTTTGTACTGTGATTCTTGATTTTAATTCGAATTTCAAACAATAGATAGCGCTGAGAGAAATAGGCGCTCAGTCCAGATCCGATTTTTTGGTACTTCGAAAAACATTCAATTCATTTTAATCTCCCTTTTTCGCATAGAAGAAGAGAGAGGCCGAAAAATCGAGCCTGGATTTATTGGTTATTGCTTTCAGCGACATCTATCGATGCTATTTGTAACTAAAACTAAGAATCGCAGCATAAAATCTCCTGACATCTTACATAACACTCCTGCAAAATTTTTTTAAATATTTGTCACCGTTTGCAAGTTATGGAATTTTAAAATCCATTAATCATTTTTGGGACACCCGGTATTTGTAAATTATTACATTTTCAGTTTCTAATTCTATAAAATACTAAGAACAAAATTAGTTAGAAATCATTTGGGTAAAGCTGTAAATTTCTCGCAACCCAATATAAACATTGACTAAGAATATATTTATTCTAAAAATATTCTTAGTCAATGTTTATATTGGACTGATATTTATTTTAAAAAGTGAAATCTAACCAAAATGTATTTAAACTTTTGATTACGATGATGGACAGGGTACGACCCAGCAAATATATTTTTTTTATTCTTTTCTACCACTTTTTGAAAAATAATCTGTTCTATGCTATTAGACAAGGATATTTTCACAAGATATCTACCACAATGAAAGTTTTTGTTTGTAAATTCTGGTACGATTAAATATAAAAATAGTCGTCATACCTGGCTGGTATTTAGGTTAATTATTGCACAAATGAGGTGTTTAGTATCAGAATCGATTATACCATATTTTTGAGAAGAATAAATTTTAATTGTCAAAGCACTGTATGTAATGCTATCCATTGGCTGTATAATAGATTTTATTAATTTCGCAAAAGTTCAAGCCATAGAGCCAGTTTAAAAGATGATCTAACGTAACTTGTATATAAAGTTGCGTTTTCAAGAGTGGAACAAGTAGCTTTGGTACCTCTGTTAGTGTCAATTTAAACCATGTTTGCTTGATGAAGAGATGTTGGTCTCTTCTGGCATTGGCCTAAAAGAGTTTGATAAAAAATTGCATAAATTTTGGGAACATTTTTTCTCGAAATTCCAGTTGGCGAGGATTGTCCGCTCTGGTTCTCAATGGTTCTGGTTCTAACATATCGCTCACCCGCAAGAAAAGTGACACATCTCGCAAAATTTTGTTTTGCATTTTATTCCATTAATTGCTATATCATAGGTGGATCTTGCTACACAAAAAGTTTCATAAGTGTAGTTATACGGAAAAATCCCTTTATAACGCTATATGTCCATTTGTTACCGCAGAAGAGAGGTAAATTGTTGGGATGGTGAAATTACCTAACCTTCCAAACCTCATCTACGTCTTCATTCTTAAAAGTTTTACGCTTTTATGCACGTTTTTACTCTTGCATGCATAGCTGTTATAACTTCCTGTTGTAAATTCCTGCAAATTTTCTTTTGCTTCTCCTATGAAATTTACTTTTGTCGAGATCTGTCGCTTTTCTTGCATGTGAGCGATATGATCATAAATTCAGGTATAATTCGTCAGAAAATTATATTTTCTATAATTCACAATTTGGGATCTAAAAGGTTAAATAGAATGAATTTATCTTATATAGCTTTCAACTGCTACGATTTTTCGCCAACAGTATTGTGTAATGATTTTCTTCGCTTTAATTGAAATGTTTTCGATTAAATAACACCAAGAAAACCTCTAGAAGATACTTGTGTCTAAAAATAGTAGCACTTTGCAGTTGTGTATATGTTAATGCTGGAATGGCCGGAAATTTTACTCAAGTTCTATAAAAAAATATTTTATATCAAAATTTTCACATGAAATTATTTAAATTACCGTATTTACCCGCGTATACGTTGATCCCGTGTATAAGTCGATTCCCTATTTTCCCGATCAAGAAATTTTAATTTTTTTTAATCCCGCGTATAAGTCGACCCCCCCCCCCTTTTCCGATCAAGAAATTTGAATTTTTTTAAAAAAACGTTATTCAAAATCACTGGAAAAAAAGTACTAAATATACAATAATGAAGATAATAATATACTAAAGTAATATACAAAGTTAAACTGATTCAAGGTCCGATTCAGTATCGGACTCGCCAAACAATTCACAAAAATCCTCCGTCGTTATCGGTTCATCATGATACACCTTTTCAATCTCTGTATCGTTACATTCTTCCTCGTCGTTATCACTTTCGAAAATGACATCATCTTCTGTGCCGTCTAGTTCGTTGCTTATGCAACATTTCTTGAATGATTTTATAATCATTTCGGAAGGAATTTGATTCCACGCATGTTTAACCCACTGCGCAATTAATGCAATGTCGGGCTTTCTAATATTACTGCCCTTTGTAAATGTTGGACAACCGAATGACATCCACTCTGCCCAATATTTTCTAACATTTGCATTGAAGGGCTTGTTGAGGCAAACGTCTAGGGGTTGAAGGACGGATGTCAACCCTCCCGGGATGACAGCTACAGTCGTTTTCAGTTCTTTCGTCACTTTATTCACGTTTTCAGAAAAGTGGCCACGAAACGAGTCGTAAACTAAAAGGGAAGGTTTTTGAAAGCAGCTCCCGGTCTTTTACCTCACACATTTTTAAGCCAGTCGACTGTTCCGTCAGCATCCATCCACCCCTTTTCATGCGCTCGAATCAGCACTCCACATGGAAATCTAACGTTTTTCTTTTAAAAATAATCAATGAAGGAAGCTTACTATCGTCGGCCAAACAGGAAAGAACGACCGTAAAGCGGTTTTTTCGTGCCCGGTCGTTTTTACCAAATTTCTTTTTTTCCCCTTGCAGCTAACTGTTTTATTTTCTGGTAGGTCGAAACACATGGGTGTTTCGTCCATATTTCCTATTTGGAAAAGTTCAAAAGATTTCATTTTTCTTTGATCGATGACGTATATTTGAAATTTCATAATCTTTGCTTCCATGACAGATGGTAATTTTTGTGCCAGTTTAGTGTGCTGGCGTAGAGTCAAACCATGACGATTCATAAATTTAGTGCACGGCATCAATGTTCTGATGCACGAAACGTGTTTGGAACACCATACTTTTCTTCTTTTGCAAGCTTCATTGCTCGTAAACGTATGACAGTTCTAGTGACAATAAAACAATCCCGCCGGCACCCTACAACCCAATCATGGAATACATTTTCGATTTCTGGAAAGGGCGATTTTCCATGTCGCAAAGCCTTTTTTGATTTTGGGATGTTTTCTAGCTTTGCCTTATTCTTGCGCTAATCACGAATCAATTTTTCGTGAACCCCAAACTGAAAAGAAGCAGCGCAGTTGTTAGACTCTTCCGCAAAAGAAATAACTTTAAGTTTAAATCCAGCTGCGTATGAATTGCGTTTCTGTTTTCTAATAACTAAATCAGCCATATCAGTAGAAATAAGGAGAAAAAGGTGCAGTAAGATAACCGAAGAAATAATGAATAAGTGTAATATCAAGAATACGCAAGATATAACGCGGGTCACGTGTTTTTAGAGAGTCACATGTTTCTAGCCACTCGCGGACGATTCAATTGCACATAGGGACGATACATTCTCGGAATTGTATCTACTGATTTCTTAGAGGGAGGAGGGTGGGGGTAGTAGGCGTACATACATCCCCAGAACCAAACCCGTCCGTCAGTCTCCTTTTTTTCTCTCCTGGTATGGAAATCGCCAGTAAACGACGTCATTGTGTTATGGAATGCGAAAAGAGAACAATTTCCTTTCAGAAGGGCATTTTTGACTTCTGGTAAAAAAAAAAAAAAATAATAAATAAATAAATAAATAAATAAATAAATAAGGACCCTCGCATAAGTCGACCCCCCCCCCCTAACTTTATAGTATTTCTTTGATCAAAATTTCTCGACTTATACGCGGGTAAATACGGTATTTATTTAACTTACTTTTGTTATATAGATATTTAAATAATTTTAAAAAGAAATTTGTGATTCGAATCGAAATATATTTTTGATACTGGTCTAAATGACCGGTCATGGAAGTTCTAATGTTAATTCGTTTATTTATCTTTTGGTGGAAGGTAAATCCAGTCAAGAATTTCTTAGAGAATTCTAGTATAATTATCTCTCCCCTTTACACTTTCCATTAGTTATTACAAATAAATATAATCTTTATGTTTGAAGTATAAAGCATATTTAAATTTTAGTTTTAAAGATATTTATCATCTAGAAAGCTTCAATGAAATTTCAAAGAGATATTTCAAATTAATCTAACGAGCTCAATTACTTTTCATCGAAGAATATTTTCAGAAATTTCTTCGAAAGTTTGAAAAGATAAGGTTCTTAAAGTTTTTCGTATTAAAACTTATGTATTGTATTACACTAGCGTTTCATGGAATTTTTCAAAGAGAACGTGAAGATTTAAGAGAATTACCGGAAATCAATAAAAGGATTTTCAATGTTGAAAATACTTAGCATTTATTAAGTTTAAAGTTCATTTCTTTTATTTATATTGTAACTCTGCATATGACTTAACATTAAATAGGACATAGTTATCTTATTCTTAGTAAAAAGATAGTTTTGTAGAATAGATGTATTATTAATGGTTATATTTTATATTACTTTTCTGTTGCATTGCTAAACTAGAAAATCATGGGACAGTATATCTATCTACACACTGCTTTAATATACTGATTTATGTAAATAACTAAATGATTATAGCTGTTGCATTTCATACCTCATTATTCATTCCAATTGCTCTGATATTTTTGAGAATCTTTATGATACTTTGGAGGAATTATTTAAGTTGGAACTGAATTCTCAATTACTTTTCATCGTATATATTGTTCGAATATTTTTAAAAAGTTGAAAGACAAGTTTTCTCAGGGTTTTTACCATTAAAGCTTTGCTAAAATTCGAATGTAGTGCCGCATTAGACTTTTGTGGTTTTATATAAGATAACATAAAAAATACTCTTTAAAGTTCTATATCTCACCTCTGTGTCAAGGTTAAGAATAAAATAAATAGAAATTGCTAGATCAGGAACGTTTTTAAGTATATGTTACGGGCTGTATTTTAAATTTAAAATAAATAAGTGTATATTTCATTTTTTAAAGTTTCTTACGTTATTTAAATTAATATCCGTATTTTGCCTCATATTTACATTTTACGTAGAACAAAATTTAAGGCAACAGGATAATGTTACCCGTTACAGAAGTACGTATAATTTTGTCTGTTTATTATCTGTTGCTTGATTGAAAGCGAAAGCGAATTGGTAATTTTCTTGGAGAGTTGAAGTTTAATTATATCTCCCCTATCCATTCCCCATTTTTTATTATAAGTAAAGATTATAACCTTCATATTTAAAGTATAAAGCATATTTTAAGGAATAAGTATAAGGAATAAGTATAATAAAGTATAAAGCATATTTTAATTTACAAATTTATCTTTAGTGTAATAGAATAATGTTATACGTAATAGAAGTACGGATAATTTTGTTGTTTTTTATGTGTTGTATGATTGAAAGCGGACCCGATTTGGAAAATTCTTAGAGAGTTGAAGTATCTCTCCTCTATCCATTCTCCAATGGTTATTATAAGTAAAGATTTTAAGCTTCATATTTGAAATATAAAGCACATTTTATTATCGCCTCAAACGTTCTTGTTTGTCTTCTAGACAGTGTCAATGAAATTTCAAAAATGTATTTTAAATTAATCTAGTGCATTCAATTACTTTTCATCGAAGAATTTTTCCAGACATTTTTTTTTAAGTTTAGAAGGAAAGGGTTTTTAAGATTTTTCGTATTAAAATTTAGATATTGTACTACACTAGAGATTTGTGGAATTATTACAAGAAAACATGGAGAGTTAAGGGATGGAATAACTTATAACGATGATATAGTTTTCAGCATGGTTATACATTTCGTTTAGTAAGTTCAAAATTAAGATTATTTTGTTTTATTTATTTTCTAAATATGTACATAACTTAATACTCAATAGGACATAGTCGTGTTTTTTTTTAAAAAAGTAGCTTAGTACAATAGATGTATTATTTTGTTTATTTGTTTTCTGTTGCATACTAAAATGAAAAATAACCTACACGTTGATTTGTTCGACTGATTTCCATAAAAAACTAAATGATTTTACCTGACACACTTAGTATCGCATTATTCATTCCAATGTCTCTATTTCATATTCGAGGCCTTAAGGAATTAAAAAAAATTAATTGAAACTAGAGTTGTCAATTACTTTTCATTATAGAATATTTTTCTGAATTTTTTCAAACAGTTGAATAAAAAGTTTTATCAGGGTTTTTCACGATAAAGCTCTGTTCAATCGGATATGGTACCGCATTATACTTTTTTGGTATTATCTATGATAACATAAAAATATTGTTTATGGTTCCAAATCTAATCTCCATTTTATGGTTTGGATAAAATAAATAAAAACTGTTAGATTACGAATTTTTGATAGAATAAGTTTGTGAGCTGTATTTTGAATTAAAAATAAATAACTACATCCTTTTTATTTATACCTATCTTACGTTATTTAAATTAATTTCCGCATTTTTCTCAGATTTATATTTTAACATAGAACAAATTTATCTTTAGTGTAACAGATTAATATTATACGTGACTGAAATTCGTAAAATTGTATTTCTTTTTTTTTATGTTGCATGATTGTAAGGGACACAGAATTGAAAAATTTCCTAGAGAGTTGAAGTTTAATTCTCCTCCCCCTTTCCATTCTCCATTGGTTATTATAAGTAAAGATAAGCTTCACATTTAAAGTATGAAGCACTTATAAATTTCGCCTCAAATGTTCTTGTTTATCTTCTACACAGTTTCAATGAAATTTCAAAAATGTGTTTTAAATTTATAAAGAGCATATAAAAACTTTTCATCCAATACTATTTTCAGACATTTCATCAAAATTTTGGAGGGATAAGGTTCTTAAGTTTTTTTCGCATTAAAACGTAGGTATTGTATTGCACTAGCAGTTTGTGGAACGTTTGCTAGATAATATTGTTTAAGATTCTATATCCGACCACAATGTTACGATTAGCAATAAAATAAATACAAATTGCTAAATCTCGAACGTTCTGAAAGGATCAGCTAGAAATTGTATTTTAATTTCTAAATAAATAAATGTATACTTCAGTTTTTTAAAGTATCTTATGTTATTTGAATTAAGTTCCGCATTTTTACTCATACTTACATTTTAACGTTGAACAAATTTATTTTTAGTGCAACAGAATAATGGTATACGTAACAGAAGTACGTATAATTTTGTTTGTTTATTATCTGTTGCATGATTGAAAACGAAACCGAATTGGAAATTTTCTTAGAGAGTTGAAGTTCAATTATCTATCTCCTATCCATTCTCCATTGGCTATTATAAGTAAAGATATAAGCTTCATATTAAAAGTATAACGCACATTTCAAGTTTTGCCTCAAAGGTTCTTGTTTGTCTTCTAGACAGCGTCAATGAAATTTCAAAAAAGTATTTTAAATTAATTTAAAGCTTTCAATTACTTTTCGTTGATGAATATTTTCAGACACGTCTTCAAAAGTTTAGAGGGATAAGGTTCTTAAGATTTTAGTAATAATATTTAGGTATTGTTTTATTCAGAAATATAGAAATTAGGTTTTCTTAGAGGTTATTGTTAGAGGTTATTCATAGATGTTTGTGGTATTTTTGCAAGAGAATATTCTTTAAAATTCTATATCTAACCTCCGTGTTAAGGTTAGGAATAAAATAAATATAAATTTCTAGATCGCAAACGTTTGGAAAGGAGAAGTAACGGATTGTATTTTAATTTAAAAATAAATAAGTGTATACTTCGATTTTTTTAATTATCATGCGTTATTTAAATTAATTTCCCTATTTTTACTCATATTTACGTTGTGTAACAGAATAATGTTATATGTAACAGAAGTACGTATAATTTTGTTTGTTTATTATCCGTTGCATGATTGAGAGCAAAACCGAATTGGACAATTTCTTAGAGAGTTTAAATTTAATTATCTTTCCTCTATCCATTCTCCATTGGTTATTAAAAGTAAATATTGCTTAAGTATCAAATTTAAAGTATAAAGCTCTCTTAAGTTTCGCCTCTGAAGTTTTTCTTGTCTTCTAGACAGCTTCAATGAAATTTCAAAAGTGCATTTTAAAATAATCTAGATCGTCCAATTACTTCTAGTTGAAGAATATTTTTAGACGTTTCTTCAAAAGCTTGAAAGGATAGGATACTTAAGGTTTTTCGTATGAAAACTTATGTATTGCATTGCAGTAGAGGTTTATGGGAATTTTGCAAGAGAATATTGTTTAAGTTTCTATATTTAATCACTGTGTTAAAGTTAAGGAATAAAATAAATACAAATAGCTAGATAACGAACGTTTAAAAAGAATAAGTTACGGATTGCATTTTAATTTAAAAATAAGTTTGTGTATATTTAATTTTTTAAAAGTATCTTACGTTATTTAAATTAATTTCCGCAATTTTACTTATGTATACTGTTTAACGTGGAACAAATTTATCTTTAGTGTAACAGAACAATGTTATACGTAATAGAAGTACGGATAATTTTGTTGTTTATTATGTATTGTATGATTGAAAGCGGACCCGATTTAGAAAATTCTTAGAGAGTTGAAGTTTAATTATCTCTACTCTATCCATTCTCCAATGTTTATTATAAGTAAAGATTTTAAGCTTCATATTTAAAATATAAAGCACATTTTATTATCGCCTCAAAGTTTCTTGTTCGTCGTCTAGACAGCTTAAATGAAATTTCAAAAGTGTATTTTAAGTTAATCTAGAGCTCTCAATAGTTTTCATCGAATAATATTTTCAGACATTTATTCAAAAGCTTGGAGGGTTAGGGCTCTTAAGGTTTTTCGTATTAAGGTTAATATCACAAATGTGAGATTTTGAAAACAAGAATTTTGAAAATTTAAATCGTTTCAAAGCTTCTGATTTTTTATATTAGTTGAACAGCTGAATAAAGCAATTTATATGTAAAATTGTTAAAGTTTGAAAAGCTTAAGTTCATTTTTATGTAATTATAATTATATGTCATTTGCTTGGCATATGCATGCCAGGATAATGACAATTTCATTTTAAAACATTTTTCATACTCTTTTTTTTTTTTTTTTTTTTTTTTTTAAGATCTAACATTTTAATTTCGTTTAAAGGAACATGTTTCCTCTATAGTACCTCAAATTCAGTGGAATGTTGAGTTTTATTTGTAATTTATAGAAGCCTGGAAAATGACATAATAATAGTCTACTAAATTTTTGCAAAGCCTTTAAACACATTATTTTTAAAGAAATATCTAAAAGATTTTACTGGCAGCAATGATTTTACTACTTCTGACTTGAACTATGTCAAGAACAAGAAGAATTACTCTGCAGCGCCATCTTTATACCTTATAAAGAACTAAAATCAGCAGGCCAGGACAATGACATTCATTTTCAGTTGCAATCATATTTTAATTATGAAAAATTATTTGTAAAATTCAGAACTTATTAGTTTACACATATATGCACATATAAGGTATAATTATTAATTAGAAATTAAAAAAACTAGAAAAAGATATTTGTACATGATAGCAGAAAGCCTTTTACTTTGCACACATCACGGTGTGACATTACAAGAAAATGACAATCTGAAATTTTAAGCCTTTTAACTGCTTTATTTTTGTGTTAGTATGAATATAATATGTCTTGAAAATACTTCTAAGAATAATTTTTTTTAGAATGTAAAAAAGAAAATTGTATTATATAACATTAAATAGAAATTTTATTGTGCGGACTGCACTTTTCGTATTTTGTGATATTGACCCATTAAGACTTAGATATTGGGCCATTCCATGTCACGTGTGGGACTGCTTTTCTACATATCACTGCTTTTTTAGCTATCAAAGTCTGAGAGCTTATGTGCCCGTCGGTTCTGTATGTACGTACGTAAGTATTAAGGAGCTTCACTGATTAGTTTTGGGGGTTCATTGGTTAAGGATAAAGGGGGCTTCTACCCCACTTAATTTAGACAAATGGGTTTTTCATGCAGAAGTATTCGATTTGCTCCAAATTTTGTATAACGGTTTATTATGTTAAGGAGCTTTCCTGATTATTTTTTGGGGTTCATTGGTTAAGGATAAAGGGGGAAAAGGGGGGCTAGTACACCTCCTTAATTTAGATAAATGGGTTTCTCAAGCAGAATTATTCGATTTGCTCAAAATTTGGTATACCGGTTTATTATGTTAAGGAGCTTCCCTGATTAGATTTGGAGGTTCATTGGTTAAGTATAAAGGAGGGAAACGAGGGCTAATCCCCTTCATTTATTTTATGAGGGGCATTATTCTTTGAAATAAGAGTATAATATACAATTAGTGTGAATAGCCTGTGAGCTCAATGCCATCAGTTTAACTGGGAACTTTTCTTTTTTTATTAACAATGTATTATTTCCTCGAATCAAAACAACTATGTGAATATGAAAATCTAGGGTTTTCTGTTATTTTTAATGTATAGATTATATTATAACAACTTATAAGTTAATAGACATAGGTATTTAAATAAGTGCCACGGGCGGGACTTTTTTTCTGTTTTTTTCTTGGAAAGGCCCTAAACTGGCAGGATACTTAGGTCTGGAGTTTAAAATGTAGAGATTTTTAAACTTTTTAAAAACGGGCAGAATACTTAGGTCTAAGGTAAAAATGTGGAGATTTTTAAGGCAATTAAAAGGCCATTTCATATCACGTGTGGGATAGCTTTTCTACACACTTGTTCTGTTTTAAAAATACTATTGTATTTATTTAATAAATTTTTATCAACAGAAATCATTTCCTTTTGTAAATCCCGTATTTTACTTATATTTATCCTATACTATATCTTCAGGCATTATTACCATAGTAGCTATCGCAATATATACATTTTTCATCATCTGTTGTTACAGTTATACAAAAAAACATGGCATATTACTTTTTCATTTAAAAATGCTTTATCTTGTTTGTATAGTTTTACATTAAAATCAATTTCTGTAAGACACATTTCGTTATTTTTCTTAAAATCATGTATTGCAATTCCATTTCACGTAATATACCTGTTATATACCATACATTAAACCTGTTGGAATATATGTTTTTAAGAAAAACAACGAAATATGTCTTAGATTTTTTTATGAAAAATAACGAAATATGTCTTATAGAAATTGATTTTAATGTAAAAATATACAAACAGGATAAAGAATTTTTAAATAAAAAAGTAATATGTCATTTTTTTTTATATAACTGTAGTAACAAATAATGAAAAATGTCTATACTGTGATAGCTACTATGATAATAATGCCTGAAGATATGGCACAGGATAAATATAACGTTATTGTACCCTGAAATTAAAGCAACTATATTAATATGAAAATATAGGGTTTATTTTAGTTATTTTTAATGTATAGTTTTATATTTTATCAACTTATAAGTTAATAGGTTTAGGTATTGATATAAGTGTCAGGTGCAGAACATTTTCCCCGTTTTCATGAAATGGCCCTATTGTATTGAACTAAAGATTTGTGGAATTTTTGCAAGAGAACATGGAGTGTTAAGGGATGGAATAATCTATATCAGTGATATAGTTTTCAACGTGGTCATTCATTTCGTTTATTAAGTTCAAATTTAAGATTATTTTCTTTTATTCATTATCTAAATATGTACATAACTTAATTTTGAATAGGACATATTTGTATTTAAAGAAAGTATCTTTGTACAATAGATGTATTATTTTATTTATTTGTTTTCTGTTATGCTACAAAAATAAAATAAAAAATCATGGGAGAGGATATCACATAAACGCTGCTTTGTTCGACTCATTTATATAAATAACTAAATGATTTTACATGACACACTTAACCCTTTGTATCACCGTGTTGCAGATCTGCAACATACCCAAAACGTCATTGTTATTTCAACAGTAAATTTCAAAAGACGATTTTGTTGATTGTTGTTATTCTATTACACTACTATTAACATAATTATTTCATTAAATCCGCAACAAATATCGATACTGATTTTTTTTTTCGCCAAAATTTGATTTATCGCTTGATCAGCTACTTCGCTTGATCAGATTTTTGCTGAATTAAGGTTTGAAATACAGGAGTTAAAAAAGTCTCCAGACCTCTACAAGTATATTGTCTTCAAAGGTGAGTTTAAATTTTTTATTTTAGGACCATTTTCGAGTTAGGAAATTTATAATATGTATAAAATAAACGTAAACTTTTGTTTGCTGCAGATATGCAACAACGCGCGATATTTTCCCTTCTAACGGATTTTTTAAAAATATCGAAAGAGCATCGAAAATATCTTCTAATGGTTATTTAAGTTGCATTTCTTTCAGAAGAGCATAATTATTGAAAAGGTGAAACAGTAGTCTTTTTTTATATTATTTAATTGCTATAGTGTAAGTTAGGGATTCCCCCCCCCCCTCTTTAAAATTAACTTCAAGTCCAAAGTTAGCAAATAAGGGAAAGGTCTCGTAGAAAATAGAATTCAACAGAAAAAGCATAGAGAGCCTACTCAACATATTCCACCAAAACAAGTGCGCCTAGACGAAATTGGGCACTGGCCATATTGGGCAGAAAAAAGAATACGTTTAAATACCCTGATTGTAAAAGCTTTAATCAAACTGTTTGTGAGAAATGTGGTATGGGACTTTGCTACAACAAAACTAACAACTGTTTCAAAAACTTTGGTGCAAATTAAAATTTTAAATACTTTCAGTTTTCGTGCTATTTGGCAAGATGTTGCAGATATGCAATAAACCCATTTTTCCAAATAAAATTTTATTTTTCTGTTCTGAATTTTTTTAATTATTTTTTACATGCTTAAAATGATGCATTTTAATATCTGTGTAAGAATTTTTCAAATTGGGGTTGTTGAGTTACAAAGGGTTAATATCGCATTATTCAATCTAATGACTATTTCTTTTTGAGAGATTTTAAGAAATTTTGAAAAAAAAAAAGTATTGAAACTAGAGATCTCAATTACTTTTCGTCATAGAATTTTTTCAGAACATTTTCAAAACTGTAGAGATAAGTTTTCTCGAGGTTTTTCCTGTTAAAACATTCTTAAAAATCGAATATAGCATCGCATTAGACTTTTTTGGAATTATTTGTGACTAGCAAACCCCGCGGCTTTGCTCGCGTAATATTTGAAATATGCCAAGTGATATTTATATGTCTAATTTTTATTAAAAGGTACTAACTAAATTTTTATTTTATTAAAAGGGAATATTTTATTTTATTAAAAGGTAGTTATTACTTTTAGGAATATTTAAAAAAATTTCTATTTAAAACACAGTTTGATTAAACATCATTGTTACACTGCATAAGGCAGAAATGAGAGTTAAATTAATAAAACGAAATAAAACTAACTAAATAATAATTTAGAAAATATTTTGAAACTTTTATGCTCAATTAATACGCTCATTTCAGTATTCATTTGAAGTTTTGAATTTTTTAGAAACCATCTTCTCACATCTTAAAATTAACCATCATGTAAAATTCCAAATCCTACAACCTCTCTCAACGTAAAGGGCTATGTTGAAATAGGAACTGTCACCATTAATTTGACAACATTAATTTTGAAATTGGCTTGTTATTTCCTAATATTCCACTGAAACGTAATTTAGAAACCTATAAAGGCCTTTTTTAGAGCGTTTGTTGTTCCTGTGATCCCCAGGTTGTAGAATCATCGACATAAAATATAGCCTGTGTAGGAACAGAGACTGTTGCCATTGATTCGCAACTATTACTTTTATATTTGGTTTATATTCCCTGAAATTGCATAGAAATCGTAATTTAAGACTTTTTTAGAATGCTTTTCGCACCTCCCCTTCACTTCACCCCTTTTTAATTCGAATTTATTTTCGACAGTCCTTCGAGGGCATTTATATTTTATAAGTAACTACCATGCCATATTTAAAGTTTCTAGCCTTTTCAGTGTCGCAGAAATCGCAATTTAGAAAGTTTTTAGCTCCTGCAACCCTCTGGTGGTAGAGGCACAGACATAAAATATAGCTTATGTTTGAGCAGGTTCTATCACCAACAATTTGTCATCATTATTTTTTTAATCGGTTTGGTATTTGATAAGATTACATAAAAATTGTAATTTATAACGCTTTTTGCTCACTTCATCTTTTTAAATTTGAAATTTTCTTTCGACACCTCTTAGAAAGCAGTTGCATCTTGTAAGTAAATACCATGCCATACTTCAAAGTGTTAGATCCTTCAGTTATGCAAAAAACGCAAATTAGAACATGTTTTGCTTTTGCAACCCTCAGATGGTAGTGGCAGCAACATAAAATATAACCTATGTTATAGCAGGGACTGTCACCATTGATTTCCAACCATTACTTTTGAAATAGCTTTGGAATTTCCTGAGATTGAGTAGAAATCTCAATTTAGAACGTTTTTAGAACGCTTTTCGCGCATTTTCACCCCTTTTTTAATTTCCAATTTTTTCGAAACTGCTCTTAAAGATCATTTATATGGAATAAATATGTACCTTGCCTGATTTTAAGTTGCTAGCCCCTACCGATCACAAAAATCGAAATTTGGAACGCTTTTTTGCTTCTGCAACGTCTAGGTGATAGTGATACCGACTTAAAATAGCGTCTATGTTAGAGCAGAAGCTGTCAGCATCAATTTCTTACATTACTTTTGAAATCAGTTTGATTCTTCCTGAGATATTGGTGACCAATCGGCATTTAGAACGTTTTTAGAACGCTTTTCGCTCATTTTGCTCCTGCATCTCCTCTGGGGTAGTTGAAACAGATATAAAATATAGCCTATCTTGGAGTAAGATCTGTCCCCATCATTTTTACACCATTATATTTGAAATCGGTTCAGTATTTCCTGAGATTACTAAAAATCTCAATTTAGAACGTTTTTTTACAACGTTTTTTGCGCATTTTGACCCCCCCCCCCATTTTAAATTTCGACTCTTTTAGGAAATGTCCTTAGAGATCATTGATATCTTATAACTAACTACCATTCTAAATTTCACGATTCAAGGCACTTCCGTCACGCAAAACCGCAATTTAGAACGTTTTTCTCCTGCACCCCATTTGGGGTAGTGGCACCGACATAAAACATAGCCTATGTTGGAGCAAGGGTTTTCACCATCATTTTGACGCCATTATTTTTTTAATCGGTTTGGTATTTCCTGAGATTGTGTAGAAATCACCATTTAGAATGTTTTTTAGAACGCTTTTCGTGCATTTTCACCCCTTTTAAATTTCGAATTGTTTAAGAACTGTTCTTAGACATCATTCATATCTTATAAGTAACTAATATTCCAAATTTCATATTTCTAGGCCCTTCAGTAACGCAAAAATCGTATATTTAGAACGTTTTTTGCTCCTGCACCCCCTTTGGGGTAGTTCTACCGACATAAAATATAGCCTATGTTCTAAGTTGGACTAACACCATTATTTTGATACCATTACTTTTGAAATCGGTTTGATATTTCCTGAGATTATGTAGAAACTACCATTTAGAACGTTTTTAGAACGCTTTTTGTGCATTTTCACCCCTTATAAATTTCAAATTGTTTAAGAACTGTTCTTAGACATCATTTATATCTTATAAGTAACTAATATTCCAAATTTCATATTTCTAGGACCTTCAGTAACGCAAAAATCGCATTTTTAGAACGTTTTTTGCTCCTACACCCCCTTTGGGGTAGTGGCACCGACATAAAGCATAGTCTATCTTGGAGCAAACGTTGTCACTATCATTTTGACACCAATATTTTTTAAATCGGTTTGGTATTTTCTGAGATTATGTAGAAACTACTATTTAGAACGTTTTTAGAACGCTTTTGTGCATTTCCACCGCTTTTAAATTTCGAATTGTTTAAGAACTGTTCTTAGACATCATTTATATCTTATAAGTAACTAATATTCCAAATTTCATATTTCTAGGCCCTTCAGTACCGCAAAAATCGCATTTTTAGAACGTTTTTTGCTCCTGCACCCCCTTTGGGGTAATGGCACCGACATAAAATACAGCCTATGTTCTAAGTTGGACTAACACCATCATTTTGATACCATTACTTTTGGAATCGGTTCGGTAGTTCCTGAGCTTACTTCCTACAAATAAACAATTTTTTCCTCTTTATAATAGGAGTATAGAAGATAACATAAAAATATTGTTTAAAGTTCCATATCTAATCTCCGTTTTATGGCTTGGAATAAAACGAATAGAAATTAAAGAAGATTACAAATATTTTGATAGGATAAATTTGTGAATTATATTTCGATATTAAAATAAATTAGTAAATTCTTATCTTTTTTTTATCTTATGTTATTTAAATTAATTTCTGCATTTTGCTCATATTTGTATTTTAATGGAGAACAGATTTACCTTATGTGTAACAGAATAAAGATGTAAGTAATGGAAATATATATGATTTTGTTTGTTTATTATCTGTTAGATGATTGAAAGTGAAACTAAATTTGAAAATTTCTCCAACAGTTGTAGTTTAATTATCTCACTCCGTTTCACTCCCCATTAATTTATGCAAATAAAGATAATTCTTATATTTTAAACATAAAGAATCTTTTAGTTTTCTCATTTAAAGATTCTATTTATTTTTATATATATTTTTTTTTCGAAAGCTTCAATCAAATTTCAAAGAATTGTTTAAATTGAATCTAGAGTTCTCAATTACTTTTCACCTTAGTTTATTTTTAAGAATTTCTTCTTAAATTGGAAATTCTGAAAGTTTTTTGTATTGCATTTAATATATTATTTGGCCCTAGAACAGAAACTTAATAAATTGATTAATATGCAGATGTATGTAACAGTTTTGTGGAATTTTTCAACGAGGTTATGAAACTTTTATAGGTGAAATAACTGAAATTAATGAAAACGTTTTCAGCGTTTGATATATGTTTTTTTTTCTTTAATTTTACGATAAGATTTTTTTTTTCTATTCTCATTCAAAGTCTATACGGAACATAATATTAAATTAAACTTATGTATCATATGTGTAATACAAGAAAATTGTATACAGCAGAAATCTGTACTATACTGTTGACTAAATAAACAATAATATAGATATTTTTCTTTTATTCGCATTCTAAGTCTATACGGAACATAACAGTAAATTAAACTTTATGTATCATATGTGTAATACAAGAAAATTGCATGCAGCAGAAATGTGTACTACACTGTTGATTAAATAAACAATAATATACATTTTTTTCTACTCTCATTCTATGTCTATACGGAACATAATATTAAATTAAACTTATGTATCATATGTGTAATACAAGAAAATTGTATACATCAGAAATGTGCTCTATACTGCTGATTAAATAAACAATAATATAGATTTTTTTTCTATTCTCATTCTAAGTCTATACGAAACATAATATTAAACTTATGTGTCATATGTGTAATACAAGAAAATTGTATGCAGCAGAAATGTGTACTATACTGTTGATTAAATAAACAATAATATAGATATTTTTTCTTTTTCATTCTAAGTCTATACGGAACATAATATTAAATTAAAATTATGTATCATATGTGTAATACAAGAAAATTGTATACAGCAGAAATGTGTCCTATACTGTTGATTACATAAACAATAACATAGATATTTTTTTCTATTCTCCTTCTAAGCCTATACGGAACATAATATTAAATTAAACTTATGTATCATATGTGTAATACAAGAAAATTGTATACAGCAGAAATCTGTACTATACTGTTGACTAAATAAACAATAATATAGATATTTTTCTTTTATTCGCTTTCTAAGTCTATACGGAACATAATAGTAAATTAAACTTTATGTATCATATGTGTAATACAAGAAAATTGCATGCAGCAGAAATGTGTATTATACTGTTGATTAAATGAACAATAATATAGATATTTTTTTTTTCTATTCTCATTCTAAATCTATACGAAACATGATTTTAAATTAAACTTATATGTCATATGTGTAATACAGGAAAATTGTATACAGTAGAAATGTGTTCTACACTGTTGATTAAATAAACAATAATACAGATATTTTTGTTACATAGTTATATATTATTAAAATAGCTGTTACATAGCTGTGTTGCATCATCCAAAGAATAAATCATTGGAAAATATCTTAGAGGGTTGTAGCATCTTGGGCCGTCATACATAAATTTTCTATTTATTTACGTAAACAAATTGCTTATATTTGAAGTAAACAGCATATTTTATTTTTGATTTCAAATATTTATATTTATATTTTCATAAACTTCGATGAAATTTGAAAGAATTATTAAAATTGAATCTTGGTTGCTCAGCTACACTTCATCACAGTTTATTTTCAGAATTTTTTTCAAAAGTTGGGAATGAAAGTGCTCTTAACATATTTTACATTAAAATGTCAATATTCCCTAGCATTACATTTTCTGTTACATTTCAACATGAACCTAAAGGTTTTCAGAGGAAATAACAATAAATAATGAATAGTTTATAATGTTCAACATATATTTCATTTGTTCTGTTTTAACACCATAACTATTTCATTTTTTTTGACATCATAAACTAAATAAAGGGGCGAAACACCACTTTTTCCTTCTGTAATCGAAAAATGTCTGACAAATTAATAAAGATAAGATTATAGTTACAAATTAGTGGTATCGAAAAGCGTTTAGTAAAGAAGAAAGCAAAGTCTTCTTGGTTAGTTAAAACAGTTAAATGATTAAAGTTAGAAATATGATAAGTAACTAATTCTTTATATTGAGAACGACGAAAACATGTTTCATTGTTAAAAATACACAATCTTCCATAATTTTTTCAGCTCCATCTCTATTTTTAAAAAGCTCTCAAATACTGTAAAACAATTATGTGAATGTGCTAGATAAATTTTCAATTACCTATAAAATTCTAACACTCATTTTGTAAATATATGCGTATACATTTCATAGGGATTTTCAATTCCTTTATCCACCGCTTATCCGTTTTCCATTCGTTTATACAAAAAAAAATAATCCTTATCTTTTGCAACGTAACGTATGCTTAAATTTTTATTTAAAAAGATTTATTTATCTTTTGAAAGCCTCAGTGTAATTTAAGAGAATTATTCAAATTGAACTTCAAGTGCTCCAGTATTTTTTACAGTAAAATATTTTCAGAAATCCATTCAAAAGTTAAAAAGGAAACCATTCTTAAAGTTTTTCGGTTTAAAATTTAAGTTTTATATTGCACTAGATTTTCAAGATCTTTTTCAATGTGAACTGAAACATTAATAGATGAAATAACCGAAATTAAATTTCAATGTTTGCCGCATATTTTGTTTATTCCGTTTTAAAGTTAGAAATTAAATAACTGAGAAATCTAAGTTAAAGAAACTTTTCTGGTCTACGATGGGGAGAAATGTATTTCATAGGAAAATAAGCAAGCTTTTATAGTAAAAATAATGCTTTCTTTAACGTTTTTCTCTATTTTATCATAAAAGTTTGAGATAAGAATTATTTATATTAATGTATGAGACTTAAATTTACCTGCATAGTTTAAGCAATTTCTTTTTGAACTTTGAAACAATTTTATTGAATTAGCATTGTAATTTTTTTCAGTTTATACTTGTGTAACTGACAAAAACAGCTGTTGAAGTATCTGACCTCCAAAATTTTAAAATTCAAATAATTTTCTTCTTCGCTTGGTCTAACTTATAAACGAATTAATATAACAAGTAAGAATTAAATTTAAAAAATAAAAAAAAGCCGACTGCGTAAAAAGCGAACTAATTAATTATTTTTCATCAATGTGAAAATATTTTTTATATCATTTACCAATTTTTTTTAATTTACTTGTATTGATGGCTTTTAAGTTGTGTTTAATTGTTAGTTCCTATCTATAAACACTGTTTTGATGAGGCCTATAGATGTCTATGAAGTTTAGAGTTGCAGTAAAGTTAGAGATCCTACCTACACAACTTTCAGGTTGTGTAATATTTAAACGGAGCTTTTGACTGTAAAATAGTCAATGAAACATTTTGAAAGATCTATCCAATTATATGCCACTCAATACGGTGCGTAAAGAAATTTTCGTCTCTACCGCCATTTTGTATTTTACGGTCGCCATTTTGCATTTATGAGAACAAAACGTAGCCTATAACCATCGGACGGTTAAGATGAATCGACAGAGACCTCATTCATTAAAACCCGTCTAGCCGTTGCGATGTTTCGAGGGTATAAAGAAATCTACATACCCAGATACGCGTGAAACACACAACCCTTCTTGGCAATCGGGTAAAAAACATGATATTTAGTATATAATGTTTTATATTATTAAATACATTATATGCAACATAATAAGATGAAAAGAAAGTAAAACTGTTGTAATTTCACTCACTCGCAAGGAAAGGGGCATGATTCAAAACTACTGCATTTCATAGGAGAAGAAAAAGAAGGTATGCATTTTTCTACGGCAGGTATGTTAAACTCGTTTACCACAGCGGGCCAAATTAAGCATTGTGAAGGAAGCCGAGGGCCACAATACTCAGAAACAATAAGCAGAAAAAAGTAAAAAAGTGTAAAAAAGTTTGGTAAAAAAGTGCGCCGCCAAATATAAAGAAAAATATGTTACAATAAAAATATAAACATGCTTAAAAATGTACTTCATATTGCCATTTAAAAATTTAAATCGCAATCAAAATTATACAAATGTCTATTAGTATTAAGTTTATAATTCTAATCTTTGCATTTTTTAAAAAGGTTGAAGTACTACTTTTTATAAAACCAATCGTTCCAAGATTATAATTATTTGCAATATAAACTTATGAAATAACAAAATTTTCATAATCGAGTGAAATATATCAGTTATGGTTATTGCACCAAGAACAGGATTAATTTCCCTTAAGCTTCTCACTTATTTTTAAGTACACATCTTATCTGCAAATACAAAACTGCCTGCAGAGTGGAATTTAGTGAATCTATATTTTCAAAGTGATAAGGAACGCATATTGAAATTATAGAATTCATTATATTATTGAAAATTCTTGTTATATCATGGATATTTGCAGCATTGGCACCTACATATTTTCAAATTTATTCAACTATTCTAGACACTATTTATTCTAATTAGTATTGAATGATTTCGACTTGTGTGCAATTGGATCTAATCTTTTTTTTTTTTTTTTTTTTTTTTTCAAATAGTGCACATTATTTTGTACTGTCATGTAAATCAAATAGAGCAGTAAAATAACGTATTAATATCCACAGAAAACCTAAATTAGTAGAAAAAAATACTATAAGACTCTTATAAATCTTTTAATTTTCCGATTCAAGATATGCAATATTTAGCTCTCGCATTGGTTATTTTTCATCCCCATCTCTTGGAGCTGAAATTTTAAAATGAGTTAGATTTCACCATATACATCTAATATACTTTCTGATATTTGCATCTTCTGTGCCTGGGCTGTGTTGCCATATTGCGGAAATTTTTCATAATGGTAATCTTCACTTTATTTAAACACAGAATTTCTGTCATTAAATATAGCGATGAATATTCTGAAATAGTGGTAGATATTTTGAATGAAAATAATCTCCAACTGGGAAGCACTGAAACGTTTGCAAGTGTGTTCGGGTAAAGTTTCTGCATCAAACATAGGGAAAAAGCCAAAAGCTTGGCGGGCCACAGAAAAGTTGCTGGCGGGCCAAGTGTGGCCCGCGGGCCACGTGTTTGACATGCCTGTTCTACTGTAACAAAAAATTATAATACTTAACACTGCTTGCAGCTTTAAAAGCGTTCATAAAAGACTAAAACACTTACTAATAAAGTCCGTGGAAAACATAAACAGGATTAAGGACAGTTGGAAACCAAATTCGTGAAAAAAGTGATTTTTTTTTAATATTTGGAATCTTTTATTTGCCCTCTTTCGAAAAGCATATTACTTTTGTTTCTACGACAACAAGAAGTTAAAAAAATTTAAGTAATTCAGTCTGTTTACATCACACATGAATATTACACACTTAAACTTTAAATTGAAATTTCTCAAAATGTTGCTTTTTGAACTTCGATGTACATTTTTATAGCATAGCTGCCAACTTGTACGGATTTTTCTTACCACTAAAATTTAAAAGAAATTTTTGACTTATTTAAACGTTAAAATCGTTTGAATTTCGGTGGTTCAATTAGCTAAAATTTTCTATAAACTTTAGGGGTGTGAAAAATCCGTACAAGTTGGCAGCTATGTTATAGAAACTGTTACATATTATTGTTTGCAATCGTTCCAGAATATTTCACACATATCCCTCATCAATCTGAAGTGAACTTTTGTTACAAACATATCTACAAAATTTTTATTAAAAAACATTTCTTTGGAAAAATGGAAGTTTTTTGTTATTTAAAAGTGGTTTTTATTCCAGATTAAAAAAAAAAAAAAAAAAAAAAAAAAAAAAAAAAAAAAAAAACTAAAGAATATCCACCCTATATATATAAAATCCTAATGAAACGAATATATGAAACGGCTGAAATGTAACGATTCTTTGAATCGACTGATTAAACAACTGATTATGTTTCACGGCGATTTCTCCTAAAATATGGAATACTTTGCGATGAAATTAACACCAAAAATCAATATTGATCCGCAGATTTCAAAACTGGTATTAGAATTTTTAAATTCGAATTAGTTTTCGAAATATTAATTTTTTTTCTAATTTTATATACATTTTTCTAAAGATGGCAACTCAAATTTTAATCAAACAGATATTTTTTTTCTTCAGATTTTAGAAAAGGTTACTATTTTAAACTAATTTGGCGAGAAGTTTGGCCTCCCTTAAATGTATGCTAAGAAATGTATCATGTTACTTTTATTCATAATTCAATTTGTATTTCATTATCATTTTATTTACTACAAACAGAACCATTTAAATTAAATGGCTTTCACTTCTTTATTTTTTTTAACGAAATGAAAAGAAAAATATTAGGCACAGATGTCATATACGCACCGGGGTACCTAATTGGCGCCATAATGGCATTATTTTGGTTGACATGGTAACCCGGCTATTGTTGTTTATTTAATAATAAGTGTTCATTTACTTTATTTTCTTTTTTTTAAATTACATAAATTGTTTTGTTCTATAGTTAATTATTTTTTTGGTTATTTTCCTTTAAAAATTAAAAATAATAGAAAATAATTAAAAAATGCGGCAGTACTTAGTTATTCCATAGACCCATTTCTCCAAATTATATAAATCGCCAAACCACTCGCCAAATTATACAAATTGCCATAATTTTTATTTTAAATAACGAAAGAACAAAGAAAATAGTATAACATTAATAAATATACAAATAAAACGTCGAAATAAAAATCACTTGATGACGTAAAGACGTGTAACTTGCTTAAAGTCAAGTGAATGTGACATTTATCAACCATTATTGGCATTTAATCTTATAGTTTGGTGATAGATTTTTGTTCGACGGGATAACTAAAGTAGTACCAAAAATACATATGTAATTGGTATTCGAAAACAAGGATTTCGCCAAATTTTGTAAAAAAAATCACGCCAAACCGGGTGCGCATCTGGCCAAATATTAAATGATGTAACAAACGATGACATTTAATTTCAACTTCAAAGCAATGTTTTAATTTACTACTCGAAAAAAAAATGCTAACTGGTGAGTTAAAAAATAGTTATTGGCAAGATTTGCACCCGGCTAGCGTAACAGTACCAAGAATTCTTTGCGACAATGATTTTTAGTATTATTCGAAAAAAAAATTGATTTTTTTAAAATCGAAATGGAAAACTTTCGGCACAGATGCCACATACGGTCCCATATTGGCGCTATTTTTTTCTGACGCCGATGTCATATACGCAGCGGGTACTTAACTGGCGCCATAGTATCGTTATTTTGCTTGATTTGATAAGCTGGATGTTGTTGTTTATGCTGTTGATCTTTTCCCCAAATTAGCGTCGGAAAAAATCGCGCCAATATGGGGCCGTATATGATATCTGGGCCAAAGTTTCATATGAAAAGCGAAGGGATCAGAGCGTATTTATTTATGGCAGTTACATGACTTGGACTATTATAATTTAGATGAAATGATGGCGGTAGAATAATATTTGGCAACTTATCACCTGTACCTGTCTAATATTAAAGTACCAAAATGGCACCAGGAATATGAAAAGCGAAGTGGTTCACCCGGAAATCTTGATGATAGTCACATGACTTATATGTTATTGTTATAGAAATTGTTTATTAATTCCTTAACAATCCTTAATTCCTTTTATTTTTAGCTTTTTTTCAAGCGTTTAACTGATCCTCTTTAATGAAACACGAAAAGCATTGGATGTCTTAACAGCAACTGATTCGGCCTTAAATTTTTGAAATCAAGGGAAATTGAATGGAAACCCGTTTACAGGGAGATCTGCACAGCTTTTTTCAGTATAATTCAATATTCTATAATACTTTTTAAACCGATCAGATTAGCGTGTTTTTAGATTATGCGGTGTCTGTACGGGGTTAGCGAGCGTAGCTTGCGGGGGGCAGAGTCCCCTAGTCTGTTTATAAAGCTGTCTTCACTTTATTACGTATTATTCATATTATGTGTGGAAAAGTTTTCAAGTGAATATCTTCGGTAGTTTTTGAGAAACGGTACATTAATTTAACATGGTAGGTATAGGGGCTTCCAACTACCCTTAAGTAAAGTTATCCCACAGATACAATATGCACAATGGTGGCAAAGTGACATATATCGTAATCTAGCGGTTAGCATAAAAGCGCAAAACCCTTAAGAAGGAAAGCGTAGAAGAGATATGCGGAGGATTGAGTAAAGTTATCCCACACATACAATTTGCGAATCTTTAAAAATAACTGCATTTTGTTGGAGAGGGAAAAGAAGATACGTATTTTTTCACTGTAAGAAAAAATTAGAACACTTAACTCTGCATGCAGCTTCAAAAGCGTGCATAAAAGAGTAAAACCATAGACGTAGGAATAAAGACGTAAAAGGCATAGAAAGGATCAGGTAAAGTTACCAAACACATACAATATGCTGTCAATGGTGACAAAGACACATATAGCGTAATCTAGACACTATTCCTGTAGCTATTTCTGCCTACAGGAGCTATTCCTGTAGCAAGACGTACCTAAGTCAAACCTATCAATGCAATAATACGTAATACGAATTTCTTGGATTCGTGTCACTTTTCTTGCCGACGAGCGATATTACCCTGCACTTTCCCGATAATGAGGAGTGTAGTTACCTCACTTATACAGGTAGTATAACGAATCCTCATGTGTTGGATACATATTTCATTTTTTCTGCTTTAACCCTTTAACACTCAAGCTATTTTCAAATTGAACTTAGTTGAAGGTGTTTTCTAAGTATTTGCAGAATGTCGCAGAAATAAAAACTTCTACAACTTTGTCTCAAAATAGGAAATAAATGCACTTCTTAAATACACCAAAAAAAAAAAAAAAAAAAGTGCAATGTGTCTTCAAAAGATTAATCTTTGATCATTAGTAGAAATAGGACGTTCTATCAATACCAGAACAGAAGGTAATTTTATTTATGTTTTTGTTTTAAGTTGTAGTACCTTATTGCGAAATGAATACTAAATCCATCACATGACAGTGAGCACGTCGAACTTTGCGTGTCAAGTACGCGTCCAGCATATAATGAATAAATTAGATATTTTATACTAAATTTCTTTTATGCTACATCACGGCCGTTGAGAGAAATTTTTCATACTACAGTCGAACCCGGTTAAGACGCGTTTCAAGGGAATGGACAAAAGTCGCGTATTAAGCGGGATCGCGTATTAAACGTGATTTGTATAATGTTACAGGAACTGGGGTTGTTTACACATTAAACCGTCTAAATGAACTTTAGAATTTTCATTTATACGTTTACGGTCGAAAATTGTCTCGTTTACGTATATTTAGATTAAAATCTAACTGCATTAAACTATAATTCATTGTTTCTTTTTATAGAACTGATTGGAATAATAACTGAAAATAAATATGGATTCAAACATGACTTTACTGCCGTTTAATATGTTACAACCAAAAATAAAAGAATAAAAATAATTTTGCTGTTATAAGGATTTTTACCACACAAAGAAAAAATATTAAATCTTTGAAGCACAAACCGGTTATTAAAAACATAGTTAGTACTTGTGATAATGAATACCCTTATAATATGTCCTTCATTTTTAATATAATAAAAAAACTATCTTTATTAATCTTTGCGTAAAAATATTATTAGCATAGCAAATAGTAAACAAAACATAGAAAATATAAAATAATTATACAATCGGCAATCTCATTTGTTTAATCTTCACGCGTTTCTTTCTTTCTTTTTTTTAATCTTTTTTGCCTATATTATGCCTTTTAAAACATAGCAGTGATATAACGTACATTTATCACATCACTAACAAAGGCATAATCATCCCTAATCATAATATTTTTTATGACGTATATGAGTATCCTGAATTCGTCTATCTCTCTCTACCACAGTAAAAACATACATGACGCCAGAGACAAAGGATGTTAGGACGCAAAATCAAAGAAGAATTGCTGTGTTGCTAATTTAGCGGGTTTTATTTAATTCAAATATCTACCACTATTTCCCATTAGTCATGTTCGACCTAATCAATCTGTAATTAAATAAAGCAAATATTACTATACAGAAACAGTGGTTTTTATCTGAATCCAAAAATCTGCTAAATTGTCAACACTGGAGAAGGGAGAAGGAATTCGCATCTCGATCAATGAATTCGCGTCTTAAACGTGATTTTTACCTCAAAGGACCGAAAATCTCTCGCGTCTTAAGCGGGATCGCGTAATAACCATTCGCGTATTAAACGTGATATTTTTGCATTAGCCTTATGGGCGAACTTCAAGGTATAGGAAATAATCCGCATATTAAGCGGGATCGCGTATTAACCGTGAGCGTCTTAACCGGGTTCGACTGTATTTTAATCGGTACTAAAATAAAAACTCATTTACCTTATAAGAGACTGGCGCAATTTGTATCAGTGGTTAACTGCTCTTTTATAAAGGTATTCCATGCGCGAATAGACTGCTGAGTTTCGGTTGTAAATGTTTCGTCCTGATTTTAATATTTGACTGTAACTGAGATATCTATTCTGCTTTCTTTTTAGTTCAGCAATGTGTGGTTGAACCTACAGGTATCTCATTGTCAGCGTTATTTTATGCAACAATCTATGAATTGGTTGCTGTGGGCAATAAACAAGTATAAATACAGTGGTAGTCATGCGTATCGTCGAATTTTGTCAGATTTCGTTCATTACGATACATCGAAACAGGTCGGATTTCGTTCATTACGATACATCGAAACAGTTTCTGAGCTTTCATCAAATCTCTTAACGTCAGCAAGGACGTTCAACTTTGAGTCAGTTTGAATTAAGATTCTTCAGCGGAGAAGCTTGCCTGAGGTAAGGTGTTGCGTAATTACTTAAATTAAGATTATATTTGGAACACATTGGGTCCCCTTCAATTAGTGACCTTGACGTATTTTCTAGTGGCATTGTGTACAGTGTTTTCAGAGTTATTAATGACACTTTTCTTTCGTAGCAACAATATTTAGGTTCCAAAATACAATTAGAGTACCCATCTTGTTTAGGGTTAGAACTATAATTGGGAGGATTTCTGGGATCAGCTTCTTCTTTGTCATTAATTATCATTTGCACTTTAAATTTGACAATCGTTAATTTACAAATTAATTAACAGACAAATTTAATTTCAAAGCTCCAATGCAAAGCACTTTACTACTGTATTTAAATAAACAGTTTTCTATTGTTAAAATTCTGTCTATGGCTATTTTATTAGTTAACACTAGGGGGCTCTGCCCCCTACGAGCTACGCTCGTCAACCCCCGTTCAGACACCGCAGACTCTAAAAGTACGCTAATTTGATCGGCTTTAAAAAGATTTCGGAAGATTGAATTATAATTTAAAAAACAGTGGCGATCTCCCTATAAACGGATTTCTATTTATTTCTCTTTGACTGGGCAATTTTGAGGCCAAATCCGCTGCGATACTACTTGATGAACCCGCCGATCAATTTCGCCAAATTATATAAATCGCCAAAGCACTCGCCAATTATACAAATTGACATAATTTTTATTTTAAATAACGAAAGAATAAATAAATTAGTGCAACATTAATAAAAATACAAATAAAACGTCGAAATAAAAATAACTTGATGACGTAGACACGTGTAACTTGCATGAAGTCAAGTTAATGTGACATTTACGATCAACTATTGGCATTTAATCTTATAGTTTGGCGAATGATAGATTTTTGGTCGACGGGATAACTAAGTAGTACCAAAAATACATATGTCAATCGCTGTTTTCGTCTTTGACGTAGACACGTGTAGCAACATTTCAAAATAAGCTAATGTAAAAGGAATTAAGTAAACAGAGTCTTTGTCTCCCGGTATTTTTTAACAAAGCGAAAAGAAAGTTCTTTTAAATAAGACTTTTTAAATTAATCGTTTTTAATCTGACGTAATTTTGACCAAACTATTCTTTCTCTTTTTAATATTCACGTGAAAATACTTGTGTTAGAAATGAAATATTATTTGCGCTTTCCTAACAAAAATAGTTGAAAAATATCCGCTCAAAATATCAAATAAATGTCTAGCGCAATTTCTGAATTTAAACCATTTTGCAATATTATTTTGTATTCATTTTATGTAATAACTGTAATGTGACGTAAATATGACGTAATTTCTCCTATTTAAGACTTCTAACGCATGTTAATAAATTTATTATTTTACAAATTCCTTTCTCTCTTAAAATTCACGTGTAATTATAGTTTTTATGACGTAATTTTTAATAAGTTCTTGCTTTTTGTACATAATTATTTAATTCTAATTCCAAATGTTTATTTCTGTTTATAATAGTCACGTCTAAATAAATTTTTAATTTATTTACAAGTGTAAAATTTTTTTTGAAGCAAACATTATTGTTTCCACTGTTTATACAGTTGGCAACAGTTTAAATTTATATCACTTTCTAAAATCTGTAAAAAATATCTCTAGAAATGCTGAAAATTTGAATTTAAAATCGAAATAAAACCTCAAAAAATTAGTCAAATTAAAAAAAAGAAAAACATTCTGCACACCGGGAACTTCAAACGCATAAAATGATCTAAAAATGATTAAATTCCTATGAATAGTTTTTGCTCCTATAAAACTTTTTTAGTGGAACGATTTTGTCCAAAAATAATAATTAAATATCTCTTAAAATAATTCTTCGATTTGAAAACTGTCTGCATCAGCGTGTTTATCAAACACTTCTGTATCATACTACCGATTTTCATATTTTTGTATGCATTATTTTTCTTAATATTAACGAAGAAAAACCTCCTGTCACAAAAAATTCAAAACCGGCGGCGGCGGCGGCGGCGGTGACAGCGGTAGTTACTTTTTTTTTTAGAATAGAGAGATACCCGAAGTGTATGCCGAAAACTGTTCCTTTAATCTATAATACCTCCACCACCACAAGCACTACCCTCATCTAGGGCCTTATGCAATATTTGAGTACTTAAATGTGCAATATCATTTTCAAATTAAGTTATTGATATTTTTACTATTTATTTCGCCATTTTGGCGCTTCTGTTTGTAACATTTCTTTACGCAACATTTAAAAAAATCCCTGCCGGCCCGGCCTACAGGCGGAGGTAGATTTCGAAGTTAAGTATTGCTGGTTTTATAAGAATCATGTTAAGGCGGTATTAAAAAAAATACTTTTCCATGCTCAACAACTCGAAATTTTCTGGCACATTTTAAGATTCATTTTTAATAGGAAAAAAAAAAAAACTTGCTGACGTGATTTTTGAAAAGATTTATAAGCGACATGTGTTTTTATTTTTCTTTCAATTAATTGAAACTTGATTAATAAACAATAATTTTTTCAGTACGGCAATATTTTTCGTTTCTAACACAATCGCTTCGGGAAATTATGTTCAAAATGCCCACTTTGACATCATTTTTTGAAATATATTCTGCCTCTATCAAAAAATAGATCATTACGGTACATTATATAGTTTTTGAAGAACAGAATCTATCAATTGGATGCGTTTGAGGGCAAAAATGAATTTAAAAAAGAGTCAGAAAATAAGCAGTTTGGATTTGAATACACCCTTAATAAGATGATTTTTTTCTTCAACCGCTATGTAATTTTAATTTGTTTTTGCTGTAAGGATTGGTCCTATCAAAAACTTGTCTATATAAATGTTGAAGACAATTTTTTTTCTTGTGAATTGACGGAGTTGTGGAAATTTTTCTTCTTCACCCCCCTTTTTTTGTTTTTATTTTTATTTTATTTTTATTTTATTTTTTTTGCAGTACGAATTGGTCCTATCAAAAAGTTGTGAATATTAAAGTTGTAGATAATATTAAGGAGATGTATAATAAAATTAATTGGATTTGATATCTTAAGAATTGACGAAGTTATGAAATTTTTCCCCAAAAAAACCCTATTTTTTGCGCCCCTTGGTCCCATTTTTAATTTTATCAAAAATGTGTGATACATAAATTTTTGGTCCTATTTTTAGAAGTAATAAAAACTTTAAACTGATTTGATATGTACAAAAATTAAAATGTTATGAGGTTTTTTTCGGTTTTCACAAAACCCCTCCCTATTTCCATCCCCTTGGTCCGATTTTGCCCATTAATGAAATTTACCGAGATTTTATGCCCCTTGATTTTATGTATCAGTTTAGAAGAGCTTTGTGTAGAATTGTGGTAGTTATCGTGTCCAGAAGAAAGTGATATATATTTAGAGAGAGAGATAGATTGGTAGATACATAGATAGATAGATAAAGTTTTTTACTGAGGGTGGTTTTGGGTTCTAGGGGTCATGATCGGTGTAGATCTGCAAAAAAATTTCAGAAATTCTAACATAGGAATGACGCCAATAGGTAGTATTTCATACGAAATCTACCTAAAATTAAACTTAAGCAACAACTTTTAATAACATCTTATAAAAATAGCTAACATTTCGAAATGAGTTGGGATATTTCGGTTCACTCACAAGTTGTGAACGAGGTGAAATTTGTAAAGCTAAAAAATTTCTAAAATCTTTTAAAGATTATATAATTTAAAAATATTTTTTAAATAGTAACTGCAGTAAAGTTTCATTTTAACCCTAGAACTACCGGAAATTTTACTCAAGTTTTATAAAAACATTCTACACCAGAATTTTTACTTAAAACTATTTAATTTGTTTATTTAACTTATTATTGTCTGATTTATACATTTAGTTTGTTTTGAAGAAATTTTCTGGTTTGAATAGATATTTTGAATATACATGTCGGGTCCATTGGACCCTTCTGGTGGACAGAGGGTTTATGGAGAAGGTACAGGCTCATACACACTCTGCGTTATTTAAGATTATACACTATGTTCTAATTTTCTGTGATATTAAAGGTGCTATTTTTTACACATATACCGAAATTCCCAGGTATTTATCTGCTAAAAAATGAAATGCGAATTCCCTTTCTCAACTAAAAATAAGAGATTTTTCGTAAATCATCAAACTTGTTAATTTAAGCAAATTTTAGATACACTACAGTAATACAAAACTCGTCATCGAAAAGCAATCTTTTATAATTCAGGTAGGAAATTTATCCGATTTCCACATTTACATGCAAAATGTAAAACGGTGGTGTATGATTCTAATTAAAATTTAATAATAATGTCAGCAAATTTCATGTCTTTGTGTATGAAAATAATTCCATGAACGTCTTAGACAAATTCGCATTATTTAGTAGAAACATCCTAAGAAAATGTTTCAAAATTTATATTTTAAAACATCGCCTCTCACTTTATTACGGAGTTATTTTACATGCTTACATAATTTATATTTAATATGAAATAAGGAAACTTGATACTGTTTCCTAAAATCACTCATATGCCATTTATTTTACTCTGAAAAGTTCCGTCAACACATTTTGTCGTGCGTATATTGAATAATAATCATAATAAAGTATACCAAGAATCTGAGAAGCGGTAACATAATTTTCTAGTTTAGTAGTTTGCGAAACTTATGAATAATAACTCAGCCTCAGTGGTCTCGCTAAAGATAATATGTTTGGGGAAATAACGTCAACGTCAAGAAATAATTGATTCAAAGATCAGTAATATTAGATTTGTCTGACGTATTTTATATTTGTTTATGTAATTTGTTCGGAAATTTTATTTACACATCTTTTTCTTACCATTAAAAATTCATAATGCAATTTTATGCGTCATCAAATACTAGTAGCAAACCTGTATTGGACCGAAGGATAGATGATTGTTGCCAATATTGCCACAACAATGGATAATATATAGTAAAGATATAAACCATACAAATTATTCTTTTGATACTAGGGTTTTTGCTTATCATTATAAGCTTGATAAAAGATATTTTGTTCTTTTTCTAACTCTTATCTCAAGTTAATACGAGGGTGTATCAATACGTTTTTGTGCCCTCACATAGGAATAATTCAGTGAAATATATGAAATTGCTACATTGTATTAGCGTTTTTCTCATATGGTCACTGCGCACAGTAACACATTTCTGCAAACGGTCTTTCAAAGTGATATTTCTTATGTGGGGGGAGGGGGGGGGGATTTATTCCAGGACGCGCGATAGTAGACCCAAAGCGAAAAATTTTCTAACTTTAGAAGACCCCACATATTGTTGAAAAGGCCTGTTACCACTTATTCATGTTATGCATCTTTCGAGCCCCTCCCCCCAAATTTTCCCTTCGGGGCACTTTTCTAAATTTTGCGGACATCATTCATGCCCCCTGGGTAGGGAAAAATTTAGGGGGTGGGGCTTGGGAATGCATAACATGAATAAGTGGTCACAGGCCTTTCCAACGATACGTCGCATGTGGGTGTGGGCAAAATTTAGAAAAATGCCTCCCCCCTCTTTTTGAAATACAGTTTCCAGAAATGTGTTACTGCACACGGTGACTATATAGAAAAGGACTAATCCAATGTAGCAATTTTATTTCTATGTGAGGACAAAAACTTATTTATAGACCCTCATATGTTTGGTGTAGTAATGGAAACGTCGAAAAATAATTTAATCAGATATTGGTAATATTGCATTTGTTTGACATTATTATTGATTGATTTACTTCAAAATTATGCTCACTTAACTTATTCTTTCTTTAAAAGCTCTTGACGCAGTTTTATGCATTAATAAATATATGCCAATATTTATGAAATATTGAACTTATATTAAAAATATTTGAAATGAATTAAAATCTGATTTTAGATAGAAAATATGGTCAATAAAAGAACAAAGTAATTTTTTGCAAATATTGCACCAATATTAGCCAAAATAGAGATAGCAAAAGTAATTATGGACCTAAATTCTTGTGTGACTGTCGTATTTGCTTATCATTGTTGGCCTGATAAGAGATTTGTTTGCTTTTTCCAATACATCACCGGAATTTGCGACATCAACTAAACATAGCTATTACGATGTGCAAGTAAATGCTTATATTAAAATCTTAAATGCCAATTACCTTAGAATATTACTTTTCTAAATATTTAAAAAATTGATCTCATCAGCTCTGTTAAAACCCCTTGTGAAGCAAGCAATTACGTTTGTGTAATGCTGAATTCCCACCAGGAATTTAGAAAAAAAAATCAAAATAAGGAAACGCAATTTTCCGACTTTTTTCAACCAAAGTTAGAAAAATGAAATTTCATAAATTTTTTACGGTGCAAATCTTCATTAATCGTAAGTGGGATAAAATATATCCCACCGCCCCTCAAGGTGTTAATATATCTAACCTATATTCGCAAAGTGGTCATACGCCATTGGCCAGTTCGCGAAATGGGTATATAGGGTTTTGAAAAATGGATATAGGCAGATTTGAAGGGATCGGCCTAAACCTTTCTAACATAGTTGAAAGTGTTTATGAATTCAATTTGTCTGGTCGTCTCCCTGCCCGTGCTCTAACTCGAGTAAATACACGTGTTGACTTATAACTGACTTACAATATCATCAATGGGAGATGTTTTTGAGGTGCATTTTAATGTTGTTGCATTATCTCAATTATAATAAAATTGGTATGCATCATTAACATGGACGACAAACTGTTATCTATAGTGTACGAAATAAGTAGCAATAATAGTTTGTTTACAGAGACACTGAAAAGTATTTCGTTACATTGGAGAATGGTGAAAGATCATTTTTAATACACTTAAATGATGTTACGCTATTTGAAACATAATGAAATTCAGATGCCTCACTCATGTGGGAAACCAAAAAGCCAAAAAGAATTTCCATAAGGAATTATGATGTAATTGAAAAAATCTTTTATAGGGTATTTTAAGTATGCTACACTACTTGAAACATATTAAAGCTGTTATATATTACTAATAAGCTCTTCAACATGTTTTTTTATGATAATGCGCTGAAATTCCTCCAAACAAATCGCTTGGCTTCATATAAGATTAACAATAAAATTATATTTATAAGCTAGTCTTTCGTTACAAATAAATGACTTTAAACAAAGATTTTTTTTTTTTTTTTTTTTTACATGAAACATAAGAATTTGTTTTCGAAAGAAGGTACTTATACAATATTCGTACAATATAAAATATGATACAAATATGAAGAATGTAATACTTACAATGAATCCGATGTATCGAAATTAGTCACAGAGGACGGAAATCACCAGCACATTAGAATATAATGGTCACAAAAAAATCCAATCCAATTTATCGAAATATATCAAAGAAGCGGAAAATTATCCAGCATATTAGAATATAATCCCCACAATGGAACATTCTTTGCTATCACGTGTACATGTCAGTGCCACTTACCGGGCAGCCTTGAGTCCCAACTTCGTATATTGGCCAAGGTTTCCTGGCCAGTTTGCGAATTCGCCGGCCAAAACACGAAATACCTTGTTAATTTCATGTACTTCGGGTTTTGGCCAGGAATCTGGGCAACTTCACGAATTGGGCAGCCAATTCGCGAGCTGGCTAAGCTCCGGGTTTCGAAAATGTGAAATACTGTTACCGGGTTGTGAAATACTTTACAGGTGAAACGTATTTAAAGGCGATAATTACGTCATATATAAAATACCCAAATATTAAATATCGTCATATTTAACGTTCCTAAAATAATTAAATTATTACGCGCGAAAAACTTTTAAAGTTGAATATTAGGTCATATTTAAAAAGCTCAAATAATAATATTCGCAAACGCTTTTAAATTAAATAATGTTTGTATCATGAATCTTAAAAGAGAAAAAAATATATATAAGTTATTACTACAAAATGCTTTTAATAGGGAAAATTACATTGTATATTAAACGATACCTTTAAAACGATTTTCATTCTGGAGAATTTTAATGTGATGTCACATTGTATAATAGTATTACGGCTAGCAAATTTGTTTATATATACACCATTTGATGCAGCATGAATTCAGGTAACTGAATGCGCAATATACTTTCGATTTATTTTGTACGAATTACTATTCGATAAATACATATTAGAAAATTCTGATATCCTTATTAATTAATATAAACAATATACATTGTAAAAATAATATGAAAATATGCATGATGGTGTACATTAAAATAGAGAAAAGAATTCATGAATAAGCTATACCTGTTCCTGAAAATATCTAAAAACTCGATCAGAACATGAAATATAAGCGTAAAATTTCAAAGCACAATACTTTTCAACACGTGTATCTGAAAACTATTCCCAAGCAGATAGAGTTTTTTAACCTCGATCCTAAAGGAAGAGTATTGTCTACAGCGTCGTTAGAAAAGTCTGAAAGATAGCAAAATTTTTAACCTAACCATTTTATACAATCTGATTTTTAAATCTGTAATCGACCTTACTTATCAATTCCGAAAACAGCCGTCAGTTGTGACGATAGCGATGGATGAGGCCGTAATAACCGAAAAATGCCCTATTCAAACGGAAAAGCATTGCAACATGATTACAGATGATAGTCGCCGTTATACTGATAATATCATTCAATATTCCGTAACCTGGTAATATCTTTAAACAGGGCACATTATTATGTTTTTAGAGGCTGCGAATTATCGGGGGTTGGTGCGCGTGGCTCGCAGGGGGCTGAGCCCCCCAGTTGAGATACTATAGATATGGATGATTACATATAAAGGAACGTACATAAATTTTCTTAGGAAGTTTACTCGCAAGCTGTAGTAATTCTTATATTATTTGGTCTCAATTCATAGGTAAAAGAAGATAAAGCATAAATTTTATAAACTAACAAGGGAACCACTTTAGGTGTTGCTCGCACCTAGTATTGAAACCTGGTGCATTTTAAAGCTCTATATTAGGAAGTTTGGGAATCGATAAAATTTTTTTGTTAAAATAATATTTTTTGATTTTACAGCAGATTAACTTTCTGAAAATGCAATTTTCGAGACCACTTTTCGGGCTGTTAAAGTAAAAGTTTAAAAAAAAAATAGTTAAAAATATAAATCAGCCAATAATAACTATAAAATGTTGAAAAAAGTTTTAAAATTCCTTCAAGAACCTACGAATTTGATTTAAAAAAAAATACAATATTATATTTACATATTTGGCGGGAAAACATTGGCGTCTTTTTCGTCACGAACAGTTTTCTGGCAACCCTAGCTCAGTATTTTCGCTACGCACCGTGTTGTAATGGTTTGGACGTAAACCTATTACAAGTATAAAGCTAGTGAAAATTTTGAAGTGCCATATCTGGCGACTTAACTCTCTTTTGGTGTAAAATTAACAAATAAAAATCCAATAATAAAAAATTGTAAATATAAAAAAATACATAAAATATGATTTTAACAAAGAATTTTTATCGGTTCTCTAACTTTTATGCATAGGGCTACAAAATGCACCACGTCTCGATTCTAGGTGCGAGCAACACCTAAAGTGGTTCCCTTGTAAGTTTCAAATGCTATAAAAGCATTAAAATATCTTTATTTAGATTTACCTACGTGTCAAACTTTCACAACGTATGTAAATCTAAATAAAGGTATTTTATCACTTTTATAGTATTTTTAACTTTGTTTCATTATAAGTGATTATCATATATATTTTCATAAATTTTATATTTTTATCTTAAATTTGTTTTCGGGGAAATGTTCTAATCGAGCTCCCAGGTAATAATTTGTTTTAGTTCAAGAAATATATTTTATTCTAATTCTGCTTCAGCTTCTTCACTTTTCCTTTCTTTTTCTTCTTTTTTTTTTTTCTTTGTATTGATAGATCAACCTCCATGGAATACTTTGTGTTTATGACAACTATGTACTTATTTCCTGTTCAAGTAAAGAAATGTTGTCGAAACATGCTGCTTTAAACAATTATTCTAGAATAAGATACATTTATTTTATCAATTTAGATGAGAATTGTAAATTTACTCATTAATGGTATTAATATTATTTCTTCCGTAAGTTTACCATTTAAGTTAGAAAATATATTTTACTGTATTTTGTTACGTTATGAATATTTATTTAATACTATGAAAGCTAATTATATCCTGAAGATGGTTAATATGATGTTGAAACCTTTTTTACTATAACATTGAAGCTAAAGGCCAGGTATATAAATATTTTTTTTAATTTCCAAGTATTTACCAGGGTTTAAATGTTTGAATAGTAATTTTGCTTCATACAATTATATCTTAATTGTTAAATATATATATATATATATATATTGTTTTACACTAATTCGTATCCATAAATAAGATTGAATACGTTCATGTCTGGTAAATGTTTATATGTATGGTAAAGTGCCCTAATTTCGTCCCCTTTCCTAATTTCGACCACCTTTATTTCTCCGCTTTTGCGAAAGTGGCACTACTTATCACGCAAGGTACAGGGAACGGAAGGTAAAAGGGGTCAGTAGTGAAAGTTTCGTTCGTCAAGACGCAGACATATATTAAAGACGCTAGATTTCTTACTGTTAGAAGACCCGAGTTCTTATTACGTCACTTGTAGAACGTTATTTACTGTACTGTAAATATTTATTTCTTATTCATCACATGTATTTTACGTAGGTAAGATGCTGACAATAGCATACAGTGAGTTTTAGGACGTTCAGTTCATCTTATAGGAAATGAAGCTCCGCCAAATTGGGAAGTAGCGTGGCCACAATTTCGTCACGGGAAAATTAAGAATGCATGACAATTATTTAAAAATGAAAATAAAGTTTAATATAAAATAAAATAATAAGTATAATAAATAAAATAAAATAAGATGAAAAGTGTTTAAAATAAAACTCAAATTTAAAATAAAGTATAATATAAAATAAAATAAAAAGTATAATGAACTAACATACAATAAAATGAAAAAGTTTTAAATAAAAATCAAATCGAAAATAATCTTTTTACTTAAAAAAAGAAACATTTATAATACTTTTTAAAATACTTTTATTTTTATTAAAAGAAAAAGTGGTGTCGATCTTGACCGTTGCAGTGGTTCCACAGAAAAAGTGGGATAAAGCTTTATACGGGAGAATGGTGTTATAATCGTGTGTTTGCCTTCCCATTCAACGGCAAACCTGGAACTTCTCGGTGTCAAGTTTATGTCTCCTTTAAAACGTTTTATGCTAAAACAATAGAAAATTCGCTGTCAAACCATCCTGGTAGAAAAGTTGAGAACTTACAAATCACACAATTTTTCAATGAAGTCTACGAGTGTGCCTGATCAATAATCATTAAACGGTCAAGTCAAGTTGTTGTTGCCATCAGCCCTAAAAATATCAGGTAAGTGCCATTGATCACATCAGCAACTTCTGCCCGAAGAGGTTCAGCGATATTGAGCACTGGATCTCCACATAAAAACAAAGTGAAATATTCCCATGCGAAGAAGAAACGCTCAGCTGAAAAAAAAAAAAAAAAAAAAAAAAAAAAAAAACTTCTAGCATCCACCATTCAAGGGAAAGAGGGAGAATCAACCGTGTAAAATGCCAAACGTGACCTACCCAGCTACACTGATGACGAAAGTGACTCTTCTGTTGACATTCCTTATGGTGATAATATAAGTGATAATGATGGCGGCAATGATGCAGAGTGCCCTATCCGTTTGAAACGTTATCCTGGTGATAAACATGTAGAACAATGAGTTCAATGCTTCAGGGCTGTGCTTGGTCACACGAAATATGCCCAGGAGCCAAAAACAATACAAAATGTATACCGGGTGTCGCAAAAATGACTGATGGATTTTAAAATTCAATAACTTGCAAACGGTGACAGATATTAAAAAAATTCTTGCAGGAGTGTTATGCAAGATGTCAGGAGTTTTTATGCTGCGATTCTCACTTTTTAGTTACAAATAGAATCGATAGATGGCGCTGCAAGCAATAACCGCTAAATACAGGCTCCATTTTTCGGCTTCTCTCTTCTTCCATGCGAAAAAAAGAGATTAAAATGTATTGAATGTATTCCAAAGTACCAAAAATCGGCTCTGGACTAAGCGCCTATTGCTCTCAGCGACATCTATTGTTTGAAATTCTAACTAAAATCAAGAATCACAGTACAAAAACTCCTGACATCATACATAACCCTCCTGCAAGAATTGTTTAAATATCTGCCACCGTTTGGAAGTTATTGAATTTTAAAATCCATCAGTCATTTTTGGGACATCCGGTATATTCCTCATGTTTGGATGGCTAATGTTTCGCTATGTTTTATTCTTCCACTGATAATTAGTACATTTCTCTGTGCCTTAATTTAATATAAATTAAATTACCTACTCATTTAGAAATAAATTTTGATTTAGTTATAAGTTAACCCTTGACGCATTAGATTTTTTGAAGAAGGCGAAATTGGGGAAAATATTTTTCTTTTGCCATATATATATATTTTTGAAAAAACAATTTTTCTCATTGTTAGAATTTTTTGTGGGACTAGGGGGCTCTGCCCCCTATGAGCTACACTCGTCAACCCCCGTCTAGACACCGCAGACTCTAAATGCACGCTAATTTGATCGGCTTTAAAAAGATTTTGAAAGATTGAATTATAATTTAAAAAACAGTGGCGATCTCCCTATAAGCGGATTTCTATTCATTTCTCTTTGATTGGGGAATTTTAAAGTCAAATCCACTGCGGCATTACTTGATTATCCCATCGACCAATTTCGCCAAATTATATAAATTGCCAAACCACTCGCCAAATTAATCAGATTGACATAATTTTTATTTTAAATAACGAAAGAACAAATAAATTAGTACAACAATAACAATACAAATAAAGGTCGAAATAAAAATAACTTGATGACGTAGACACGTGTAACTTGCTTAAAGCCAAGTTAATGTGACGTTTACAATCAACCTTTATTGGCATTTAATCTTATAGTTTGGTAAATGATAGATTTTTGGTCGACGATGTAACTTAGTACCAAAGATACAATCGCTGTTTTCGTCTTTGTTTAAGTAAAATAAGTTAGACATTTCAAAATAAGCTAATATAAAAGGAATTCAGTAGAGTCTTTGTATCCTGGTATTTTTTAACAAAACGAAAAGAAAGTTCTTTTAAATGAGACATTTTAAATTAATCGTTTTTAATCTGACGTAATTTTGACCAAAAGGTCTATAACAATTGGTTTTATTTTAAGGGAAAAAAAGTTTCCGCTGATGGAAATATACAGACACACACATACACACACGAAATAATTTACATAAACTAAAAATATTCACTTTTCGTTTATATTCATTTATAAATAAGGTTAACAATAAAGATCTCCTGCTCATGATGCATAGAAATATGCTGATGAAAAATTCCCTTGCTGAGTATTTTCACGTATGCGCTGTTTATTGTTTCTGTTGTAATGTTAGTACGGATGAAATTTGTGTCGGTTACGTCTACAAAATATTTAATTTCGTTCAAAAAAAAATGAAAAAAATTATAATCTCAGAGTACTGTGAAAGAAACCTTCATTCAAAAAATTTATTTCAGAATGCAAAATAAAAATCATTTTCTTGATAAATGATACGAATTTTCAATTGATGAAGTTTAATATTGCAACTGTTATTTTGTTAATATTACTTGTATTACTATGTTTAATATTTTCTTCTGGTTTACACGCAAAAAAAATATTTAGAAAGCAAATCCAATTGAAATAATTAAATGGAGATGGAAAATTGAATTTTACTTCTAGCAATGTTAAAGAACACATGAAAAAAAAGTAATTCAGAAAGGGTACAGATGCAGGCACTTTCTGTGTTTGTTAAGAAACACTAAATTTTCACAAATTTCAAGAATTCTGGAAAATGCAGGTTACAACCACACGCTCCTTCAAACTGAAATTATTTGCGAATGGATATAAAAGTATAAATAAGTTCTGCGATGTGTTCTTATTTATATAGCCTCACTTACGTCAAATGATGATGGTGTAATTCCGGTCTCCAATAGCCTCTATGTTTATGGAATATGCTCCCTATTTTCCTTAATTTTCATCTTACAGAGTCTATTTTTTTAATTTCCGAATCTTATGGTGACCAAGAAGATCGCCAAAGTCACCAAATTTGTCGTCAATGTCGACCAAAATAGCCTTTTCCTTCCATTTTGAACAAAATCTTTGTTGATTCCTCGCTATCGTTTAGTTTTTCATTTTTAGATTTTCCTTATATTATTGTTTGAAATTTTTTGATTCAATAGTAAGTATTATATAAGTTGTCCTTACATCAGTAAGGAATATCACGCTATTCATAATAAAACTTTGAGCAAAATTACAATCTTAGAAATCGGCCAACAGTTAATTTTAGTTAAATATTATCTATAATTTCTCTAAAGCAAATGAAAATATCCTATTTTTGTAGTCAAAAAATATACTAAATAAATTCATTAATGCATATTTTTGAAGATAAATACTACCACGGCGATAGTAAATAATAATTTTCCTTGTGTTCGTCTGTCAACAAATACCTCTATTTTCATAATACAGCTTCGAACAATGTTACAACCTTAAAATTCTAAAAAACGAACTTTTATTTAATTATATACTAACATTTTAATAAAAACAACAGGAAAAATTCATATTAAGCAGTCCAAAAGGAAACAAATGGCATCAGTAAAGCTTACTTACATTATAGATAGTTTATGTTATTTTAATAATGAATTTGGTATTACTTTGTTTCTGTTATTGCTGGCTTATACTTTTAAAATCGGAAATATAATCATTTGAATAAAACTTTGAAAATACATTCAAACGAAATATTTAATTAGAATGAAAGATTGAATTTAGTCCCTAACGATGTAGTAAAAGTAGATTCTCGTAAACTAATTTATATAAACTACAAATTCTGACATTCCATTTATTTAAATAAGGCCAGCAACGAGATTTTTCTTCCCACGCTGAATGAAAATATATTCATGAAAAATCAGGGAGAGTATATCAGAATATACTGAATTAACCATTTTTGTTTTGTTCTAATGATGATAGTAAATAGTAAAATATTTTGTATTTGCATTTGTCAAAAATGTAATTTCGTTCATAATAAATCTTAAACAAAATTGGAAGCTTAATGAATCCAGAAAAAATAACTTATTTTTAACTATATGTTTACAATTTTAAAAAATCAATTCAATACAGATGGGAAAAATTCTGTTAATATATTACAATGTTACACCAGCAACTTTGTAACAGGTTACAACTACTTGTACGTTTAATGTTTTTACATGAATATGTTGCATTGAAAGGTAATTTTTTTTAAATAATTTGAATGTAGGATTGTGCACATATTTATCCTTCATATTTTTACAAAAAGCAATATTTGATGAAAAATTTCGGCTTTCGACTTTTAACCGGATTTATACGTTTTGGAATGTCTTAAAAACAATTTTATTATTTTGGGCTCATTATTTATCTATGTGTTATACAAAGTTTGCCAGTGATGTAATTTCAAATTCAACAGAAGAAAACACAGGATTCCATAAAATTTCAACTTTAGATAGATTGATATAAATTGATGCCGATTAGATTGTGTATAAATTGCCCTGCAAGTGGCACTACTATTATATATTTTTCATGCTCTTGGAATATATGGTATGTAATTGCACAAAACTTAATAATTATATGCTTAATAATAAAAATTGGGATGATTTCATTTTGGCTTTGATCCCTCAACAAGAGTTGGGGACGCTGATAACCTATGTATGCTATTTCCATTGAATATTACAACTGTATTTCAACTTTTATCCAATAAAAATGCACCAAACCGTGTATTTATTTAATTAAACTGTATATAATTGTTATAACTGTTCGATTTTAGCTTAGAATATTGAACAGGGATGCTGTTGTGCTACTTTTTCTTTTTCTTTTTTTTCATTTTTTTAAATCCTTAGACCTGTGCAATCCATGTTCAGAGAAAAGCATTATTAATTCATATCCCCAATAGCTAATTTGTAACCAAGCTATATGTTTGGCACTATAATTCAGATGTTGATTTTAAAGTTACTCCTTGAAAAATAGAAGTAAAGAAGAAAATACAAAGCACGGAAATATAGCTTTAGTTGAAATACAATTCCTCAGCTAAAAAAACGGAAAACACGTTGCTGGTAATTAAGGACTTTACGTTGTACTATCTAATACTAAACAAAATAGGTGTTTCTATCCAACGTACACTTTATTCACAAATTAAAAGATGATATAAAACAAACGAATAAAACAAATCTCGACGTTTCGGTTTAATCTTTAAAACCATCATCAGGAGTAAAATTTTCTAAAATACAAAATGGCAGGAAACAAATCCTATGCTACATCTTAAAAATTAAATTCAAACTGGGAAAAGTTTACCGGAAAATTTCAAAATCCTTAAAAACAACTTAGTGGAGCCATCTGTTATTCAAAGTAAAAAAGAAGAATAAAGGTCTAGAACAAACATGGAAATTTCACAGTTTGTTCAAAATAGAAAATCAGATTTCAGAAATGAGAAAGGAAACATCATAGTTACAATTTTCTTAGTTCTTTAAGCGAATTTCCAAACATTCAAGAATGACGGCTTTAAACGGAACAACTTGTTTCGATATAATCCTAGATTACTCGAAGTCAATAAATGAAATAAATCCTTTAAGGAAATTCCTTAAGAGAGCGGTAGAAAATTTATTAGACTTTAAATCTTTTTTGCGTTCTTTTAACCTTTCAAAAAATCGACGTTTAGTCATTCCAATATATGAGGCCATTGTTCCATCTGCAAACTTAAATGGGATTTCATAAACAAAGTTCAAAAAGTTCTCTAATGATTATTTTTCATCTTCCCAGATAATAAAAATGTCGTCATATATCAAAACTATGAAGTTGGTTCAGAAAAAGGCTTCTTCCAGTGGACGCAATTTGAATTCTGCAATAATACTTAGAAACAGAAGAACCTATAGGAGCTCCTTTCTGCTATGAAATTTCCTTGTTTGTTCCAGCCCTTCATTCTTCTTTTTTACTTCGAATAACAGATGGCGCCACTGAGTTGTTTTTAAGGATTTTGAAAGTTTCCATTGAACTTTTCCTAATTTTAATTTAATTTTTGAGATGTAACATATTGATTGTTTTCTGCCGATTTGTATTTTAGAAAATTTTACTCCTGATGATGGTTTTAAAGATTAAACTGAAACGTTGAGATTTATTTTATTCATGTGTTTATTTTATATTATCTTTTAATTTGGGAATAAAGTGCACGTTGGATAGCAACACCAATTTTGCTAAATACACGTTGCTGAGTCTAACTTGACCTTTTGTTATGAAACTGCTACATGAAAATAATAATAATAATAATAATAATAATATATATATATATATATATATATATATAAACATCATATTTTGCACTGATACCGGTACGCTATGGCTACTGAAAGTAGTTTGCAACAAGAAATAAAGTGTTTTGGTGTTTTAAACGTTTTTTAATTTATATTGTACTGCGACAAGCAATTTCTTACTGTAATGTATATATATACACACACACATATATATATATATATATATATAGATATATATACATAAACCAGCAAAAGATTGTATTTAGCCTGAACTGGCGCACCCCCTCCCCTTCACAGAACAAGAATAATATAACTGTTTTTAAAAAATTAAAATTTCATCAAAAACTAGGGAAAAAAAGGCTGCGGTTTCCTCGGCAGTCGGTTATATTTCAAAAGCAGCCGAGCATTCAAAAAAGTATATAAAATATGTATTAGTGACAGTGAGTTTCGGCCAGAACAGTGAGTAGCAAAATAGAATGTTAAACGTTCGATGGCTATATACCATATGCTCCCCCACCGGACCCTACGCCACATTATTAAAGGAATGCATCACCTGGAACATAGTAAAAGATGCTAAAAATATGTTCGTTGAAAAAAAAACACACTTAACCAACTCAGCCCCGTTGCCACAAACAAAAGCATAAAACAAACTAAACAAGGCAGAATCCAACTTCCAAACAACCAATCCAAATTCATTCCAGGTCTGCTGTCAATCGACACAGCACATCATTATAAAACCGTCCTTGAACAGGCTTCAGGAAATATGAGTCATTCACTGACGTCGAAAAGCAAACGATCAATATTGATCGTATTGTGATATCAGAATTGAATAAAGTTTGTGATAGTGGGGACCTAGCACCAGCCGTAACCCGGAAAAGCGCTTAATTAGTACTGCAAGTTATTACTGCTCATGCATTAGTAATCGGTAAAATGCAAAATAAATGTTTAGCGCAACACACCTAAGAGAGTTGGCCTTAACTACGGGGTGAAGATAGCGCCAAGCTAGGGTCGCACATCTCAAAAGAAACAAAACAGGACGTTTTCAGTGAATATTGCTCCATCTTAGAGGCACAAAACTGAAGTCTTGACTAAGGCAAGTGAGCAAAATCGCTGTCATTTAAAATCATGTATTATTTAATTCACAGGAAGTTTTTGGTAACATATTGTGTCGGCAATATTAGGTTCCAGCGTAATAACACTGTTATGTTAAAAAGCAGTAAGCCAACGTTTAAAATGCACAAATAATGCGTGAAAAACAGCAAACAGCTGTTTCCGATCTACAGCGAGATTCTTCTTCAGTGCAAGTTAGGGGAAAAGGAACAGCGTGCTAGAAAAAGCAAGGCTGAACAAAAAAACTCAGGTTTTTGCTCAGCCTTGCTTTTTCTAGCACGTTGTTCCTTTCCCCTATCTTGCACTGAAGAAGAATCTCGCTGTAGATTCGAAACAGCTGTTTGCTGCTTTTCATGCATTATTTGTGCATTTTAAACGTTGGTTTACTGCTTTTTAATATTCATGCACAAAGGCTTTAATTGCTATTTTAAACACTGTTATGTTTTCTAATACGTTAAATAAGGCTCACCCCTAATACAAAACAAACATATTTGCTCTTAAAATTATAAATGATGAGAGTTTCCATCCCACACTGGATGAAAATAAATTCATGAATAATCATGGAGAGTATATCAGAATATACTGACTTGCCCATTTGTGATTTGTTTTAATGATGATAGTAAATAATTTAAAATATTTTGTGTTTTGATTTGTAAGAAATATAATTCCGTTCATAATAAATCTTAAACAAAATTACAAGCTTAACGAATCCAGAAAAAAATGACTTTTATTTCATTACGTGTTTACATTTGAAAAAAAAAAGTCAATATCAAACAAACATCTTTGTTCCTTAAAAAGATTATTTTTTTTTTGTAAAATAAGGTTTGTTTTTCGGTCTTTTACTAAAGACTCTTCCTTAAAGTTTGCATCAATTATTTATGCTGAGACTAAAAGAACTTGCATTAGTTTCAAAGATCAGAATTAATGCTACTTACCGATGATAATATAATTTTTTTAAGAATGTTAAAAAAAAGTTATGGTGTCTTTATATATATATATATACATACATACAGGGTGGTTACAATTAAACTTTCCCTATAAACGGCATCCTACAGCGCAAACTGGTGAACGGAATGCCACGAAATTTAGTATATAGACTATACACGACATGCGCTCACGGCATTTCGAAAAAAATTAGATCCAAAATCTCCACCAGAGGGCGCCTTTTCCGGAAAAAAACATTAAATTTAACACAATAAACGACCAAAACACAATACAGAAACACTATTAACAATCCAGAACAAGAATTATGAGTAATAAAATGTAAAACCGGTTGTTTTAGCCGTTTATTGTGTTAAATTTTATGTTTTTCCGGAAAAGGCGCCCTGTAGTGGACATTTTGGAACTAAATTTTTTTTCTTCGAAATTCCGTGAGCGCATCTCATGTACAGTCTATATACCAAATTTCATTGCATTCCGTTCACCCGTTTGCGCTGTAGAATGCTGCTTATAGGGGAAGTTTAATTATAACCACCCTGTATGTATGTCTTTGATTTAAATAATACCCTATTTGACGAAAATTCTGAAATGTAACGAGTTTTTGATCATTGATTTTCAAAATGAATTTTTTATTTCAGTTAAAGGTAACTTTCAGATCTAACCCGGACTTCTCTCATTTTTTTTAAATATTTAATGCAGATGGTAATTCAAAAAAACGTTTACAAAATCACATGGCAAATCAAGCATACAGCAAGGATAAAAAACCACATAGGAACATAGGGTCTCAAACCACTTATTTAGTCACAAACTCACAAATACAGGGTTTTTCATCCTAACTGAACCCTGGTTATGACGGTAATAATTTCGATTTTATTATAATGTACTTCAATTTTCTGAAAGTTATTCCATCAACCCAGATTGAGTTAGGATAAAACACCCTGTATTTGTGAATAAATACAGGGTGTTTATAAAGTCCCGGACCCATTTTGATGTTTAATAACTCATAAAATAATAAAGATAGATTAAAATTAATAACATAAATGGTTAGATAGGCTCAAAAAGTTTCATGACCCTTGTCAATGAATTTCCACGTGTGCCCCCTTCGTCGCACGGAGAATATCAAGTCGATAGTCAATTTCACGCCAGGTAGCGGCAAGCATGTTGGCATCCACAGAGGCTATTGCGGTTGTAACTCTGGCTTTTAAGTCATCAATGTTCGACACTCTCCTTCTGTAAACATTGTCCTCTGCCCCCGGGATTGCACTTATACTCTAAAGCGAAATCTGGGTTCTCGGGGCGGTCATCCCTGTCATCCCTGTAAACATTGTCCTTTACAAATCCCCAAAGGAAAAAGTCCAGAGGCATTATATCAGGTGATCTGGGTAGCCAAGGAATTGGACCTCCTCGCCCAATTCATCTTCTTGGAAAATGGTCATTCAAAGAAGTACGAACGATGGTAACATGGCGTGAAATTGACTATTGACTTGATATTCTCCGTGCGACGAAGGGGGCACACTTGGAAGTTCATTGACAAGGGTCATGAAACTTTTTGAGCCTATCTAACCATTTATGTTATTAATTTTAATCTATCTTTATTATTTTATGAGTTATTAAACATCAAAATGGGTCCGGGACTTTATAAACACACTGTATATTGTTTGCAATCCTATGTTCCTATGTGATTTTTTTCCATGATTAATAAATCAGAAATACAGGGTCTTTCATCCTAACTGAACTCGGGTTGATGGTAATAATTTCGAGAAAATTAAAAACATTGTAATGAAAATGCGACGACATGTACCTTGTTTTGCGTGAAGTGTGTTTGCCTGATTTGTAATGTCATTTTGTAAAAGTTTTTTAAATTATCCTGTATATATATATTTTTTTAGATTATCTTCTAACAGCACCAAAAAGCCCATTTTATATGAAAAATATTAATAATTTATCAAAATAAAGTTTTGAAGTACATTGAAAACGGCATTTTCGTATTCATCACATGGTAGGAGTTAACATAAGAGGTAATCGCCAAAGGTCGCTACTTAAATCAGGGTAATTTCATTCTGCTAATTTCAGTGATTTAATTGCGCAGTTTCATAACATGTCTGTTAAATTTATTTTTGATTTATAGTATTATATTATTTTATTTATTTATTGGTGAAGTTTCAATTTCGTTTTGGAATATTAGTTGAAAATGCATGAGGATCTAACTATATTGTTTTAAATGCAAAAGTGTTAATCTTTCGTAATCGGGCATAGAGATTTTTTTTTAATCATGCTCGAAAATTATTTGAAAACCATAGAGATTAGTTAAATTCTATTTTCAGACAAATTGCATTTAAAGGAACATTTATTCCGCATTTGATGGTTTTTAAACCAATTGTGATGTCTAGAAATTAAAAATTTTTTTAAGTAAAAGCTGCATTCATTGGTTAATTCGTTGCCACCGTCAAGATGACGTCACCCCTACTCACAGACATGCTTTTGCTTTATATTATAGACAAATTTAATATTTAATATCATTCTAATAAATAAGTTTATTAGTATAGTTCACTAATTATTAGCTAGTTTTATTGCTATTGTCATAAGTATGTTCATTTTGCTATATTTTAATGTGTAGTTTTAGATACTATTTAGTTTATAATATTTCAATATATTAAATTTTTATTTGCTAATAATTTAAATAGAATTAATGGAATAAAATAAAATAAAATATTTAATCTCAATTATGAAACAATGTGTATTTCCTAATAATTTAAGTAGAATTAATAGAATAAAATAAAACAAAATATTTAATATCAATTATGAAACAATGTCTATGCACAAGAAATAATTTATAAAAGATACAGAAGTGGCATCTCTTTTATATGTATAATACCAAGAAGTTTACTGATTAGGGTGATTGAAAATATACTCATGAATAATAATACACAGTACACTGACAAATGTCAGGTGTGTTGTTTTAAGTAGATTTCGTATGAAATACTACCTATTACATTATCCCCTAAGTTGGAATTTCTGAAAGATTTTTGCAGATCTACTCCGATCATGACCCCTAGATCCCAAAACCACCTTCAGTAAAAAACTTTATATATATATATATATATATGTGTGTGTGTGTGTGTGTGTGTGTGTGTGTTTATCTATCTACCTATATATATATATCACTTTCTTCTGGACACGATAACTTCCACAGTTCTGCAAAAATCTCTTCCAAACTGATACATAAAATCAGAGGGCATAAAATCTCGGATAAAATCATTCATTAATGGGCGAAATCGGACCAAGGGGATGGAAATAGGGAGGGGTTTTGTGAAAACCGAAGAAAACCCTATATCTTCTTAATTTTTGTACATATCAAATCAGTTTAAAGTTTTTATTACTTCTATAAATAGGGCCAAAAATTTATGTGTCACAGATTTTTGATCAACTTAAAAATGGGCTCAAGGGGCGCAAAAATAGGGTTTTTGGGAGAAAAAATAGCATAACTTCGTCAATTCTAAGATATCAAATCCAATTAATTTTATTATAAATCTCCTTAATATTATCTACAACTTTTATATTCACAAGTTTTTGATAGGACCAATTCGTAACGCAAAAAAATAAAAATAAAAATAAAATAAAAAACGAAAACAAAAACAAAAACAAAAACAAAAACAAAAATGGGGGGTTGAAGAAGAAAAAAATCCATAACTCCGTCAATTCACAAGATTACTTAATCTTGATTACTTAATCTTAATCACAAGATTACTTAATATTATAAAATCCCCATGAATTTATCATGTATCTTCTTAATATTGTCTACAACATTTATATAGACAAGTTTTTGATAGGACCAATTCTTACAGCAAAAACAAATTAAAAATACATAGCGTTGAAGAAAAAAAACCATCTTATTTAGGGTGTATTCAAAGCCAAACTGCTTATTTTCTTACTCATTTTTAAATTCATTTTTGCTCTCAAATGCATCCAGTTGGTAAATTCCCTTATTCAGAAACCTTATAATGTACCGTAATGATCGATTTTTTGACAGATGCAGAATATATTTTAAAAAAATGATGTCAGAATGGGAATTTTGAACAGAATTCCCCAAAGCGATTGTGTTAGAAACGAAAAATATTGCCCTTCTGAGAAAATAATTTTTCATAAATCAAGTTTTAATTAATTGAACGAAAAATAAAAATGCAGGTCGCTTATAAATCTCTTTAAAAATCACGTCAGCAAGTTTCATATTTTTTCTATTAAAAATGAATCTGAAAATGTGGCAGAAAATGTCGAGTTGTTGAGCATGGAAAAGTACTTTTTTGAATAACTCCTTAACATGATTCTGATAAAACCAGCTATTATATAAAAATGAAATAAAAACTCGCCAAAAGCAACCAGATAAAATTGTTAAAGTAGATAAATCTCTAATCATGATTTAGTTTTTTTTGTTGAAATTAGTATACTTAACTTCGAAATATACCTCCGCCTGTAGGCCGGGCCGGCAGGGATTTTTTTATAATGTTACAAAATTATAAAACGTTTTCTGTGGCCATCTGCCTATATAACATCATTATTACTGAATCTTTGAAATAATTAACTATAGTGGAGTATAACTGAAATGCATTTATATTTTTTTTATGTATTAACATTTCCAAAAATTAGTAGACAAATATCTTTATGTTTTAAAAAGAATGAAAAACAGAAAAAAACTTGTATGTTTTTATTAGTTGTGTACTTAACTAGTTTTTATATATTACTTTTTGATTATTACATTTCCGTTTTTTCTGCTAGATTTTTTTTACGTGAAAAGAATCTTCCAAAATATAAGTCTACAAAAATAATTAAGTAAAATAAAATACCGAATTTAGTTACTGACGATGATAAAGGACAAGATTCGTGTAGAATAATTTACATAAAATATACATGCTGACATTTCATTTGTTTATATAAGACTAACAATGTGGGGATTTTGTCGAAGTTAAAAAGAAAACACTTATGAATAATAATGTAGTGTACTCTGGCGTGTCTATTGTATTTTGTTGTGTTATGATGATAGTAAATGAAAAAATACTTCGTGCATGTCTGCGCTTCTAAGAAATATAATTCCGTTCTTAATAAATCACAGAATTAAATTGAAACCTAACATACTTAGAAAAACTACATTTATTTAGTTATGTGTTAACATTTTAAAAAAAAACGAAAACAGAGCACACTTATTTCATTGAAAAGACAAATGACACAAAATTTTGTAGGCTAGCTTAGATTAAAAAAAAAGAAGAGCCTTCGTGATACTGAAGATTTAGAATTGCTATTATTTTAAAAAACGTATATTATTTCTGTAAGATACAATTAATTTTTGTGCTTATCTATTTACAAGGAGAATAACCCGGACAATACTATTGTTAGTAAAGGTATTCATGATTGTGTCATTTCAAAATAATACAAGAAATACCATGCAGGATATACTATTCTATTCATAAAAAATGTTTGAAAAAAATTAATGTAATAGATTATTGAGGAAAGATAAATTTTATGTATGTATAAGCAAAACTTTTTATACTATTTAGAGATAAATATAATTCTTATGCATAAAGGAAAATTCATGTTAGGTTCAGTTTACAATTTTTAAGTAATACTTTTTAGAATTAATATTTTCGAGATCTGTTAAACTAATGCATAAAAAGTGTCTATCAAAAATGAACTTACAAATATCAGTACATAATGAACAGATAAAATTATTTTCTAATAATATATTAATATGTAATTAATTAATCAATCAATATATATATATATATATATATATATATATATATATATATATATATTATATCATTTCAAAATGCTAAAACAACATAACTTCAAAAGGAAGGTGTATATCTGCAGAAATTTTTTAAACTATAAAATATTTATAAAAACAAGAAAGACAGGTAAAAAAAACAAAAACAGTCTGTTCTTCATCAGTGGGAGGACAGACAGAAAACTAACTCCACCCTCCACTTTTAAAATTTGCAGGTTTCTGAACACATGTTCACCCCGCATCCCGCATTCAATACTGAAAACTATTGTCATTTTATTAATCTAATTCCATAAAAAACTAAAACAACTCAAATTAGAAACTAACAAACATAATATTAACCATACAAAAACAAAAAACTTTAGTAAAAAGGTCTTTTAGAGGAATGCTTAAATTATCATTAAACAAGCATGAATGCAGAATAAACATGCGCCCCCCCAAACCCGCAAAATGAAATTTCTCAAAACATGAATACCTGTATAATGTTTCCTACCCGTCAACTATAAACAAATAAATTTTTCTTCCAAATCCATTATCAAAAGCCAGAAATTCCAGGTCTGCAACCTTCTTTCTTTTCAATTCATGAATAGACACCCGTTCTTTTAACAAGACTTTAGGATGCCCATTTCATACAGAAAGATCCAGAAGGCTGCCATCACATGTTCACGCCGCCAGTCCACATCGTTGCCATTCACTCTTTAGAACTGTCTTTAAATAATATTTCAAAAACTTAATGGGGTAATTGTTATTGTAAAATAAATTAGCCAATAACTTAAAAATCTGTTTATAAAAATTACTGTCTCTGCCACAAATTTCATTGAAACGTATCAATTGATTAATGATTATATTTATGTAAATTTTTTTATGCAAATTTGAAAACCAATGCGGCATGCTTCTAGTAAAAAAATTAAAACTATTTCTTTTATCGTACAAATCCAAAATCCAATTATTATCAATAATTTTGAATAAAATATCTAAAAATTCTGCATTATAATCATCACTGTTTGCTCTGTTCAATTTTAAACAATTTGGATATATAATATCATATTCATTAGAAAATTCAAAATTAAAAATCAAAATATCATCAATATACCTAAAGACCTTTAAAGACTTATTATATTTCATAGTATATTTAAATTCATAATAAAATAAAAATAAATTTGCTGCTGTACTAGAATAGTTTGTTCCCATCCCTATACCACATATTTGATTAAAGGTATTATTGTTAAAAGTTACATAATTCATATAAAAACAGAAATGACATAAGCTTGAAAATAAGTCTCTATTTATATTTAATTCATCATTTATACAAAAAACATCAAAAATACTCATTAAAACTTCATAAAGTGAATCAATAGGTATATTGGTGAACAGATTTTCAAAATCGAATACCTGCATTTTCAGAGGAGTCAAAGGCAATTTGCTCAGAATTTCAACACTATTGTCAATTGACCAGAAATAACTATACTTCTTAAATTTATACTTTAGAAAATCATATATCTTTTTTAATAAATTCTGTAAACCAATATTAAAATTTTTATTAATGCTTTTAGAAGTACTACAAATAAATCTAAATTTAATCGGATCTTTATGAAATTTAGGCGTTAAGAAAATAAATGGCAAACAGTGATTATTAGAAACATCAAAATTATAAGAAAACATACCCTTAACTTTCTTCTTATAAGCAAAAAATTTTTTAACGACAGGATTTTTGTCAATATTAACTTTTGAATAAAAATTTTCATTACCTAATTCACTCTCTATTTTATCAATATAAAACTTTTTTCATATTATTGCATAATTATCAGCTGCTTTGTCCACAGGGACTATAACAAAATTATTTTGTAAACTTTCAATAAATTTTATATCTTCATCTCTAAAACTTTGATATTCATATTCATCAGAATTTAAATAATCTTTTAAAAAATTATTGAAATGCCCCAAAATTTGAGACTTCCATTCAAAAAATGCCTCCAAAGGCAAACTAAATTTATAACTATATTTCTTTATAAAATTATTGACATTATCCTTAAAAATTTTTAGTACCTTATTGCTATTAATTTTACTATTGATTCTAAATTTTGTACCAAAATTCATTAGATATTTTACATTTTTATTCTTGATTATATCAAGATTATCTGTAATTATATGTCCATGATAATTATCTATAAAATCTTTAAATTCCATATTATTACAACAACAAGTTAAAACTGTATTAACATTTGAAAAAGCTATTTGTCTGTAATTAAAAATCTTATTACTTAATGGTTTATGATAATTATATGCAACTGAAATGATACATTCTTTAAGAGGAAAAAGGTCGTAAATCTGTTTGCATATTGCATTTAAATTCAAATTATCAAAAGATTTTTGTTGAAATTTTATATTAAAATAAATAACTTCTTTATTAACTTTATCTCTATTTATTAACTTAAAATTAATTAAATCATATAATAAATCTTTAAACTGTAAATTTTTAAATTTAAAAACATCCAAACATTTTTTAATTTTCTTAAGCACATTTATCTTTAATTTAAAAACCTCCATTTTAATATTTTTAACACTATAATTTTTATCAAAAACAAATTCCATATCCTTAATCCATATATTAGGAATTATATAATTAGTACCTTTATTATATTTACGAGAACCCCTCTTTCCTCTTTTTATATCAACTTTTTCATTAAAATTATAAAATAAATCATATACATTTTTAACCTTCAATAAATTAACTTTATTAACCAATGTATTTAATCCAAATGGATATATAGTTTTGAACTTCAACATATAATCATTTTCTTTTTCCAATCTATTATTTTTAGCTTCAACATGATCCAAAATTTGAATATTAATATTATTAAAACTGTGAATTCTAAAATGTAAAATTTCAAATGTGGGGCATTTCTTATTATCATTATATACATCTGATCTATGCTGATTAATTCTAACATGTAATTCACCCTCCGTCTGCCCTACATAACTTTGCTGTCAAGTTAAACAATTAATTTTATAAATTACGTTATTATATTTACAAAAAGGAATATAATCATTTACTTGAGGTGGACTGTCAGCATGAGCAACAATACAAGTTTTACAACGTTTATCTTTTCATTTATAATATCTCATATTTTTATCTAGACATATATCGTAACATATTTATTCAAAAAATTTTTGTAAGCACTTAGGCTTAATATGCCAATGAACAACAAACAACAAAAATAAACAAAGATACACCAACCTTCAAAGCCGTAATGAAATTGAATAAATATATATGCCAGAAGCGCAATAATGCAGCTTATCTGAGTCACATATAACAATATTTTATTTCAAAATTAATGATAAATTACTGCATGAATGGCGCTACAGCAGCACATATCAAATGCAATAAAGCATATTATATCATTTCAAAATGCTAAAACAACATAACTTCAACAGGAAGGTGTATATCTGCAGAAATTTTTTAAACTATAAAATATTTATAAAAACAAGAAAGACAGGTAAAAAAACAAAAACAGTCTGTTCTTCATCAGTGGGAGGACAGACAGAAAACTAACTCCACACCCCACTTTTAAAATTTGCAGGTTTCTGAACACATGTTCACCCCGCATTCAATACTGAAAACTATTGTCATTTTATTAATCTAATTCCATAAAAAACTAAAACAACTCAAATTAGAAACTAACAAACATAATATTAACCATACAAAAATAAAAAACTTTAGTAAAAAGGTCTTTTAGAGGAATGCTTAAATTATCATTAAACAATTAAAAACTTTTAACAATAATACCTTTAATCAAATATGTGGTATAGGGATGGGAACAAACTATTCTAGTACAGCAGCAAATTTATTTTTATTTTATTATGAATTTAAATATACTATGAAATATAATAAGTCTTTAAAGGTCTTTAGGTATATTGATGATATTTTGATTTTTAATTTTGAATTTTCTAATGAATATGATATTATATATCCAAATTGTTTAAAATTGAACAGAGCAAACAGTGATGATTATAATGCAGAATTTTTAGATATTTTATTCAAAATTATTGATAATAATTTGATTTTGGATTTGTACGATAAAAGAAATAGTTTTAATTTTTTTACTAGAAGCATGCCGCATTGGTTTTCAAATTTGCATAAAAAAATTTACATAAATATAATCATTAATCAATTGATACGTTTCAATAAAATTTGTGGCAGAGACAGTAATTTTTATAAACAGATTTTTAAGTTATTGGCTAATTTATTTTACAATAACAATTACCCCATTAAGTTTTTGAAATATTATTTAAAGACAGTTCTAAAGAGTGAATGGCAACGATGTGGACTGGCGGCGTGAACATGTGATGGCAGCCTTCTGGATCTTTCTGTATGAAATGGGCATCCTAAAGTCTTGTTAAAAGAACGGGTGTCTATTCATGAATTGAAAAGAAAGAAGGTTGCAGACCTGGAATTTCTGGCTTTTGATAATGGATTTGGAAGAAAAATTTATTTGTTTATAGTTGACGGGTAGGAAACATTATACAGGTATTCATGTTTTGAGAAATTTCATTTTGCGGGTTTGGGGGGGCGCATGTTTATTCTGCATTCATGCTTGTTTTCTTATATTTTTTTTTCTTTTGTTTTTGTTTAATGATAATTTAAGCATTCCTCTAAAAGACCTTTTTACTAAAGTTTTTTGTTTTTGTATGGTTAATATTATGTTTGTTAGTTTCTAATTTGAGTTGTTTTAGTTTTTTATGGAATTAGATTAATAAAATGACAATAGTTTTCAGTATTGAATGCGGGGTGAACATGTGTTCAGAAACCTGCAAATTTTAAAAGTGGGGGGTGGAGTTAGTTTTCTGTCTGTCCTCCCACTGATGAAGAACAGACTGTTTTTTTTTTTTTTTTACCTGTCTTTCTTGTTTTTATAAATATTTTGTTTTTATAAATATTTTATAGTTTAAAAAATTTCTGCAGATATACACCTCCCTTTTGAAGTTATGTTGTTTTAGCATTTTGAGATGATATAATATGCTTTATTGCATTTGATATGTGCTGCTGTAGCGCCATTCATGCAGTAATTTATCATTAATTTTGAAATAAAATATATATATATATATATATATATATATAATGAAGTGCGTGTACATAAAGACAGACTTTTCTCCATGACCACCCAAAGCTACCCGCATGCGGTTGTAGTGGTAGATAGCCCTTGGTCTCGTGCTGTTAGTAAGGGAATTTGGTCGCGGTGAAAGGAAGTGGGTGCGTATGGGGGGGAAAATGTGAAAGGATATATATATTTTTTTCTCCCACATTGTGTTTATGAACAGAGTCTAAATTGTATTGAGTGGCGTTTCATGTGCCAGTGAGGACAGAGATGTATTAGTAATTTTCCAGAAATTTTCAAAATTTTCTGGAATGATCCAGATTTTGATCCGTAAAGTTTCAAAATGTTCTAGAATTTTCTAGAATGATGCAGACTTTCTTTCAGTAAGTATCAAAAGTTCTAAAATTTTCTAAAATGCTCCAAATTTTTCAAAAATTTTCGAAATGTTCTAGAATGGTCGAGAATAATCTAAAATGTTCCAGAATAATCTATGGAGTTCTAAAATAATATAAAATGTTCTATGATGTTCGATAATAATCTAAAATGTTCTAAAATAATCTAGAATGTTCTAGGATGTTCGACATTAATCTAAAATGTTCTAAAACGACCTAGAATGGTCTATAATGTTTCATAATAATTTAAAACGCTCTACAATAATCAAAAGTAATCTAAAATGCTCTAGAATAATCTGAAATTTTCTAAAATAATCTAGAATAGTATACAACGTTCGACAATGCGCGAAATTTTGATCATCAATGGTATATAAGTCGAAGCTCAGCCGGGTTTCATCAGTCACATTTTAGCAACAATCACGAGGGGATCAAAAAGAAAAATACCCCAAAATCAAAAGTGAATATTCCAACGATAATTTCAAGTGATTTCGAAAAAAATATTTTGTTCTCTTCTTTGTATTCAATTGTTTTCTTAAAACTTTTATCCAAGTGAGTATAAAACTTTTGTTACTTTTATTATATGCTATTAATGCTTTTCTCTTATTTAGTAATTTATTTTTCAACGATTATGTTACAGATAAAATTACAAAGCGTAAGAGAGTGTTTACACAATCTTATGTGAATTCGCAAAAAAGAAAACCAGCACGTAGAAAAGAAACAGAAGAAGAAAGAGAAAGACGACTTACGCAAATTTGACAAGGAGTACAACAATTAAGAGAAAGTCAAAGTGAAGAACAAAGAGCAAACATCAATGCAGAGACACAATTTAGCGAAAATTCAATTAGAAACCGTAAAGCAATTCATCAGCGTCAAATGCGAAATAAACAAAATAGGGAAAGAATGGTCACTCTACGGGCACATCAACGAGTTACAGTACGTACAAACTACAATTTACAACTTCAGACATTCCATTATGATTCCATGGAAAAATACAATGAACATCCAAATATCGTCATCGAAAATGGACGAGACATGCAAATACAACGGCGCAAAATATTTTAAGAGCGAAACTGTTGGCATATCCTGCATTATGGTAAAGTCAGATTACCAGTATTATAGGTATCACTACCAGAACTTTTCTCTTATACAGGGCTTAATTTCTAGCAAAAAAAGTACCGGAGCCCTAATATTCTGCGGTACTGGTAGAACAATCGTACCGTTCTCCCTGCCCCTTCTGTCACTCCAACCTCCATATTTATATTTCGTATATTATTTGCAAAATTTAAAGCATTTTTTTTATATTTATTTGGCGAAATAAAAATTTTAAATATACCTATCAGCATATGCTTAGCTGTCAACTAGTCCACTTTTTAGTTATCACGCCTTCTGAATAGTAATCTTTGCCTAATTTTAATGTTAATTAACTGCAGAATTCTGCAATTAAATATGGTAAGAATTATGATTAGGAAAAAAATCGCAGGTATGCATTTTTAAGAAAAAATAAATGAAATTTACAGAAATTAATATTTATATGCTGAAAAACAGAAAAATATCCTATAAAAGGGGCTTATCTTAAACTATAATCGATTTCTTCCACGTAAAAATCTTTTGTGGTGAGTCCCTGAAAATCAGATTAAATTAAAAAATTGATACCATTATCGGAAAGAATCGATGCTTTTATAGAAAAGGGGGAAACGGTGTTCGATTGCTTTCTATCAGAATAACAATACATGGTTATTTATATCTACTTAGAAATGAAAGTCGCTTCGTAAATGTGCAGAGCAGAGCCTTAACATTGGTACCGTTCATCATACAAAGTAAGTAGAAAAATTACTAACGTGATTTTTATACTTGTACGCAATAGAAGACAAAAAACCACACGCTGATGCTCGTTCGCTAAAACAGAAATATTCTTTTCAGGTTAGATATCTAAATAAAATTTTTAAAAAATGATTTTTAATAATTTTTAAAAAAGCCAATAAAAAATTATCCTACTGTCACAAAAGAAAATCCAACTGAAAGTAAATTCGCTGTTCAGTCTCTTGAGTGTCGCCGTATCGACACGTCGCAGGCATAAATTTGAAATAGAAAAACGCGATTTCTGTTTCCCCTTCATTCTGATCAAAATAGCATTAAAATGATTTGAAATAGAATATAATACGTAATTTTAAAGGAGGAAAAGTTTTTTTTCTATACACCAATAAATAAAATTTTAAATATAATACAGATTGAGCTCCAGTCAGTCCAAGCCCAAAAACTGATATAAAAATCAAGCCCGTTTTATCTCCATCTCCTACATGTGCGATACATTAAGTCACATATAAGTGTTTTGATAAAAATGAATGCAAAAGCTTGCAGATGGGAAGGAAAGGAAAAGGTAATTTAGGCTTCGGTTTTTCGGAAGCACTATTGCACTGGGCTCCGGAGCCCTGTATTTATGAGCTCCGGTGAATTCCGACCAATATTTAAATATTTACTAAAAACAGAAAAGAACCGGAGCCGGGCTCCGGGGGCCTCCGGCGCAAATTAAGCCCTGCTCTTATATGATCGGAACGACACCAGAATCAAACATTTTTCAGAAAATATACGTCGATACAGTTCTTGCTTTCAAATGACTTCATTCGAGGTGTACATCAATATGCAACGTACAAAATTTCAATCCAGTTTTTAATGTCCAAGGGCAGATTTATCATCGAGTAGTCTCGCTATTGCCCATACCAAATAAAACACCGAAATTCCTCCAGATATACTTTGTTGATGATGAAAAACTCGAAATAGATTAGCATTGTACTCACATTCAGGGGCTATAGCGAGAAATTGTTCAAGAGTTACAACGTCTACTCCATAACCAGAATCAACAAATCAATGTGTTCATGACTAGAACGAATGTTGCAGACAACTATAAGATCGTCATTGGGAACGACAAAAGACCATGAACTAAGGTTTAATGCACCTTAAGTCAATGAAGTTGCAGTAGTAATCGTCATTAACGAATATAGCCATCGTGATGTCATTATTCAAGGCCGAAGCAATGAATTGCATGGAATTACTAAAGAATATCGCATTGGGAGACTGGTCCTCATTCTATTAAGCGTGTGATATATTCTGACCCGGCCAACACCGGGAATTGCAGATAGTGTTAACATATTAAAAACTATGTATTATACTTATTATATTAACTAATTGTATATTAATAATTAATTAATGATATATTAATATTAATAATGTATCTCAAAATACTAAATTTAATGTTTTACAGTTGTATTGTTTCAAACAATACAAAAAATATATATTTAAAAAAATAAATTATACATATTTCATATATGCCAATTTCTACAATGTTTTGTTACCACTAAAATTTAATAGAAAATTTTGCCTTATTTAATCATTAAAACTCGCTAGATTTCAGGGATTAAATTGGGCAAAATTTATTATTAAATTTTAATAGTAAGGGAAAAAACGCTCAAGTTGCCAGGCATAATATTTTCGATTAATAAAGTGTATTTTTATATTTTTTAATAAATGTTAATTCTTAAATACATTATTTAGAGTTAAATAAACGAATATCTACATTGTTTTAAAGATTTCAAAATTTTTTACTTTTCTTTTTATAAATTTCATACTTATCTAGGTTGTCCTATATATATGTAGTCAGTGAGAGATTTAATTTGGATTTGGACAGGGTTCGCTCAACGCTCCGACAATTTCGGAGTTTAGGAGATAATAACAAGACTTGCTTAAGAACTAAACATTCTGGGTTCCGCGTTAGTATGGCTACCTGGCCGGGACATATGTTAATATAGCACCCCAAGAACAATGGTCAAGAAAGTGAAGTCAAGCACCGCTGACCAGGATCACTTTTTGGATTGTGGATCAGCGGATATTAATTTAGTTTAGTTAGTATAGCATGCAATCAATAACTTATTGATCAGTTACTTTGCAAGCAAACGAGTTACTGGCTATTGAATTTTAAAATGCAAAATTTTGATTCTTTAACGTAGTTTTATTTTTAATCCTATTTAAAAACGAGTCGCATGTTGTTTCACTAAAAAACAAATCGATGTTTTGCGCTATATTAATAATATTAAAACTCGTTTTAAGTTTTGGATATTACATTTTTGTCCTTCTTTTCCAGTTGAAACTCGGAAACTGTTTCTCGCAAATAAGTTCAACAAAATTTATAGAATAAAGTCAGTTATCAACTTTAATTCTTAGCACTCAAAAAAAATAATGTAGGCGCGAAAATTCCTTGATAACTACAGTGGTGGACTTTTTTATTTGAATATATACGGTCACTGATGAGTTCTTTGATGCATGAAATATTTCTAGTGAATAATCATTCAAATGCATTAACTATCTATTGTGTTTTGTTTTTATTATCATGATAGAAAATAGTAAAGTATTTTGCGTTAGCGTCTAAGAGAAATGTTACTCGTTTCATAACAAATCTCTGAACAAAAGTATTATATTAAAGCATGTTTCTGAAAATAAATAATAACTTTTCGGTTACATTGTCACAAAATCAGAACAACTAATATATTTAGGTTTTCAAAATAAAAAGGTAACACAAATGACACATATTTTCATTATATTGTATAAGATGTCAGTGATATTATGTTTTAGAAATACTTTTTATATAACTACACTTGCCTATGAGAAGAATACTAAAAAGATTCTTTAGAAAAAAGTCTGCAACATAATTGAATAAAATGAAATCTAAATTTAGTTCCGAACGATACAATAGTCTGCATTCGCAAAAACTAATTTAGAAAATCTATAAATGCTGACATTTAATTTATTATTATAAGACCAACAACGAATATTTTCATCCCACGTTCAAGGAAATTTATGATTAATCTGGTGTATTCATGGTGTTTTGTTTTGTTATGATGATGTGAGCGATATACTTTATTTTTACGCTTGACAGAAATATCACTCCGTCCATAATAAATCTTAACAATCTTAGATAACCAATAACTGGTAATTTTATTTAATTATGTATACTAATATTTCCTTAAAATTAGAAGAAAAAAAATTATAAATTGGCAAAAGAAAAAGAAAATTGCACAAAAAACGTTTGTTTTCTTTAGATAGGGTTTCCCATGTTTTATTATAGTGTTCTGGTAATACTATGTTTATATTCTTTCTGTGTTACATTTCAAAATATCGTTCAAAAGTAATTATAATAAAATAATTAAAAAAGAATGAAAATTAAAATTTAACTGCTACCGATGAAAAAGTACGCATTCACTAATATTAATTTTTAAAAATTACAAATGCTAGGGTTTCATCTTTTGACATACGACCATAATAACATGCTTTTTTTTAAGTTTGAATGAAAAAATGAATTATCATGTAGAGTGCATTGTTATACACCCCAGGTTTTCCTTTTGTTATGATAACAGCAAAATATACAGAATTTTCTGTTAGAATATATGAGAAATCGAAATTACATCCTTTACGTTATACATCGTTGAACAAAATTACAAGCGTTGCGTACACAGGAAACATAACTTTTATCTATTATTTATTACATTATTATTTGACAAAGGTTTGATAAAATAAATCCCCTTTATCCATAACTGAAAGGGAAATAATCCTTAAGTTAGAATAAAATAATTCCTTATATTTGTAAATTAGCAACTAACTTTCCCTTTTTTTCTGCAAATTTAATCCTTGACGACTTGATATTATGTTTTAAAATTAAAAAAAAAAAAAAAAAAAAAAAAAAAAAAAAAAAAAAAACATTTATTTCTACAATGACACATGTTTTCATTAAATAAGAGTTATTTTTGATTTTTAACACTTGCCAACATAGCCCAAAAGTGTTTATCAAATCGATTTTTGTCTGCCATCTGTTTGTCTACCACCTCTCATTTCTCCAATAGTCTTAAATACTCTTGGATTGTCATGTAATTTATATAGATAAGGTTACGTAAAATAAATTAGATATTACCATATATGGGCAGTAATATCAGGAAGTGAGTTTTTAGCTGTAGTTTGAATTTTCTAGTTGAATTAATTCTTAGCACATTGTGTGTTACGTACAGTAGCGCCAACTTTTGAAAAATATTAGGTGGGCTCAAAAAGGTTTGAGTATAGGGTTTTTACAAGTCCATACAAGTTTTCTTTCTTATGTTAGTGTGGGTATGGAGAACAAATGACTAAATATAATATTTCGTAGTCACATTATGGTTTTTCTAATTAAAATATGATATTATTAAAATTTAATTATAATTTAATAAATAATTTAATTATAATGAGTATTGCAAAAAACTAAATGCCACGAAAAACATAGATTTTAGTCACCCAAGTGCTTTGTCGATTCACGACATTAAAACAGAGGGCAAAATATGCAGCAGATTTGTTTTTGAGAAAAATTTAATTTTGCATCAGCTGATTTTAATAATACATCCCTGTTCTCCTGTAAGTCTAATTCATGTCTTTACTATTTTTCAAACAAAATTATTTTGAGAACATCACTAAAACCAAATTTTACTTCAGCGACTAAATAAATAAATAAATAACGAAATAAATTAATGAAGATTGTGTGGTAGGAAAAATCACATTATTGGGTTGGCTTACGCCCCGTGGGCCCATATAATTTGGCGCCATTGGTTGTGTACAAAACTCTGTAGATCATATGCTACACGAAAGAATTTGGATACCTAACTGCTAAAATTGTATTTTCGACTGTATTACGCGTTTTCAAAATTATTTTTTTATATATCTTCATCTAAATATATCATAATATCAGATTTAACTATCCTAGTTTCGCCGTACATGCCGCACATTTTTGTTACATGGTTACATTCCGTTATAGATAGCCCTGTTGAAAATTATAAAAAAACTATTGGAAACTTTCGTAGAGTTGCAGCTTCTTTGATCGTCCTAATTCCACTTTCATTTGATTTCTTTAAATAAATCGAACTCTTATCTTTGGAGTAAACAGACTCTTTCATATGTTACTTCAAAGGTTTCTAATTATAATTTGAAAAACTTCGATCAAATTTCAAAGAATTATTTAAATTGAACCTTAATGGTGAGCAATTATTTTTCATCATAGTTTTAATTCAGAAACTTCTTCAAATGTTGGAAGTAAAAGTTTTCTGAAGATAATTCATATTAAAATTAAATCCCCCCCCCCCCCGCATTAGATTTTTCTGCTATTTTTCAACAAGAAAGGAAAAAGGTTTACAGAGGGATAACAAAAAAAAAATAAATAGTTTTTAACTTTGAACATATTTGTTCCGTTTTAAAATGTAGGAATAGAATAAGGGAATAATTCTTTATAATGAGAATGAGGAAAATATACTTCCTTAAAAAAAAAAAAAAAAAAAAAAAAAAACTTTCCATAATTTTTTTAAGCTCCATCTCTTTTTTAAACAAATCGGAAATTGTACGTCAAACGTGGCAAATGAGGTGCGTTCGTACTATAACTAGTTTTAAAAAAATTCAGATCTTGGTGCAACAGCTTTTGCACTCTTATGCAAAAATGTATGAATACAAAATTTATTACGATTACGTATATTAAGTTCAGAAATACGGAAATAATATGATTCTATCTTAAATATGACGCAATCACCATGGCATCCTGGAATCATTACCTATCACGGGATATCAATGAATTAATTACGCATGATAGGATTTAATAGAATGGAGAAATATTTTATTAATATCTTTTTAAGTTTTGATTCGATTCTGATAAAATTTGAAATGACTCGGCAAGATTCTGAAACGACTGTATATATTAAATCTCAAACCATTCAATTGGTTAGTTTTTGGGCTGTTATAAGCGGAGACAGAGATACGTACGGACCAGAAGACGACTATAGGTGCTACATATTTATATTAGGGATGCACCGAATAGTGAGTTTGACCGAATGCTGAATACCGAATATTCGGCATACAGGAGAATCGATTACCGAATATTCGGCCTGCCGAATAGTAACTACTAGGCCGAATACCGAATATTCGGCCAACCGAATAGTAACTATTCGGCCGAATACCGAATATTCGGCCAACCGAATAGTAACTATTCGGCCGAATACCGAATATTCTCCTGGTCAAATAATTTTATATTTCAAAGTTTAATGGCATTAAAATGTTAAATTTTAAAACAATTTTACATAACGTTAAATTTTGATAAACAAGAGCTTATCACAAGTAAGCTTTATACTGAAAAAATTCTACTTTAAGTTATTTAAGAAGAGGATTGTTTTGGCGTAAATGCCCTTGAAGAAGCAATCAAATTTATTGTTTATAATTTAAGCTGTTTATCGTTTATATTATGAAACATAATTATAAACCTGATTGATTTCTTCTGACAGAAAATCTAATTTGTTTATAATCCTGGCTCTTGATCAGTATGTATGAGTAATATTATGATTTCAAGGTCATTTAATATAGATTTATTAGCTTTTATAATAATTTTGAATTCTTGATGATGATTTATTAGTAATTAAATGACTTTGTGATTTCTTGATGTAACTTTATGAGTTATATTTATTTTGGTATCATTTAAATAGATTTATTAGTTTTATAATTACTTGATGTCATTTAAATGAATATTATAGCTATTTATAATAATTTATAGCTAATTTGATGTGGTTTATGATATTATTATTAAAGTAATTGAAGAACATTTATAACCAGCATATTGCCACTTTTATTTTGAAGTTTTTTTGCATAATATGTATATTTTTGAAAAAGGTTAGTCCTGACTTTGTAACCAGAGGTATAAGGTGTAAATCGTGGTTCTGTTTAATAGAGACTATATAATTGTAGCATCATGGAAGTCTTGATTCTGTATCAGAAAAGCAGCATGTGAATATCTTGGCTCTGTTTTTAAATAGAGAATTTGTACTATGAGGAAATGTTTAATGATTGGAAAGTATAATAATTAATTTCTCATGATATCTGGATTAAAAATATATTTCATTTTATGATTAAACTATTTAAAGTTATAAAAACTTTTTTAATTAATAAATTTTAAATTTCATTATTTCTTCTGAGAATTAAAACAAAGTATCTTAAATTCTTAAACAAACATTTTAAAATGAAAGAGAAATTGTGAAAAATTAGAAAAAAACTTTATAGTGCCGTATATACTGTTTATTTGTCAAAGAAAGACTAAAGTAAAAGTAAATAAATAATTCAGTCTATTCAAATGATGGCAACTCAGCAAGAATAACTTTGGCCAGTAACTCAGTATAAATACTGTAACAGCATTCTCAGTAAAGGAATGTCTAAATCATATTTTTTAAATATAAATGGTGGTAATTTCCAGCACTTCCCATCATGATATTATATTTCACAGAAATCAAAGCAAGCTTGTGGAAAATATAGTTGTGGCGTGACATCTTCATTGTTTTTAAAGTAACTAACGATAATCCAGGTTAGACTTCGAGTGAGATGATATACACTGTATGACTGAATAAGCAGATTACGATTGTGGTTTCCTTGACAAAATTTGTCTATCTTGATGGCTATTATCAACCCTGAAAGTTTTTCTATTTTGCTTAGAAACATTCTTTTTTTGTGAAAAAGCAAGGAACAAATTATTTAGTAGACAATGCTCAGAAAGTTGCATTGATACATCAGTAATTGCAATGAAAATCTTCCTTAATGGTCAATTTTCTTAATTGATACTTTACAAACAGCAAATAAATAATCTAAAAACATTCTCTTTTATTTAAATCTGATTCTGTTTCTATCTAATTATTCTGAATATCTTTATAAACTGACAGGTAAAAATAGAAGTTGTGTAAGGTTTTAAAAAATATGTATTAAAAGTTTTTTTAAGTATTCGGTTCAACCGAATATTTAGATATTCGCGCAAACTGAATATTCGGCAGGCCGAATACTTTCACATTCGGCCCAGTCGAATATTAGGTTAGGCTAAATCGTTTGATATTCGGTAACATGGCCGAATAGGCCGAATACCGGATAGACACAGAATATCCGGTGCATCTCTAATTTATATAATTGATGAGCTGAGTGGAAGAACATGTTATGCTACATTTTCTTAAAAAATATTTTATCTTTTGTACGAAATCGTTATCAGGTATTCTATCACATGGTAAAGCTAAAATATCAAAATTCTATTTAGCCTTGAAAATTTAAGGCATTATTCATTAATATTTAATATTTTATTATTTAATAATGTAAATAATATTAATATTTTTTAATATTTAAAAATTAAATATGAATAAGTTTTTTTGATAGAGTTCAGTACCATACCTATTAATATTTTAAACATATGGTATCAAACAGAAAATAAATTATTAAAAATGACAAGAAAAACTTTCACATCAAATTTCTCCAAATGTAATTTTTGTTGCTTAACATGTTCTTCCACTTAGCTCTTCAATTACGAACGCATCTAAATAACTGTCGTATACTGTAAAACAAATTCAAATATGCGAGATAAAAACAGAGGTACGAGAAAACTACAAAATTCTAACAATTTTTATTTGCAAATATAGTATACATTTCATAGGGATTTGGAGCTCCTTTATCCAGCTGTTTCCCATTTTTTATTGAGTTTATATAAATAAAAATTACCCTTATATTTTGAAATATAAAGTACGTTTTATTTTTCATTTGAAAAGAGCTATTTCTCTTTTGAAAAGCCTCAGTAAAATTTAAGGGAATTATTTAAATCGAACTTCGAGTGGTCCAATATTTTTCACAGTAAAATATTTTCAAAAATCTCTTCAAAAGTCAAAAGGGAAATTATTCTTCGGAATTTTCTGATGAAAATTTATGTTTTATATTGCATTTGATTTTCAAGAAATTTTTCAATGAGACCGAAAACTTTCATGAATGAAATAACTGAAATTAAATTTCAGTCTTTGCTAGATATTTTGTTTATTCCGTTTTAAAGTTAGAAATTGAATAATTGAAATATCTCTTTTAAAAGGTCTCAGGGCTCTTAAAACTTCAAAATTTTCGAAATTTATTTTTTTTTTTTTAGATGTTAATGTCCTACCTTTTTCTAAATATTTTGATATAATAGTTTCCTTGAAATTCCCATTAGAACAGAAGTTAGGGCTTTTAGAACTATACACGCTCAATAGCTGAAGAAGTGTTTTCGAAACTTTGAAGTCATTTTTCTCCAAATGACGTTTTGACATCACGCGCACGATATCTCAAATACTTCTGAATATTTTTTCATGAAATTTTCATAATATATGTTTCGTGTTAGTCTGTATAAACTGAAGCTAATTTTTTTAAAATATTTTTTTAGGTGATTATACTGTTGAAATTTTCAAAATTCTGTTTTAGCTAAATACAACTTTGTATTAAAAATATAAAACTCTTTCAATACATTTTTTTTTTTTTAGTTTCAGGGTAATTATTACAATGTGAAGTATAAGTAGGGACGAAAAGTTTTCGTTCTAGTTGCAATATCTATTTTGTAACCCTACGCGTAAGCTGTTATACCAATTTTCTTGCTCGTGAAATGTCTGACATTTTGGAGCCCCCTATAAATGCTAATTCAGCATCTTTCAATTTTTTAAATACGTAAAAATGAAATAACTTACTTATATCTTCCATCCCAATAAAAATTGTGTTTTAAAATCACATACATTTCAAGATATTAAATGTTGAAAATAATCCTTTTTTTTCTTTTTTTCCAATTATAAGTGCCTTGAGACCCTATAAAGTAGGGGTGCACAACCTGTGGCCCGCGGGTCAAATGTGGCCCGCGATGGGTTAGCGTGTGGTCCGCGAATTTCGTCAATTTATAACTGGGAAGATTGCAATTTTTGTTCATAGGTCGCAAGAAAAAATCGTGATTTTGCCGCAGGAAAAATTGAAAATTTCGTCAGCCATTTAAGAATAGGGAATTTTGTCCATCAAGCGCGGAAAAAGCGCGAATTTTGTCGATAAGACGCGGAAAAAAGCGCAAATTTAGCAGATCTGCCACGAAAAAAATCGCGAGTTTGGTCGACCGGGCTCGGCAAAATCGCGTGTTTGTCTGTTTATCGCGAGAAAAAAATCGGGAATTTCGTCAATTTGCCACGAGAAAAAAAATTACAAATTTCGCCAGAGCCAGTTGAGAGAGTTTTGTCTATCGGGCTCCGATAATCACGAATTTTGTTGATCGGGCACGAAAAAAATCTCGAATTTTGTCGCTTATGTGCGGAAAAATCGCCAATTTCTTTCATCTGGCACGGAAAAATCGAGAATTTTGTCAATGGTGCGCAGAAAAATTGAAACTTTCGTTGATCGGCAGCAGAAAAATTGCGAGTTTTGTCAGTTTATAGCGAGAAAAGAACGCGAATTTTGGCAATTTGCCGCGGGAAAAAATTGCAAATTTCGTTAGTCTGCATAGAATCGCGTATTTCGTTGATCGAGCACTGAAAAATAACGAATTTCTTCGATCAAGGGCAGAAAAATCGCAAAATTCGTCGATCAGGCACGGAAAAATCCAGAATTTTGTCGATCGGACTCCGAAAAATCGCAAATTTCGTTGGTCGGGCATGGAAAAAACACGGATTTTGTCGATGAAATTTGAAAATTTCGTTGATCGGCAGCGGAAAAATCGTGCGTTTCGTCAGTTTATCGAGAGAATAAAACGCGAATTTTGTCAATTTACCGCGGGAAAAAATTGCTAACTTTGTCACAGTTACTTAAGATTCACGAATTTCGTTGATCGGGAGCGGAAAAATCGCGAATTTTCTTAGTTGGTCACGAAAAAATTGCGAATTTTGTCAATCAGGCGCGGAAAAATAGCGAATTTCATCGATCGAGTGTGGAAAAAATAGCGAATTTTGTCGACCGGGTGCAGAAAAATCTCGAATTTTGTCGATCACCTTTGGAAAAATTGCGAATTTTGTCGATCAGGCGCGTAAGAATCGGAAATTTTTTTGATCGGGTGCGGAAAAATCGGAAATTTCATTGATCAGGTGCGGAAAAATCGCAAATTTCGTTGATTGGCTCCTTCTCTCTTCATCGTTCATAAAGTTCACATTTTTTTTTTCGGCACTAACCACTTCTATGCCTATGTTTGTTTTTTAGCACTTATACTAAAACAAAATTTTCTCACCAGAATAAAGTCAAGGAATATTATCGGCCCTTGAAAACAATCCTTGCTATGTCTGTGTTATATATACAAACGTAAACTTTTGATATATCCTTTCAAAATGAATTGGATATGCTGACTGGGTAGGGAACCTGGAGGGGCAAAACTTCCCCCCTCTCTGAAACCATAATTTTATCTGATTATAGGCCACAGATCACATCCCGAAATAGAATTCTCTCCATCTTACTGATGTGGCCCTCGACAACTCAGGCATTTTTGTAAGTGGCCTTTCTCTAAAAAAGGTTGTGCAGCCCTACTATAAAGAAACTTTTCTAGTCTAAGATTGAGAGAAATGTCTTTCATTGGAAAATAAATAAGCATTTCCAGTAAAAATAAAGATTAACTTATTGCCTTTTTCTTATTTTATCTTAAAATGTTCAGATATGAATTATGTAGGAGAATTTAATTTACCTACCTATTTTATGCAAATTCATTTCGAACATAGAAATAGTTTTATTGAATTAGTAATGTAAGGTGGGTTTAATTTAATACTTGTGTAACCGAAAAACAGCTGTTCAAATATCTGGCCTCCAAAATTTTGACTTACAACTTTTTATCTTTATTTGGTGTAACTTATAAACGGATAAATAAAAAGAAACATGATATTTGATATATAATGCATTATACTATGAGACATCATATGATAACATGAAAAAAAGTAAAGCTTTTGTATTTGACTCATTAGATCAAAAATGGTCAAGGAAGTAACACATGATATTACTCACGATCAAGAAAGGTGACAAGATTAAACAAAAACCTACATTTGGTAAAATATTTGAATATTTTTACAGTATGTAACTGTAAAAGTGTACATAAGAACATAAAACGCTTAGGAATAGAGACGTAAAAGAGAAAGAAAGAATTAAGTAAAATTCTCCCACACACACCATATGCGCATCTTCAAGGGTGATTAAATGACTTCTATCGTAATCTAGATATTTTCATTAGCATGACGTACCTAAGTCAAACCTATTATTGAAATAATCAAAAGGATTTTCTTGGATTTGTGTCTTTTTTCTTGCGGACGAGCGATATTAAGTTTATTCAAATTTAACCCCATAATGCTCAAGATATTTTGAGTTTGAATATAATCGAGCTGATTTTCTAAATATCTCTAGAATGTGTCTAGAATAAAAACTTCTATAGCTTTTAGAGGTCTGCACGGGCCGAAATTTCCAGGCCCGGGGCCGGCCCGGTGTAAAAATTGGAAGTTCGGCCCGAGCCCGACCGGCCCGTTTGCATTTTTACAGTTCTCGGCCCGGTCCGTACAAAAATCAGTGAAAACAGGCCCGGCCCGGCCCAACAAAATTTCTACAAAAAAAAAAAAAAAAAAAAAAAAAATCCGTTTTTTCTCAACATACAATTACGATTCTTTTAATGAATACTACATACATATTTATGGGAACATTTTGCAGTATATTTTACATTACTATGATTTTCGCAAAACAGAAAACACACAATAGTAAACATTAACTATTACTTACAGCGTTTTAGTCATCGTGTCTACAGACATTTCAAAATGGAAATAAGGATTCATTAAAAGATTAATGTAGTTCATCAGAATAAAGGCTTAAAAATGTAGTTTTTTTTTTCATAGATAAAAGCAATATATCTTTCTGAAAATACTCTCAAAGTTAGCGTTTTGAATCGAATTTCCGGAAGTGATGGCACAGGAAAGGAGAAAAACGTACAGTCACGTGACAGGAATCTCTGTTATCTCTGTAAGTAATTTATCAAATATGGAAAAGCTATTCGTTTCCAAATGCCTTCAATAGGCAGGCCTGTCAATTTTATGCCTTTATAGTTAAAATTTTGTCAGAAAATGTGTCTGAAATCTTCGCATTGTTGAGCAGTGAATATGAGAACCACCTTAAGGTATATTTCCAAAGATACTGTAAAGAGAAGTTCATTATCACTATTAATACTACAAAACACAATGACTGTTCTACACATCCTGAGATCGATTAAGACCAGTTCCGTCCCGGCACGAGTCTGCTGAAAAAAAATTAAACTCGGAATCAGACATTTTGCAACTGTACGATGTCGATCTCTACGATGTACATGTTACATTTCTGTATTGATGTTGTTAAACTCGTATCGGCTCGTGACGCACATTTATACTTCTCGAGAAAATCATATTCATTGAAAATGGCTCGTATTTTATCTGTTTCGCTTAAATTCTTATATCGGGCCGATAGGCCCGATTAATTTTTTTGCCGGCCCGGCCCGGCCCATTTATTTTGTCTGTCGGCCCGGCTCGGCCAGTTGAAAAAAAGTCCTAATTCTGCCAGCCCGGCCCGTTTGAAAATTCGCCTTCATTCCGCCGGGCCCATGCAGACCTCTAATAGCTTTACCTCAAAAAATAAAATAAAGACAGTTTTAAAATACACCAGAATAAGAAGTTATTACAATGAATTTGCAAAAAATTAATGTTTGATCAAGAAGTAGCAATAGAACGTCCTATCAATACCAGAACAGAAGAAAATTTTATTTATGCTCTTATAGTACGTTGTAGTGCGTTGTTCCGAAGGGAATAAATACAGCAGTTGGCGCTGAGTATATAGAAATTTCCACTTGCAGTTACTATTGCGTTTTCTCTTTATACAAATGTGCGCCCGAAACCAGTGAAAAATAATGTGCGGCGTCTCCAACCATAAAAACTTGCTTTTTTGTTAAAGAAAATCTTAGAATATTTTCGAAGGTCTAAAATGTAAGAAATTTTCTTCTGGGTTGAACCAACGCCCCCTAGATATTTGAGAAAGCCTTGACACGCGTCACGAAAACTTCACACAAAGCAGGCAAAACAAAGAAACAAAATCATTCATTGGTTCGTTGATATCCACGAGCCAATGAGTGATTTTATTTCTTTGTTTTGCCTGCTTTCTGTGACGTTTCGTGACGCGTGTGCTTTCTCGAATATCTAGCGAGCGTTGGTTGAACCAAATATTAGTGCTGTTGTAACTGCAATCATAACATGGTAAAATCTTGTTACAACATTTACAGCTCTGGTTAAACAGAAGTTCCAAATGTTGAAATGTTTTCTTCATCTTATGGCTGCAATTACTGCAACACCAAAAGTTAGTTTAAACCAGAACAACATTTTTAGCAGTGCACAGAAATGAAATGAACAAGAATTTTTTTAGGTGAGAAATCTTTTCTTAACTTTATCATTTTTATAATTTCAAAAACATTTATACGAAAACAAGTAGGATGTACAGAACATAATTGTAGAAGTTTGTTAGGAGATATTATTATGATTATAACGATTTTATCTAATGTAAAAAAAAAAAAAAATGAAGCTGTTTATGCTCCAACATCAAACGAAAAATCTAGACTGTACGTGTACATGTACTTAGTTGAATGAAGAATTACATAGGAACTCTGGGATGCATAAACTTGCACAAAAGAATTAATAAGACGTGTTAACTTTCAGAATGCAATTATTGTAAAATTAACTTAAGATGAGACAGCAAATCCTAAAAACCTGTAAAGAGGTAATGTTATACGATGACAATTCTCCAGTGAAGAATTCTTTGAAAATATAAAATTGGGAAAAATCTTGCATTTCAAAAAATAAACCTTCTATCACAATTTCTAAGCTTTTTCGTATTTTTCTTATATTTTTTATAATTCTCAAACAATCATTAATATATGAGAACTTTTAATTAAAAAAAAAATCTTTAAATTGCCAAGAAAAAATTCTTCAAATTCGTCATAAATTTAGCAGTAGTTTATGGAATTAATATAGTAAGTATTTGATTTCTAAATGCGTATGCTACAGAAAAGTTAAAATATTTATTAAATAATAGTGCATGACAAAGTATTAAGACAATTATGATAAAGTACATAAAATTTAATATTTAAAGGTTATAAACTAGAGCATATTTTTTTTCCTTTTTAATGTATAAATTTAGTACAGTAGATGAATTAATAACAATATCAAAGAAAGAATCGAGCAAATAAGTACTCAAGCTTATATAAAATTATACATATATTTTCTATTTTTGTATTCTTTTTATAAAAGACAACCAAAGTGTTTTATTGTTTTAAAATGGCTTTACTGATCGTATTACCCCTACTGATCATATTACTGATCGTAGCAAGTAGTCGTAAAAACCTTAATTCCACGCGATATGTGCGTTTGTATGGTAACTAAATTATACATATAAAGAAAAATTAAGACATTTTATACAAAATTTATTCTACAGCACTGTCGCTGAGAGAAATTGTCTATAGTATTATAATGGACACTAGATGAAATCCTCTTTATTTTATAAGAGACTGGCACAACTTGTAGCAGTGTTTATTGATGAAAATATAACCACCATCAGATGATAAATAAATCACGCAATCAGTGAATAGTGACATTAATTATTCCGTACAATAACATTTCAGAATTCTCATCGGAATAAAATTAGACTATAAGTCTATACAAACTCATAATTTTCCGGTGTTGCAACATCGAAACTAAATTTATTTATCCAGATATGAACGGTAATTAACAATAAATCAAATACGAATTTTTTCTCCCAGATATTGTGCAAGCGATACCACGTTACTGACTTAATCGAACTAAAAACTCTACTGACTCATTTTTATTATACTCTCTGTTAATGAAATGAAAAGATGGAAAAATAAATCGCTGCCGAAAAGTTCAGCTTATCATGTTATAATATATAAAAGCTTAAACGTTGTAAAATTTAACATTTAATATAATTTCTTAAAGTTTTAATATAATTCAACAATCACAAATCAGCCTTATGTGTGATATTATTTAACCCAATTTTTCTATCCTCACAGTTCTAGTGAAAATAATAAAATAACCAAGTGGATTATAATACCCGTTAACATATATTAAATTCGGTCATGGAAATAAAGAATTGCTGCGGTGGATATGAACAGGTAAGAGCTTTAAGTTACCTGTAATATTTATAATTTGATATTTTAAGATATTGGCCAGAATAATTTATCTATACTTCTTTTATGTAGATGTGAGCGCGCGAAATATGCTGTGCAATAGAGGCGGCATTTTTGCCAACAGTTATCAACTCTCTTATAAAGGTATTCCAGGATCGAAAAGACTGTTGAGTTTTGGGTCGTCCTGATTCTAATATTTGTGCATAAATCTGTCATCTATTCTGTCCTTCCTTTTACTTATGCTAAGCGTGGTTGAATCTCCAGATATCTCATTGTTACTGTTACTTTCTGCAACAATATATTAATTGGTTGCTTTGGTATATTAGCTAGCATTAATACGGATGTAGATGTCAGTACTGTCGGATTTTGTTGTATCTCTAGACATACATCATACATCATCATACATCAAGACAGTTTCTGAGCTTTTAAGAAACTTCATGTCATTAGCAGAGACGTTAAACTTCTATTGTGTTAGGATTTTGATTCTTCAGCTGAGCAGTTTGCCTGAGGTAAAGTGTTTTGTTAGTTACTTCAATTAAAAGTATATTTAGAATACATGGGGTTTCAATTTACTGAGCTTGACGTATTTTCCAATGACAATGTTTACTGTGTTTTCAGAGTTTGTTAAATGATTTTTTTTTTCGTAAGAGCTTCTTTTAAGTTCCAGAATAAAATACATCTTGTTTAGAGTTAAAACTAGAATTTGGATATATTCTGAGATTAGTTTATCCCTCATCATTATTTTAGGACTTGCACTTTTAGTTTGATAATCGTGAACTTAACTTTCTTGATCCACTGCAACACCTTTTACTACTGATTTTAAATGAATCGGTCATTTTAAAAACCACATAAGTCACAGAATCAGAACTTTTCAGAAATTAATAAAAACTGTATTATTCACATGTAACCGAATTTTTATGGGTTTTGGGGGGCTGATTATAGAGTTTGGACTTCAAAGTTTGTAAATATCGAGTAATTTTTATAATTTATGAATAATAAAAAGAACAGAAAATCTGTTCCTGACTTATGTTGTTTTAGCAAGAAACAAGGTTAGGTAGTATTTAATTTGAATAAAACTGTCATAGTAAACATACTTTTAACCAACATTGATGACGATAACACTTATACAGGAACATTTTTATGGTTTAATATCATTACGGTGCGTAATAATATTCTTCATCATTCTCAATTCGATTATCTTCAACATTTGCATTTGGATAGCTAAATATGTTTTGATAAAAATGCATATACTCTTCCAGAATGTTGTCCTGTACTCGTATTAAATCGTCTATTTTTTTACTATTAATTGACACTTTCGATGCATAGGCTTTGGCTCATAGAAGTGACACTGGTGTTGAAAATTTTTTCATCAAGGTAAATGAATCTTTAAGGGATCCATCAATAAATTCCTCGGCTATGATAGTGCCTTTTTATCATAATCATAGTGAGAACTCTTGTATATCGAAGAAGCAAATGTTCTTTTTTTTTCTTCTATTATTTTTGTTCTTGTAGAACAATTTTCCCGTACGACTCTGTTGACAAACATGTTTTTTTTTTTTTTTTTTTTTTTTTTTTTTTTTTTTTTTTTTTAACCATTTGGAAAAATGGTTATTGTCGTCGTCAGGGTAGGAAATCAAAAGCATATCTGAAGCTTTTTATTGGTCGAATCCGCATTTTATTCGTTTTCTGATTGGTCTGTACAGTAATCTATATTTCCGTTTACTTTCAACAGAAGGATGGATACTTCTGTTGCCACTATGACAAAAAAGTAATAAAAACTACAAAAAAAAATTAATAACTCAGAAACAAATTGAGATACAGCTTTCAAACAAATAGCATTTAAAAGTACATTTTTTTCTCTATACGACGGTGTAAAAAGTAATATTGTGGGATGTTTAGAAGTTTAAGAATGAAATTTCGTTTAAAATTTGTCGTCAGATTTCTTGGACGATGGAAAAGCCTTTTCCCGAACAGCCAATGAAATGCTTGAATAATATGTAAGTTATTTTTTATGTCTTAAATTTCAGTCTTTGAAAAAATCATTTTCCAAATGGTCGTTGTAATTTGTTAAATTGCTTTTTTTTTGTGTATAAAATCGGCCGTTTCTTGAAGTCCAAAGAAGGTATTCCATGCAAAAAGTACTTATGTTGTTTTAATCAATGAATGAAAATTAGAACGAATTGTTTGAAGAGGAAAGAATACTCTGACTGATGTGATTATTTTCGAGACCATGTCTATAACTTTATGGAAGCATTTGCGACCAAAAAGTTATATTTGGAAAAATTTGATGTATGTGGTTTTTGAAATGATCGATTCAAATAAACTGTTTGATTTTTAAATTAATTTATAGAAAATTTTACTATATATTTCACTATTTTGCTCCATTTGCTTGTAACATTTCTTTATCCAACAGTTAAAGAAAAATCAACTTTAACAACAACTTTTAATAGCATTTTATAAATTTAACATTTTAAAATGAATGTGGATATTTTAATTGATTCATAATTTGTTAATGAGCTGAGATTTTGAAATCTAGAAAAATTCTCAAATATTCTTCTTAAAATATTTGCTTAACACTAACTGCAGTGAATTTGAATTTTGAAGAAGATAGATTCTGAGAGACACGTTGCGTTATTTAAGGCTATACACTAAGTTCTATTTTGCTCTTATATTCAAGATATAATGTTTATAATGTTTTCTTAAATACCGAATTTTCCAGGTATTCAGATGCAAAGAAATGGAATACGACTTGTCTTTCTTCAAAAAAGACAAATGATCTTTCGCAATCTGTCGAAGTTGTTGATTTAAGCCGGTATTAAATATTACATTACATTCAGGAACCTGTCGCAGAGAAAGAAATCTATTATAATTGAAGAAATACATTTATATAAAAATGTAAAACGTTGTACAATTCCTATTAAAACCGAATTATAATATCAACAAATTTCATGATTTTGTGTGTGAAACTTATTCCGTGAATGTCTTAGAAAAATTCGAATTATTTAGTAGAAACATCTTTAGGAAAGAATTTTAAAATTTATAATTTAAAACAGCACACCTAAATTTATTACGGAGCTATTTTACATGCTTACATAATTTAAATTTAATACGAAATGATGGAATTTGATACTTTTTCCTAAAAGCACTAATCTGCCATTTATTTTACTCTGAAAAGTTCGCCAACGCATTTTGAAGTGCTTATATCGAATAATAATCATAATAAAGTATGCCAAGAATCTGAGAAGCGGTAACATAATTTTCTCGTTTAGTAGTTTACGAAACTTATGAATAATAACGCAGTCTCCGCGGACTGCTAAAGATAATATGTTTGGGGAAATAACGTCAACGTCGAGAAATAATTGATTCAGAGATCAGTAATATTAGATTTGTCGGACATAATTTTATATTTATTTATTTCATTTGTTCAGAAATTTTATTTACTCATCTTTTTTTTACCATTAAAAATTCATAATTCAGTCTCATGCATCAACAAGTATTAGCAGCAAACCGATATTGGATCGAAGACGGAATACTTCTTTCCAATATTGGGAATGTTATAGTAAAACCATAATCCATACAAAAAAATATTGGTTCATATTTTTGTACTAGGTTATTTGTTTATCATTATAGGCTTGATCAGATTTTTTTTTCTTTTTTTAAACTCTTAATCCAATTTAATGTGTTTGGTGCAGTAATCTGAACGTCGAGAAATAATTGAATCATAGATAGTTAATATTGCATTCGTCCGACATTATTATAGAACGATTTATTTAAAAATTATACTCCCTAATCTTATTCTTTTCATTAAACTCTTTTACGCAGGTTTATGTAATAACAAATATTAATTAAATTATATAAGAAAATTACTTATCGTCACTAATGTAAAAATGCAATGCTTAAAGTGATAACGGTATGCATAAAGGTTTATAAAACATTTTTGTAAGTAGATCAACAAATTTCAAACGCTCTATCGGAGACATTTTTAAGTAGATTTCCTAAGAAATAACTACCTATTGCAGTCGTTACCATGGTGCGACTTTTGAAAAATTCCTTCATAACTTTTCAATGACCCCAGGAACACAAAACCAACGCCACGTAAAATTTATCTATACTAATGTTATAAAGAGGTAAAAATTGTTTATTTGTAGGAGGTAAGCTCTGGAAATACCGAACCGATTCCAAAAGTAATGGTATCAAAATGATGGTGTTAGTCCAACTTAGAACACAGGCTATATTTTATGCCGGTGCCACTACTCCAAAGGGCATGCAGGAGCAAAAAACGTTCTAAAAATGCGGTTTTTGCGTTACTGGAAGGAGCTAGAAATATGAAAGTTGTAATATTAGTTACTTATAAGATATAAATGATGTGTAAGAACAGTTCTTAAACAATTCGAAATTTAAAAGGGGTGAAAATGCACAAAAAGCGTTCTAAAAAACGTTCTAAATGGTAGTTACTTCACAATCTCAGGAAATACCAAACCGATTTAAAAAATACTGGTGTCAAAATGATGGTGATAACGCTTGCTCTAAGATAGGCTATGTTTTGTGTCGGTGCCACCACCCCAAAGAGGGTGCAGGAGCAAAAAACGTTCTAGAAATGCGATTTATGTGTTACTGAAGGGCCTAGAAATATGAAATTTGAAACATTAGCTACTTGTTAGATATAAAGGATTTCTAAGAACAGTTCTTAAACAATTCGAAATTCAATAGGGGTGAAAATGCACAAAAAGCGTTCTAAAAACGTTCTAAATGGTGGTTTCTACACAATTTCAGGAAATACCAAACCGATTTAAAAAATAATGGTGTCAAAATGAGGGTGACAAACCTTGTTCCAACATAGGCTATGTTTTATGTCGGTGCCACTACCCGAAAGGGGGTGCAGGAGCAAAAAACGTTCTAAAAATGCGATTTTTGCATTACTGAAGGGCCTAGAAATATGAAATTTGAAATATTACCTACTTATTAGATATAAAGGATTTCTAAGAACAGTTCTTAAACAATTCAAAATTCAAAAGGGGTGAAAATGCGCGAAAAGCGTTCTAAAAAACGTTCTACATGGTTGTTTCTACACAATCTCAGGAAATACCAAGCCGATCTAAAAAATAATAGCGCAGAAATGATGGTGACAACCCTTGCTCCAGCATAGGCTATGTTTTATGTCGGTGCCACTACCCGAAAGGGGGTGCAGGAGCAAAAAACGTTCTAAAAATGCGATTTTTGCATTACTGAAGGGCCTAGAAATATGAAATTTGAAATATTACCTACTTATTAGATATAAAGGATTTCTAAGAACAGTTCTTAAACAATTCAAAATTCAAAAGGGGTGAAAATGCGCGAAAAGCGTTCTAAAAAACGTTCTACATGGTTGTTTCTACACAATCTCAGGAAATACCAAGCCGATCTAAAAAATAATAGCGCAGAAATGATGGTGACAACCCTTGCTCCAGCATAGGCTATGTTTTATGTCGGTGCCACTACCCTAAAGGGGGTGCAGAGAAAAACGTTCTAAATTGCGGTTTTTGTGTTACGGAAGGACCTACAATCGTGAAATTTGGAATGGTAGTTAGTTATAAGATATCAATTATCTCTAAGGACATTTCCTAAAGAAATCGAAATTTAAAAGGAGGTCAAAATGCGCAAAAAGCGTTGTAAAAAACGTTCTAAATTGCGATTTCTATGCAATCTCAGGAAGTACTGAACCGATTTCAAATATAATGGTGTAAAAATGATGGTGACAGATCTTGCTCCAAGATAGGCTATATTTTATATCTGTTTTCACTACCCCAGAGGAGATGCAGGAGCAAAATGCGCGAAAAGCGTTCTAAAAACGTTCTAAATGCCGAGTTGTCAGCAATATCTCAGGATGAATCAAACTGATTTCAAACGTAATGGTAGGAAATTGATGCTTACAGCTTCTGCTCTAACATAGACGCTATTTTATGTCGGTATCACTATCACCTAGACGTTTTAGGAGCAAAAAAGCGTTCTAAATTTCGATTTTTGTGATCGGTAGGGCTAGCAACTTAAAATTAGGCAAGGCACATATTTATTAGATATAAATTATCTTTAAGAACAGTTTCGAAAAAATTGGAAATTTAAAAAGGGGTAAAAATGCACGAAAAGCGTTCTAAAAACGTTCTAAATTGCGATTTCCACTCAATCTCAGGGAATACCAAAACTATTTCAAAAGTAGTGGTTGAAAATCAATGGTGACAGTCCCTGCTATAACATAGGTTATATTTTATGTTGCTGCCACTACCATCTGAGGGTTGCAAATCAAAACATGTTTTAATTTGCGTTTTTTGCACAACTAAGTGGTTTTAACACTTTGAAGTATGGCATGGTATTTACTTACAAGATGCAACTGCTTTCTAAGAACAATCGAAAGAAAATTCCAAATTTAAAAAGATGAAGTGAGCGAAAAGCGTTATAAATTACAATTTTTAAGCAAACTTATAAAATACCCAACCGATTAAAAAAAAAATGATGATAAATTGTTGGTGATAGAACCTGCTCAAACATAAGCTATATATTATGCTCAAACATAATATGCTTTATATGCTCAAACATAAGCTATATTTGTCTGTGCCCCTACCACCAGAGGGTTGCAGGAGCTAAAAACTTTATAAATTGCGATTTCTGTGATACTGAAAAGTCTAGAAACTTTAAATATGGCATTGTAGTTACTTATAAAATATAAATGCCCTCGAGGACTGTCGAAAATAAATTCGAATTAAGAAGTGGTGAAGCGAAGGGGAGGTGCGAAAAACATTCTAAAAAAGTCCTAAATTACGATTTCTATGCAATTTCAGCGAATATAAACCGATTATAAAAGTAATAGTTGCAAATCAATTGTAATAGTCTCTGATCCTACACAAGATATATTTTATGCCGATGATTCTACCACCTGGGGTTCACAGGAACAACAAACGTTCTAAAAAAGGCCTTTAAAAGTTTTCTAAAATACGTTTCTGTGGAATATTAGGAAATAACAAACCGATTTCAAAATTAATGTTGGCAAATTAATGGTGACAGTTCCTATTTCAACATAGCCCTTTATGTTGAGAGAGGTGATAGGATTTGGAATTTGACATGATGGTAAATTTTAAGATGTAAGAAGATCGTTTCTAAAAAATTCAAAACTTCAAATGCATACTGAAATGAGCTTATTAATTGAGCATAAAAGTTTCAAAATATTTTCTAAATTATCATTTATTTAGTTTTGTTTCGTTTTATTAATTTAAGGCGCATTTCTGCCTAATGCAGTGTAATAATGATGTTTAATCAAACTGTGTTTTAAATAGTAATTTTTGAATTATTCCTAAAAGTAATAAGCACCTTTTAATGAAAAAACCTTTTAATAAAATAAAATATTACTTTTTAATAAAATAAAAATTTAGTTAGTACCTTTTAATAAAAATAATAGACATATAAATATCACTTGGAAAATTTCAAATACTACGCGAGCAAAGACGCGGGGTTTGCTAGTATATATATATGTATGTATGTACTAAATTTTGTCCGCACGATAAAAGTTGCAATTATGCATGAATCGTCTTCAAACTCCCCAACAACTTTGAGATGGCTAATATCTCGGCGGGGATTGAAAATAGGCAAAATCGGCCCAAGGGAATGGAAATGGGGACCGTTCAAAATTTTGAATACCGTCTTAACATGACTCTGATAAAACCAGCTCTTACACAAGAATGACAGGAAAAAATAAATATTTTTCGATATAGCAGTAGCCAACAATTAAAAAAAAAAGCAATAAAATTCTCACCACAACAATTTTTTTCTATTGTAAGATTTTCACGTGAAAAGTTAAATAAAATAATACTCCAGGCAATAGAAAATTTTACCTAGCAAAATTAATAGTAGTTCTGTAAATCAGCCTATTTTATGTTTTTTAGGTCGCTGAATCCGAATTTGTAACTTCCCACCAAAATTTCCCCCGGCAACACCACCAAAATTTGGTAAAAAGCCCCCCCAAAAAAGGTTTTTATTAAAAAAACCATTTTATTTAATTGTTTTAGGGGAAAAGTATCTAGAAATTCAGAAAGTAGACAAAAGTTGCAACAAATTAGATATATGACATTATGACTTAGGATGAAAGGGAAGGGGGGATCTGCCTCGGAACATGCGCGCGGTGCTGCGTGGACTATGTTGCGCAATTCCACTTAACCACTCACACGTTTACATTCGCCCTCCCATCTCCCCTCAGAACTTTCTCTATAAGGTTTACTTTAAGTTTTTTGGGTCGCTGAATCCGAATTTTTAACTTACCCCCAACATTTCCCCCCCCCCGAAAACCCCCAAAATAGTTGTTATTAACTTAAATTTCTTATTGTTTTAGCGGAAAAGCATTACGAAATTCAGAAACTAGACAAAATTTGCAACAAATAGGATACATGACATTATGACGTAGGATAAACGGGGAGAGAGGGAACTGCCTCGTGAAATTCCCCGCGCGCTTTTCTAAAAAACCAATTTTTTGGGGGGTTGCCAGGTGAAATTTTAGTGGGAACTTAGACATTCGGATTCAGCGACCCAAAAGACTAAAAGTGAGTCGAAATCCAGAACTAGTATTAATTTTGCCAGGTAAAATCCCCTATTACTTGGACTTCATAACTTAGTGCACGTAGCGCCGCAGTGTTGCTCCGAGGCAGCCCTCTCCCTCCCCGTTCATCCTACGTTATAATGTCATATATCCTAATTGTTGCAAATTTTGTCTAGTTTCTGAATTTAGTAATGCTTTTCCCCTAAAACTATAAGAAATTTAAGTTAAAAACAACTATTGGGGGGGGGGGGTCGTGGTGGGAATTTGGAGGGAAGTTAAAAATTCTGATTCAGCGACCCAAAAAACTTAAAGTAAACCTTATAGAGAAAGTTTGGAGGGGAGATGGAAGGGCGAATGTAAACGTGTGAGTGGTTAAGTGGAATTGCGCAACATAGTTCACTCAGCACCGCGCGCATGTTCCGAGTCAGATCCCCCCTCTTCCCCCTCATCCGAAGTCATAATGTCATATATCTAATTTGTTGCAAATTTTGTCTACTTTCTTAACTTCTAGATACTTTTTCTTTAAAACAATAAAAAAATTGATTTTTTTAATAAAAAACTTTTTTTTTGGGGGGGGGGGGAGGTTTACCAAAATTTGGGGGGGGGGTATTGCCGGGGGAAATTTTGGTGGGAGGTTAAAAATTCGGATTCAGCGACCCAAAAACATATAGTAAGCTTTTTTACAGAACTACCATGAATTTTGCTAGGTAGAGACCCTTCACGGTCTCTATTGCTTGGACTATAAATTGTTTTACGAATTGAAAACAAGTTGAATATTACGTCATAAGTTTTCTAGAGCAAGATTTCCGCATGAAAACTTACAATGAAATAAATAGTTTGACGAATTAAAAATATATATATATATATATTGCGTCATATTGGAAATAAAATGAACCTCAGCAGGTGAATATGTAACGACATGTGAGTTTGAAGAAATGTATTAAAACATGATAAAAACCGGACTATGGAAATATTAACTTATTTTAACGCTTTGAAGTTCTCTGAATTTGCTTTAGCTATTTCTTAAACCTATTCCATATACATGCGTGTGTGTATTCGTGTATATCAGAATTTTCACAAAATATTTAGCTCCTTAGAGCTCATTCTTAGTGAAGGAACTAGAGATATGCACGGGCCGGCCCGTGGCCCGAAGCCCGACACCAGCCCGGCCCGCGGGCCGGGCTCGGGCCGATTTTCACTCACGGCACTCGGGCCGGTCTCGGGCTCCACTCTTCTGGGGCCGGGCCGGGCCCGGGCCGTACTTTATTTCTGAAGGCTTGGGCCGGGCCGGGCCCGGGCTATACTTTATTTCTAAAGGCTCGGACCGGAACGGGCCTAACTTATTTTTTCTGTACAGAGTCGGGATTGGTTTAATTCCTAGTCTTCACGGGCCAAGCTTTTCAGTCTTAGTTTTGATTCAGCCCATATGAAAATCATTGTCTCAGCTTGGCCAGATCCATTCAAAGATCAGTCAAATTAGGCCTGGCCCAAAAACTTTTGCAAAAAATGCATACATTTTTAAATTGCCATTATTCCGCACTTAAACATTAAAATTTATTATTTTTAAAGAATAGTATATTTCTACGCTCATTAAAATATAGCTAAATTAAAATATAGACGTGTGAAAAGAACCTGCCTATGACGAAAACCTGTTTTAAACTGAAAAACGTATTGATCCATGCAAAATTAATATACTAATACGTAAGAAAACAATATATGATACATTTACACTTGCTAAGAATGGAACTTGTCTATAACGCATTTTTTTTTTTCTTTTCTACGCAATTCCGTCTTAGAAAATTTTACTGTATAGAATTTTTCAGATTTTTGGCATACATGGAATACATGTATGTTAATGCATGGAATGTGGATTAACAATATTAATGATAACCTAAACATTTACATACAAGAAATAGAGATTCGTTAAAAAATAAATATCGCAGTCTGTGTCACTTCTTTAAAAATGAAGATTACACGGAAAAAACTATTTTGTTGAAACAACTAAATTCTGGTTAATATAGGTCAAACCAAATAGTTTGGTTGGAATGATCGAATTTTGGTTAGATTAACGGAATCATTTTGTTAATTCAACAAATCATTTGGTTCGTCCAACCAAAATTTGATCATTCTAACCAAAACATTTGGTTGGAGCTATATTAACCAATATTTAGTTGTTTCAACAAAACAGTTTTTTCTGTGTATAAACACGAGAAAAAATAAGTTAAGATAAATATTTTTGGTCAGAGCTACCTCGTACGAGACAAATTTTTAACCAAATCAACGTAAAAATCAATGTTTTGTAAAAAATTCACTCGGGCCGGTTTTTTTTTTCTCGGACCGAGATTTTAGCTTTTTCCGGGCCGGGCTGGGCTCGGGCCGATATTTTAACTTTTTTCCGGGTCGGGCCGAACTTTTAAGATTTTTAGCGGGCCGGGCCAATATTACTTTTTCTACGGGCTCGGGCCGAACTTTTAATTTTTATATCGGGCCGGGCCGAATTTATTTTTTGATGAGTCGGGCAGGGCCCGGGCCTGGAAATTTCGGCCCGTGCAGACCTCTAGAAGGAACTGGGTTTATCTCTAATCTTGATTTAAGTTTTGTTGGTGAATTTAGTTCTTAACTTCGAAATCTACCTCCGCCTGTAGGCCCGAGCCGGCAGAGATTTTTAAGATCAACAATGATATATAAACTAATTTCGCAAACAAAACTTAAAATGAACTTGATAAACAAAACCATTAGATCACATGTTCACTCTAAAAAATATACGCGTAAATTTACACATTAAAACAGATATACTGATGAATCAAAAAACAATTTGCCTATATGTGTAAAGGTTAAATGCGTGTAAATTGCCAAATACTCGCCTGATGTATAAATATCAAAATACACATTGTTCTGTGTATTTTGGTGGCAACATATTAAGCGTATAAGTGTATAAAATGTTATAAGATAACTCTAAAAAAAGAGCTTAACGTGTAAATTGCATATGATTTACATTTATATCTGTGTAATATACAAACATGTGGCCTTTTGCGTACATAGTACTTAACCTTATAGTTTGAGGTGTAAATTTTGAACTGTTAATTTTTATGGTCGCAAAATAAATTTACATGAAGAGCAAATTCATGTGCTTGGTGTGTTTGTTCTCTTTCGAGTAGATTAGTTTTAAGACCACAAAATAATGTACCTTTAATTTACAAGAAAGATGATTATCTGAAGTTATATTTACTAAATGACTCTTTTTTAGAGTTGTTTTGAATTCCTAAAATCGTATGCACAATTTATGCACAGAACCTGTATAATCTAAAAAATATATACTGTAAAATAAAATTTCATTAAAATACGAAAATTGTGACGCCAGTGCTATTTCCGGATTTTGTCGGATTTCTTTTCAATCAATTTCAGTCGTAACTTTTTAAAAGTACATCTACATCAAAAGGAGAAACTATCTATTTAATTAAGTCTACAGTAAACAAGCAATACTTACAGAAACGGGATACGAACAAAGGATTAAATCTTTCCAAAGTATTACCTTGACCATTCAGCTACAAATACATATGCCAAGTTGTCAAGTATCGATACTTATTGAATGCGCGTAAGTACACATATTTCTGTGTAATATTTTGTTCTTATACATATTTCTGTCTAATATTGTTACACGAAATTCTGTGTAATATTCTGTTGTTACACATATATCTGTGTAAAATGTGCACACATATTTCTGTGTAATGTTCTGTTCTTTCGCATACATCTGTGTAATAGTCTTACATATATTTCGGTGTAATATGTAAAATACACAAGTATTTGTATAATATGCAAAATTTGTAAATTTTCATTAACACACCAATTCATGTAAATCCGAACAATTTCACTCACAAATTAGTGTTAATTTTTGAAGGGATAACAAATTAAACACATCAATTAAGACGATAAACACACACAAATACAGTTAAATGTTTACCACAAGACTTAAATTTTATAACAAAAGGTTAATTTTACAAATTTACATATATATTTATGCAAAAATGACTAATTCACACATTTCCTTTTCAGATTGTGAAAGTAATTGATTTAAAACGGTGAACTGTTAACCCAGAAAATTATTTGATTTTATTTATTTTTGTTGTATTTTATATCTGCTATATGTTCTTTTATTCTCTGTTTAAACTTTTTTTTTTGTCATTTCTATTAATTTTTGTATTGCTCCATCTGCTTTGGTACATGGAATTTCACAAACACCAGTTCTTCAGGTTCTCGTGGATGTTTTCTTACAGTCTATTCTTTTTAATTTTATGGAAGGTTTTGTAATAAGACAGATACTGAATTTGTTAAGTTTATGTTTCCATCTTTCACAGAACATAAAAAAATATTGTAAAGTATGTAACTTGGAATTTTGCTCATTGAATTGTCTTTTATTTTTCTTATCCATGCACATAATTAATTTATTAATAATTCTTTGATTATATCCGTTATTTCCTGCGATGCCATGTATTTTATCTCTCTTAATGAAATGTCTAAATGCAGAAACTTTGTAGGGAAAAGGTGCTTGAGCATTATGAGGGATGGTGAATTCGCTATTGGTTTTCTATAAACAGTGCGTCCTATATCATGATTTTTTTAATAATAGTACTACATTCAAATAAAGGAGTGCACCAGTTTTTGCAACTTCTAAATTAAATTAAATTTTAGAATAAAGGTTAATGGTCTCAGCTAAGACATTATTAAATGTGGTTTTTGCATTTTTCCATAAGATGGAGACATCTTCTCCTTATTTGAGAAATCTATAGATCTCTGCTCCCTGCGAGCTATGTTCGCCAACCACCGTTCAGGCACCTCAGATTTTAAAAGCAGGCTGATATGATCGGCTTTAAAAAGTTTGAGTTATATATATATATATATATATATATATATATATTTTTTTTTTTTTTTTTTTTTTTTTTTTTTTTTTTTTTTTTTTTTTTTTTTAAGTGACGATCTCTGTGTAAACGGTTTTCCATTCGTTTTCTTTTGATTGGGGTTTTTAAGACCAAATCAGCTGCTATTAAGAGATATAATGCTGTTTTCGTTTTTGATTAAAAAAATTTGCTTAAAATTTGAAAATAAGCTAATTTAAAAGGAATTAAGTAAACAGAGTCATAAAATCCAGGTATTTTTTAACAACGCTATAAGAAAGTTCTTCTAAATAAGTAATTTTAAATACATCGTTTTAAATCTGACGTAATGTTCATAAAGGTTTTCTTTCTCTTATCAATATTCACCTGAAAATGCATTTGTTGCTAGAAAGGAAATATCATTTGCGCTGTCTTATAATTCACAAAGTTGAAAAGATTACCTCAAAATGTGAAATAACTGTCTCGAACAAATATATTTTTAAATTTAAACTGTTTTGCATTATTATTTGGCCATTTAAAATATGACATAATTTCCCCCAATTTACGACTTTTACGCATAATAATGATTTTTTTATTTTAAAATTTTCTTTATCTTTTAAAAATTAAGTGTAAATACACTTCTTATGACGTAATTTTTAATATTTTCCTCCTTTTAACACGTAATCATTTAATTCTAATTTGGAAGTTTTTTTTCTGTTTATAATAGCCACGCGTAAATAAATTTTTAATTTGAAGGAAATATAATTATTTCCACTGTTTTTAAAATTACCAACAATATAAAATAATATCCTTTTCTAAAATATGTAAAAAATATCGCTCGAAATGCTGAAAATTTACATTTAAAAATGAAATAAAACGTCAAAAAAATGAATCAAATTAAAAAAATAAATGCAGTCTGCACACCGGGAACTTCTAATTTATAAAATGATCTAAAAATAATTAAATTCTTATGTATCGTTTTTGCTGCTATAAAACGTTTTTAATGGAACAATTTTGACCAACTTTAACATTAAATATGTCTTAAAATAATGCTTCAATTTGAAACTGTCTGCATCAGCGTGTTTATCAAATATTATACCTATATTATATCTATAATACCACAGATTTTCACATTTTTGTATGCAACTGTTTTCTTAAAATTAAGGAAAAAAGACCATCCGATCACAAAAAATTCACAAACATTGGTGGTGACAGCGTTAGTTGCTTTTTTTTTAGAATAGAGAGATACTAACTGACCCGCTCTGCGTTACCCAGCCTCCCTGATAATAACCTTAAATGAACCTTAAATTTATATTATTTTATATCTTTAACTCAATTTTTATGAGATTAAGTTTTAAAATGAAAAATCTCGAAGAAAATATACATTTTTAATGGCAAAAATCCTCGTAAGTAGACTTTTTCATTGAGTAACACAATTTCACTTTTCGTTACAGAATGTTGTTTTTTACAAAAATATATATTAACATGAGCAAATGAAATCTTAAATTGAAAATTAAAATGTCAATTCTCTCAGAAGATTCTGTTTCGAAATATTAAAATGATATAAAAGCGCCAGAGCTGGTGATATAATGAGATAATGAAGCCATGAATGATTATGAAGAACATACAAATAGTACATTTATTAGAAATTTTACTCGCAATCATATAATAATTTAGCTAATAATAAGCTCGAAGCCTCTGCGGTCGTGCGAATAGCTTTAGGGCCCCGAACCCAACACATTCCGCTTTTCGATGTCTTCAATTTAAGCAATTTTCCTTTTAAATCTGTTCGATTTCAAATTTTCATTTTTTGTTGTTGTTGTTGTTCTTGACTTCCGCTAGAGCAGGCATGTCAAACTCGCTTACCGACGCGGGCCAAATTAATCATTATATACAAAACTGCGGGCCACATCAAACAAAGTAGATAATATTATTACAATTGCACACAGTAAAATTTGTACGTACAAAACTTAGCCATGTTAAAGAAATATTCAAGTAAAGTACCAAAGTTATTATTATAATTCACAGTTTATTTTATTTTATTTTTCGAAAAAATTCTTGACTTCCGAAAAAATACTTGACATTACTTTTTTAAACGAAATCTACAAAGTTTAATTGGATTTTCTAAATTGAATTAACTTAAAAAAAAAAAAAAAAAATGTTGTACACGCTCTATGTTAATCTAGCAAAGGTATAACTTTTAATCTTCCGGATTTTTTTCGATTAAAAAAAATTTGAATCGGAAAATTTATTTAATAAATTGTGTCTTGTATCGATGTGTTAAGTATACGTATTTCATTTCATTTATTAAACACATTTTCTCGTTCAAATAAGATTTATTCTGCAAGAAAAAGTTTTCTATCGAACATATTTAATAATTTAGTATATGTCTAATTGTTCACTTTGCTTCATTGCTAACTTTTTCACTCAGTTGGAAAATTGAAACTTGTAACTGAATTAAACACAGGTAAAATGCCAAAGGTTTGGCAGGCCACATAGAAGTTCTCGGCGGGCCAGTTGTGGCCCGCGGACCGCATGTTTGACATGCCTGTGCTAGAGTCTCGGCAAAAAGGCAGGGACATCGAACGGACACGCGGAACGCCGCGCTCCGCGAATTTTGCAACGGTCCGGAAACTACTCCACTCTGAAGCTATTGCTCCACTGCAGCGCATTCGAGCTCTTTATTAGTCACGGCTAGGTGGGCTCGGACACCGCCGCAGAATTCGCGGAACGCTGCGTTCCACGTGTCCGTCCCAGGTCCCTACCCACTTCCCTTTCGTCGAGACTCTCTAGCCGAAGCCGGGGAGAAAACAACAGAAAAAAAATATTGAAAATTTGAAATCGGACAAATTTAAAAGGGAAAATTGAATAAATTAAAGACATCGAAGAACGAGAAGGGATGTGCTCGGGGCCTTGAAGCTATTGCGCGACCGCGGCGACTTAGAGCTCATTATTACGTCTTATAAATATAGATAGAAGTAGCGAGTAGGCACCTCTCCGTCCCCTGAGCTATAACACATTTTACTCATATTATTTCGTCTGAAAACATAGATAGAAGAACAAAAGCGTTATTTGTATATTTATATCTTAAAATAATTATCAGAAAAACACTCTCCTATCTCCTATGTAATAGTTTGCTTTATTTTAGGAAATATTTCTTCTTTTTTCTTTTACATTTCTCCTTCTTATTTTTTGTATAGATGAATTGCTATCATAGGATATGTTTTGTATATACCGGGTTTCCCCAAAATGACTGATGTATTTTAAAATTCAATAACTTGCAAACGGTGACAGATATTAAAAAAATTCTTCCTTATTTTTATGGAGGGCTATGTATGATGTCAGGAGTTTTCTTACTGCGATTCTTGGTTTTAGTTCGAATTTCAAACAATAGATGGCGCTGCGAGAAATAGGTGCTTATTCCAGACCCGATTTTGGGTACTTCGGGATCTATTCAAAACATTTTAATCTCCTTTTTTCGCATAGGAGAAGAGACAGGACGAAAAATCGAACCTGGATGTAGCGCCTTTTGCTTCCAGCGCCACCTATCGCTGCTATTTGTAACTAAAACTGGGAATCACAGCATAAAAACTCCTCACATCTTACATAACAACTCCTGCAAAAAATTTTTAGATGTCTGTCACCATTTGCAAGTTATTCAATTTTTAAATCTATCAGTCATTTTTGTCAACTGTGTTATTATTTCAAATTTAAGTAAAATATGTCGTCTAAGTATGTTGATTTAAATAATTATTCTAGAACAAATTATGCTTTTAATCTACTCAAATATGAAATCTGTTATCAATGTGATTAATATTATTTCGTCTGTACATTTAACTTCAAAGATAAATTTGCCTTTACGTTATGAAAATTTATTTAATATGAATTTATTTATTAAAAATTAATTATATCTTGAAGATGCATAACTTGACATTGAGACCTGCTGTACTATAATATTGACGCTAAAAGGCCAAGTAAGAAAATTTTTTTTTTTTAAATTTCCATGTATATACACGGGTTTGAATTTTTGAATAATAATTTTATTTCACAATTATATCTTAATTATTAAATATATATATACATATTGTCTTATACTAAATATCTCCATAAATATACGATTTTAAAAGTTTAAAGCTGTTAAATTTTTATATAAATGTTTATAATAAATAGTTTTCTTTAAATATTTTATAAAAATAAGAAAATATTTGAACAATATAAAAATCGATTTTATTTTTAGCTGTTTTTATCCAAGAAAAGTCCTTTGCACAATAATCTTGCCGAACAATGATCTTAATTTAGCTCAAAAATCAATTTCTAAGACCACCTTTCCAAAAAATATCCATTTCTAGGTGATATCAGTTTAAAACAAACTAATGCAAGTACTGTGTCCGATGATCGTAGATACATTTGTTTTACTATGTTTTAAATTCATTACTTTGTTTCTGACCTTCTTCGATATATTTAAAAACTGTTTTCAAAACTTAAAAAAATTAAATACTGAATTCAGTTCCAACTAATTAAATATACGTACACACACATACACAGACAAAATAACTTATATAAATTAGAAATGTTCACATTTCATTTATATTAGTTTATATGTAACGTTAATAACAAGGATTTTCTGCTTATGATGCATAGAAACATTCTCATCAAAAATTTACTTACAGAGTATTTTCATGTAGCATTGTACTTTGTTTTTGATCATGATGTAAGTGAGCTTCGAAATTTATTTTGTTTACGTCTGCAAGGTATTTTTTCATTAAAAAGAATTGAACAAAATTAAATGCTTAGGGTATTGAGAAAAATACCTTTTTATCTAAACAAATACTTTTTCGGAGAAAAAACTAAAAATCGCTTTTGATTTATATATGATACATATTTCCAACTGGTGAAGTTTACTATTTTGTTAGCATTAATAGTATTACTATGTTCAACGTTTTGTGACTTACACACAAATAAAGTCTTTCGGGAAAACAAATTCAATAGAAATAATTAAATGAAAATGAAAAATTGAATTAAGGTCCTAACAATGATAAAAAAAACGCATGGACGAAAAGTAATTCGGAAAGGCTGCAGATTCAGGCAAATTTATTCGCTTAAGATCAACAATAACTTTTTTACCTACGATGTGTGAACATTTCCACAGGAATAATGGTACAGGTTACGCAAAAGTAGACATTTTTAAACACTTTTGACTCATTAATAGTGTAAAAGAAAATCTCCATTTTTCAGTGTGACAGAAGCATATTTGTAATTAATCCTTAGTTAACGAATGCCGCCATATTCTCGAAAATCAATTTTTATTGTCCAAATGTGTTATTTCCAAACATTATTGTTTTGGCATAGCTTTTTGTGACAAACTTTTTTTGTATTAATTAAATGCTGAAAATTTGAGATTGGATAATACGAAATTTTCTCTGCAAAAATACTGGTGTCCAATTAGAAAGAAACACATTCGAACAATAAAAATTGCCAATCGATATTCATCAGCTAAGGATTACAAAAATAATATCTGTGAATGCAATTTATTAGACGAGTATTTCAGAAACATAATGTAAACACTTCAATTCGCATCACAAATTTCAACTAAATAGAGAAATAAATTCTTAAATCCACAAATAACAGTCATCGTTTGTGAATGAAAACGAAATCTAAACGTCAGTTCTCCGAGGTGATCTTATTTATGTAGTCAAATGAATATGTACTGCTGAAGTCAAACTCACCGATTTGGCGCCAATGTCGATAATATAATACCATTTCCTTTCCATTTTTTAACAAAATCGTTGTTGACTTCTATCTAATGTTTCATTTTTCATATTTAGCATTTTCTTATGTTGTTGTTTGAGGAATTCTGTAGCAGTAGTAAGCTTTAACTTGTGCTTTAGTTAGTGAGGAGTGTCACTCTATTCATAATACATCTTTGAGAAAAAATTTGGTTAAATATATGCTATTTATTTTGGTTAAATATATGCTAATATTTCCCAAAAATCAGTTGAAAACATCCTATTTCTGTGGACAAAAGAGATGTTAAATAAAACAAGTAACACATATTTTCGCAGAGAGAGACAATCATGATGATAGTAAATAATAAATTATTTTGCGTTCATCTGTCAAAAAATATCACTTCGTTTATAATAAAGCTTTGAACAAAGTTGCAATCTTAAAATTCTAAAATACGAAATTTTATTTAAGTATATACGAACATTTTTCTAAAATCAACCGTGAAAAAATCTTATTAAAACAGTCCAATGGAAACAAAATAGCTCAAGTAACATTTTTTCATATTAAACAAAGTTTACTATACTTTAATAATGATTTTGGTATAACCTTTTCGTATTATTTCTGCGTTATACCTTTAAAATCGAAAATATAATTATTCGAATTATATTTTCGATTTTACTTTGAAAATACATTCAAACGAAAAAATTAATTAAAAGGGAAAATTGTGTTTAGTTCCTAATGATGCAACAGTACAAATTCCCGTAAACTAATTTATATAAACAAAAAATTTCGACATTCCATTTATTTAAATAAGGCGAGCAACGAGAGTTTCCTTACCATGCTGAATGAAAATATATTCATGAATAATCATGGAGAGTATATCAGAGTATATACTGACTTATCCATTTTTGCTTTGTTTTAATGATAATAGTAAATAATAAAATATTTTGTGTTTGCATTTGTAAGAAATATAATTAATCTTCTTCATAATAAATCTTGAACAGTATTACAAGCTTAACGTATCAAGAAAAAATGACTTTTTTTTTTTAAATAACATATACTGGACATTTGCACCATAAAATATAACAAATAAAGACACACAACCATGCTTAATGGTACACAAAACACGAACTTTAATAAGCTAAAAGATAAATTCTACGTTTCGAACTGTTTCTACAGCCGTCTTCAGGAAAAATATGATGGTTAAATGGTTAAAAGCTCAGAAATTAAGGCTTCCTGTGCGAGAGGCAATTTGTCGAACATTGACTAAAGATATGAAAAGAAAAAATATAGTGGTGCCATCCAGTGACAATAAATACTTATTAATGAAATGAGTCCAAATAAATCAAAAGTTCGATTGAAGAAACCACGACTATATATTAACTTTAATAAGCAAAAATTATAGTTCCGTGCAATAACCCTTTTGAGAGTAAAATTAGAGAATCGGTTGAAATGATTGCACGTGAGAATAAACCTTGTAACGATAATTTATCCTTTAATATTCCAAAAATCTGTTATAATATTATGAAGTCATAATTCTGTATGTAATTGCAATATTTCAATTTTAATTTGAATCAACTTGCCAAATACTTGAATGAAAACTTAGCTGAATGTGGTTCTGGCCCTCATGCGTAGATGGTGACACTCGTGGTTTCTTCAATCGAACTTTTGATTTATTTGGACTCATTTCATTAATAAGTATTTATTGTCACTGGATGGCACCACTATATTTTTGTTTTCATATCTTTAGTCAATGTTCGACAAATTGTCTCTCGCACAGGAAGCCTTCATCTCTGAACTTTTAACCATTAACCATCATAATTTTCCTAAAGACGGCTGTAGAAACAGCTCGAAACGTAGAATTTATCTTTTAGCTTATTAAAGTTAGCGTTTTGTGTACCATTAAGCAAGGTTGTGTGTCTTTATTTAATACTTTTATTTAATTATGAGTTTGCATTAAAAAAATCTATACCAAACATATTTTCTGCTTAAAAAGGTAATTTATATTTTCATAAAATAAGGTTTCTTTTTGTTTGCTTTACTAAAGACACTTTTTTAGTGTGTGCATCAATAATTTCAGCTGAAAATAAAAGAACTTGCATCACGTTCAACATTTATATTTAATACTACTTACTCATGGCGTAATTTTTTAAGTATGCTTTCTTTTAATGACGATATTAAATAATAAAATATTTTGTGTTGGCATTTGTAAGAAATATAATTACGTTCATAATAAATCTTGAACAAAATTACAAGCTTAACGTAACAAGAAAAAATGAATTTTATTTAATTATGAGTTTGCATTTACAAAAAATCTGTACCAAACAAACATTTGCTGCTTAAAAAGATACTTTATATTTTCATAAAATAAGCTTTCTTTTTGTAGGTTTTACTAAAGACACTTTTTTAGTGAGTGCATCAATAATTTCAGCTGAAACTAAAAGAACTTGCATCAGGTTCAACATTTAGATTTAATGCTACTTGCTCAGGATGTAATTTTTTAAGCCTGCATTCATTTAATGATTATATTAAGTAATAAAATATTTTTTGTTTGCATTTGTAAGAAATATAATTCCGTTCATAATACATCTTGAACAAAATTACAAGCTTAACGAATCTAGAAAAATCACTTTTATTCAATTATGTGTTTTACATTTGAAAAAATCAATGCAAAGCAAACATATTTGCATATTAAAAAGATAATTTATATTTAAATAAAATAATATTTCATTTTCTTTTTTTTACTAAAGATACTTTTTTAAAGTTTGCATCAATAATTTATGCTGAGACTAAAAGAAACTGCCTTAGTTTCAAAATTTAAAATTAATGCTACTTACTGTGGTGATATAACTTTTTAAGCATGATTAAAGAAATGATTTTTAGAATATTTTCGCATATATGTACTCAAGATAAATAATCCCCTATTTGACGAAAATTCTGAAATTGTACGAGTTTTTGATTATTGAATTTCAAAATGAAATTTTAAATTTCAATTAAATATAGTAATAGCTCCAACCCTTCTGTGTTACAGACCAAAGGGAACAACAATTTTTCTTTTACTCTTACCGTTCAGTTTCAATACATGTCTGTTAAATTTATTTTTGATTTATAGTATTATATATTTTTAATTTTTTTTATTATGAAGTTTTAATTCCATTGTGGAATATTAGGTGGAAACAAATTATTTATTTTGTTTTAAATACAAAAGTGTTAATTATTTGTAATCGAATATAAAGACAGATTTTTTCTAAATCAACCTTGAAAAATATTTTAAAACCATAATATTCATTAAATATAAATACAGTTTCAGACAAATTGCATTTAAAGGCACATTTTTCCCTATTCGACGGAGTAAAAATTTAAAGTTGTGCGATGTCTAGATGCTAGAACCGGAAATTGTACGCCAAATGTGGCAAATGAGGTGCGTTCGTGCTATAACTAGTTTTATAAATATTCTAATCTTGTTGCAATTGCTGTTGCACTCTTATGCCAAAATGCACGAATACAAAATTTAGTACGATTATACATATTAAGTTCAGTAATGCGGAAATAATAGGACTTCATCATAAATGTGACGTCATCACCATGGCAACCTAGAATCATTACCTATCATGGGATATCATTGAATTAATTATGTATGATAGTATTTAATACAATGAAGACTTTTTTTATTATATCTTTGTATGTTTTGATTCTATATTCATAAAGTTTCAAAATGTCTTGACAAAATTCTGCAACGATTATATACATTACATTTCAAATCATTCGATTGGGTAGTTATACGCTGTTATATGCGGATAGACGGACGGAGCAGGCGACAAATATAGGTGCTACGTATTCAAATATTTACAAAATGACCTAAAAATGGAAATAAAAGCTACGTTTATTGGTTAATTCGTTGCCACCGTTAAACTGAAGTCACCGCTATTAACAGACATGCCTTTGCTTTATATTATAGGTATATTTCTTCTATTCTATTATATATATAAAATCCAAACGGAAATTTCGTTCCGAACGCCAAGATTTCGAGTTCTACCGCATGGATTTTTACGGAACTTATACCGTTAGATAGGTATTGTTCCAGGGAAGGTTTTAAGCTATAACACATCATTCTACCTAGATTAGTTATAGAATTATTATGGAAAATTCTATTATTTTGGAATTTTTTACTTCATATTTCCTTAAATATCTGGGCTCCTATTGGTCGTAGAGCTTAGATCTCGCGCCAAAGGTAGCTCCAGAGCACCCAAGCAAACTTTTCCCCGCGATTATTTTGCCGTCTTCCGATTTCCACTAACTCTATTAGGGGCCCGCGTAGAGCCCCTTTAAAATATTTTTCGTAGTAATTTCAGCAATTATCTTAAATTATTGGTTAAGACCGCCACCCTCCCGATTCATGTATCTACGGAAAGGTTGCATGAATGAGTTTCGTTCAGATACGCTTTCGTTAAGAATAGAGTGCGCACCCTGGTGGTGGAATGTGGAACTAACATAACGCGATATTGTTAAAATTAGGAAATCTAACAATGCGATCTGTTTTAAACTTTGAGATAGTTCATAACGCATAATCTATTATCTATTCTATCTATTCTATATATAAAATCCAAACGAAAATTTCGTTCCGAACGCCTAGATTTCGAATTCTACTGCATGGATTTTGATGGTACTTATACTGTTAGATAGGTATTGTTTCAGGGAAGGTTTTAAGCTATAACACATCGTTCTACATAAGTTAGTTATAGAATTATGATGGAAAGTTCTGTTATTTTGGGCGAAAGGGTTACCATTATTTTATTGGCGATGAATTTTTTGATAAATGAATTGAAATGGCTGTACATTGCGGAAAAAAAACTGTTACTAATTTTATTTAAAAGGAAAAAAAAAAGAAAAGAAGAGAGAAAATGAAAAAAAAAATTGACGAGTGGTAATATTGGAAAACGAAAATATCGAATTTAAACATGAAAGAGAATGTTCGTAATGCTTAAAAATTTTTTCAATATGAAAGATACCAGTTTTAAACTATATTTGGCAATTTATCTCTTGCGTCCAGTTAAATAAAATGCATCAGAAAATTTTATAAAATAATATCTGAGTGATAATTTTGTTTTTGTTTTTGATTTCTTTTAAATTTACTTTTTATTTTTATTTAACTCGACCATCATGTGACATGCAGAAGAAATTAGCAGATGTAATTATAAAAATGACGATACTTGTGAGTTACATATTGTATGTTTTTTGCGATTTCATTTTATCGCCAAACGATTTAATTTTAAGCCAAAAATGCATGAGCGTGTCATCGGTTTGAGCGACGTTCACAATATTGGTTATTTCTCAATAAACGACAGCATTTTCTGGAAATACCTAATTCTACTTATATATATATATATATATATATATATATATATAATTCAAATGGAAATTTCATTCCCGCTGCTTATAACTCGAGTTCTGCTGAACGTACACTGTTACATAGGTAAATTTCGGGGAATTTTTTAGTACATAACACGTCGTTCTACGTTTCTTGGTATTGAATTATGGTTTAAAGATCTTTAATGAGATGAACCTGATAATGGAAAATTAGCCCCTTTAAATGATTCTGCCCAATGTATTTCGATGGAACTTGGACTGTTAATTTTCCAGGGGCGTTTTCAGTATACAACATGCCCTTCTATATTGTTCAGCCATACCGTTTTGGGGGAAATTCTGTAGTCTGGTGTACGCAATTATCACAATAGACTTTTTAAAAATTAAAATAAACGGTTTTTGATAGAATTTGCATTATTAGTTTGATAATTTTTTAGAGATAGTTTTAGTATATAATATATTGTTCGACACTGTTTAGTCATAGAGCAATGTGTTAAATTCTGTAATTTTCCAATATAGCTGCGAGTTGGAAAAAATGGCTTGGCGAGACAAGGAAAGTTTTCATCAGTATTTTCTGTTCAGTAATTAGATAATTTATTTACTATAAAGAATACACTTATCTCTTTTTTATATAAAAACAGATGTAAATTGTATATAAATAACAAAAATATTAATATTCATAAATAAAAATGTATATAGAGATATATATATATATATGAATACATATTTTTAAAAACTTAAAGTTCATTTTATTTGTTTTCATAGCTGTTCATATCATTTGGCCACAAATCTCACTTTCTTAAGCCCGAATTGCGCCAAGCTTTTTAACATCTATCAGTACCCATTGACGATGCCAAACTTTGGGGCTTGATATTTATTGAACGCGAATTTCTTTTGGCTTTAATTATTATTTATTAGTAACACTGCAAAAAATTTTAATTTACTACTTTTTGAAGGTGGAAGTATTTTTTATTATCAAGTAAAATTAAGTTATAACTTCATTTTTCGCTGAATAAAACATGGAAATGTTTACTGCAGTGCCAAGAGACACTTAAAATGTCATGCGCGTAGTTGGCGATTTGAAAAAAAAATTTTTATAATATCGGAACCCACAGCAAATTGGCTCATTTTAACGACAATGTTTTGGTACAAAATGAAATACATTTGTTGTAGACATAATAGTAAATCTCTATACTCGCCGATTGAAAAGTCTTTAAAATTATTCAGCAGACACAACGAGAAATAACTTGCAGTTTCATAAATTTTAATAATCAATATTCTTATCTATCTATCTATCTACTTCCTGCTTCTACTATATATACTAGAGTAACATGGAAATGGGAAATTCGTCCCGGTTGCATATAACTTGAGCTCACCTGAATGGATTTTGATCATAATGATAGTTAGATAATTTTCCAGGGAAGATTTTAGTATATAAAATATCGTTCTACGTTGCTTATACATACAATTATGTTTTAAAGTTATATAATCAGACGAACCCGATCATGAAAGATTAACCTTTTTAAAAGATTCAGCCGAATCGATTACAGTTGAATTTTCACTGTTAGTTAAATAATTTTTCAGGCAGAGTTTTAGTATATACTATACCCTTCTGCATTGCTTAATAATAGAGGTGTGGTGGAAAGTTCTAAAATCAGTTGAACCCGATTATGAAAGTTTAACATTTTTTAAAGTTCTACAGAACGGATTTTGATAGGAATTTCATTTTAGTTAGATATCTGTTCAGACATGGTTTTAGTATTTTGCATATTGTTCTACGTTGCTTAGTCATAAAGTAATGGCGGAAAGTTCCATAGTCATATGAAACCGATTATGAAAGATTAGACTTTTCAAAAAGTTCTAGATGGCGGATATTGATAATACTTTCTTTGTTGATAAAACAATGTTTGCGGAGGTTTTAGTTTATTGCGTATCATTCTACGTTGCTTAGTTACAGAATTATGGGGGAAAGTTCTACAATCAGATGGACCCCTTATAAAAGATCAACCTTTAAAAAAAGTTTTACTGGTTGGATTTTGTCCGTTTGTTTGTTTGCATTATTACAAGTAGTTATATAATTTTTCAGGGTTTGTTTTATTGTATTGCGTATTGTACTATCTTTCTTTACCAATCCTACTGTTGTTGATCAACTAAAACGGTTAAGACCTTAATAGCTGAAAAATTGTCTACACATTAGAATATATAATAGCACATTGGCGTTCTTATCGTTTTCAGCAGTGCGAAAGGAGATTCCAGGTAAGGTTCCATATTGCTTTAAATCACAATGTCAAATTCAATGATACATTTTGTTTAATTCAATGTTCATTTGGATAAGCAGACCAGCGTAGCGGGCATAGCCTGCTAGTATATATATAAAATACAAACGGAAATTTCATTCCGAACGCCTAGATTTCGAGTTCTACTGCATGGATATTTACGGAACTTATACCGTTAGATAGGTATCTTTTCAGGGAAGGTTTTAAGCTATAACACATCATTCTACCTACATTAGGTATAGAATTATGACGGAAAGTTCTGTTATTTTGGACGATAAGGTTTACCATTTTATTTCTTGGCGAAATTTATCGTTGATAAAAAAAAAATTGAAACGGCTATTACACCTCGAAAAATGAAAGAAAAACTGTTACTAATTTTATTTAAATGAAAAAAAAGAAAAAAAGAAGAAGAAAATCCGTTTTAATGAGTGATAATATTAAAAAACGGAAACATTTAATTTAAACCTGAAAGAAATATTTGTAATGCTTAAAAATTAATTTAATAAGAAAGATTACAATTGATGTACAATATTTGGCTCTTTATCGCTTGCGTTAGATTATAGAAACGAATCTGAAAATTTGATAAGATGAAATTTTAATGAATTTTTTTTTTCTTTTTGTTCTTTTCTTTTTTTTTTAATCTAATTGTCGTATCACGTGACTTATAGAAGAAACAAGCAGATGTAATTGTGAGTCACATGTGTAAATACTATTTGTTTCTTTACGATTTTTTATTTTTCTTTTGACGCCAAACAATGTGATTTTAAGTTAAAAATGCATAAGCGTGACATTAGCTTGAGGATATTCTCACAAATGGTGTTTTTTTTTAAGTGAAAGAGATCATTTTTTGAGTATATTTTCATGTTCAATTGTAACTTATATAGATATTAGTTAATATTTTAAAAATGGAATTGAATACTTATATTTCAGTGTGAATTTCTGCCACACATACATGTTGTAAAATAATTTCATATTTTTTAAAATGTTGTTCACCGTAATTAGAAAAGCATGTGATATTTATAAACTCGAACTCAGATCAACGAATATTACCCATTTTTTAAAGAAAATATTATCTACTATTGTTTATTTCATTTTTACTCAGGTCATATCGCCAATTTCATTTATAAGAAAATTCACAGCTTCGAAATCTAGGAAATAAAGATAATATTTAAGGAAATTTATGCAATAATACGTTATTACTATCGAAAAATTCAACATTTTGAAAAAAAAAATTACAAGTCTTTTGTAATTCGTCATTTCTTCTTCGTCTTTCTTCGTACTTTCTCCTCTGCTACGTAATATTTCAAATGATATTGGACTAATTTTCGATCATCGAGTCCCCGCAAAATGGCATATCTAATATAGTCAATAAAATAAAGTCTGGATTAGGGGACTAATTAACGCACAGCGCAAACTACTGAACCTAAAATCTTGAAAATCGTGGTAAAAATACTTCTTATGACATAGACTTCAGCTAAGAAAGGATTTTCTAAAGTGTCGCCCCTAACGGTTTTTGCAAGGGCAGGAAAAAAAAATTCTTAAAAATCGAATGTCATAATTATGCGTCAAATGATAGCATATTTTAATGTAGTTTTGTATGCCGAATCGAATGGTACCAAGTAAATTTTTATAAGTCCAACAGTTCATGACACATTTCATATTTTTCTAATTTGGCGGTGTCTTTGGCGTCTAAACCTCAAAATATCTATCATTACATCCGTTACTCTAGCAACGGAAAAAATTCAAATCAACTCTTTTGGCTAAAGAATAAAAACGGCTCTGTGAGTTTGAAAAAAAAAAAATACAAGCATATTAATTAAAAAAAAAAATAGTGATTTTATGTAAAATAAAAGGAATAAAATTACTGAGAAATTAGCATTATAAAACGAAAATGGAAAAGGTACTACTTAGATACTCCGTCGACCAAAAATCTATCGTCAAACTATAAGATTAAATGCCAATAATGGTTGATTGTAAATGCCAAATTTACTTGACTTTAAACAAGCTACACGTGTTTACGTCATCAAGTGATTTTAATTTCGACGTTTTATTTGTATTTTTATTAATGTTATACTAAAATATTTGTTATTTGGTTATTTAAAATAAAAATTATGTCAATTTGCATAATTTGGCGATTTATAAAATTTGGCGAAATTGGTCGACGGGATAACAAGTAGTATCAATGAAAATATTTAAATATGAAAGCAATGTTTGTAACGACTAAAAAATTATTTTCATATATATAAACTCGGTTTATGGCGTCAGATGCCGCCATCCGAAGAATCTACAAGAGTCTTTTTCCATTTTTTCCGGTCAAGGGTCCATTCCTCAATGAAAGAAATTGGAATTGGAATAATATTGGGCGATTTATAAATTGCTCCTCGATAAGAAGAAAAAATGGGTACATTTATAACAACCGTGCGCACATCTCGCTAATAGCATTTTTAAAATTCCCAGCAGCAGTAGTTACATTTTTCGTATGTAAATTAAAAATATTTTTTTTGTTTTTATTATGGCATTATTTCCTGTTATTGTTTATCTTTTCAGTTTTTTAAATGAAATTAGTATAAGGCATGCATTTTAAATTAAATGAGTGAAAGGTTTGTGTTTTAAATGAAAATAATAAAATAAGAATATGCTATGAAAACAATCTTTATTGATTTATTACCTGCGCCCGGCTGACATAAAAGTATCACAAAAGCCACATATTCACTTTTCTTTGAGTAGTTGCTCATGAGAATTCAAGTTAACCTTCCGTAATCGGATACTTCACATATTGGTGTATTAGCTTTAATGTTGAAAGCATCGTTTTTGTTTGAAGCGAAAACTTTACTATGAATTCTATTACACAAAATCGCATCATCAACATCTACTATATATTTACAACGGAAATTTGTATTTCATTCCAATTGTTTATAATACTTTCGTAGGATATACCACAATTAGTTAGGTAATAATTTTGGAAAGGTTTTAGTGTATGCATATTGTTCAAGGGTACTTAGTTATAGAGCAACAGTAAAAGATCAAAAATTAAGTGAACTTGATTATGAAAGTTTAGCCTTTTAAAAAAAATCTACAGAACATATTTTGTTACAAGTGGCTCTGTTATATATGGCTTTTCAGGAATGGTGTTAGTATCTAAGATTTCATTACATGTTGATTAGTTATAGAGCTATTAATTCCTGTTGTCATAACGGTCTCATTACCCTACCAAAAGTGCGCTGTTTATAATCAACTAAAAGAATTATTTCTTAATAGTTAAATTTTGTTCAACGCTTAAGATAACATTATATCACAATGACGTTCGCATCGTTTTCAGTAATGAGCAAGGTCCAGCTAAAGGTCCATATTGTTTAAAATGCAAGTTCAAATTCAGCATTTAGTTTAATCCAAGGTTCATTCGGAAATACTGACAGCACAGCGGGCATAGCCTTCTAGTATTTAATATAATTCTAATAAATTAATTTTATTACTAATTATTTATTAACTAATTTTATTACTATTGTCGTAAATATGTTAATTTTGCGTCAGTTTTATGTTAGTTTTAAATACTATTTCGGTTATAATATTTCAATTTTATATACAGTAGCGCTCAAAAGTATTTTGACAAAGATAATAATTCACTTAATTGAAAAGAGTAATAAAATACAGAAATCAATCATTTATTTTATTTAACCATATTCAATGTTTTAATTTTAATACATTAACAATAAATATTAATAATGTTAATAAAATTATATATATACTATATATATAGATAGATATATATAGATATATATCCATATATACATATTATTTATATCTGAATTTTGTCATGCTGTAACTCTCGAATTTTTGAACCGATTTGGAAGAAATTTTTCATATACTTAGCACATACTAATGTCTCGACCAAGTTCACTGGCCAGCTTCATCCGCCATCTTGTTTCAAAATGGCGGCCATTGGAATTTTTGAATTTTTTTTATGTTTTCTAACATTGTATACTTATAGAAAATGTTACGTTTCACAAAATGCAAACTCTTATGTATAATTTTAAACAGAATGTTAGAAAAATTAATAGATATTTTAAAGAGTCACACAGTGTAAGTTAACAACATAGGTCATTTTAAAGAGAAAGTTAGGAAACCTAAAAATTTCCAAACGTCTTCACAAAATTCAAATGGCCGCCATTTTGAAACACGATGGCGGATGAAGCTGGCCAACGAACGCGGTCGAGTCATTAGTATGTACTATGGATATGAAAAATTTCGTCCAAATCGGTTAAAAAATTCGAGAGTTACAGCATGATATATATATATATATATGGATATCTATATCTATCTATCTATATCTATGGATATCTATATTTATCTATATATATATCTATCGATATATATATATATATATATATATATATATATAGTATATATAGTATATATATAATTTTATTAATACTATTAATATTTATTGTTAATTTATTAAAATTAAAACACTGAATATGGTTAAATAAAATAAATGATTGATTTTTGTATTTTATTATTCTTTTCAATTAAGTGAATTATTATCTTTGTCAAATTACTTTTGAGAGCTACTGTATTAAGGTTTTGCTTATGAATAAATTAAGTAGAATTAATCGAATAAAATGAAATAATGAATTTAATCTGAATGATAAAATAATATCTATGCACAGAAAATCATTTATATCTGGTACAGAAATTAATATTTTGCTATATAATATCAAAGAGAAGTTTATGATCAGGATGGTGTAAAATATACTCCTGAATAATAATGCACAGTACGCTGACAATTTTATTGTGTGTTATTTATTTTGTAATGATACAAAATTATAAAATGTTTCCTTTCGTACTGAATATAAAACTTTTATACTGAATCTTTGAAAGAATTTGCTACAGTTGAGTGCAAATAAAATTTATTTATACTTATTTATATATTAACATTTTCGAAAATCAGTAGACAAATGTGTTTATGTTTTTAAAAGAATGTAAAATAGATAAAGATTCTCCATGTTTTTATTAGTTGTGTACTTATATGTGCTTTGATAATATTTTTGGCATTATTATATTTCCGTTTTCCTGTTATATATTTTTTTACTCAAAAAGAGTCTTCCAAAATTTAAGTCAACAATTGAGTAAAATAAAATACTGAATTTAGTTCGTAACGATGATAAAGGGCAGTATTCACGTAAAATAATTTACAAAATTATACACACTGACAGTTCATTTGTTTATATATAAGACTAACATTGAAAGACTTTTGTCCAAAATGAATAAAAATACACTTATGAATAATAATGCAGAGTACACTGCCGTGTCTATTGTATTTTATTTCTGCTATGATGAAAGTAAATGATAAAATAATTCGTGCGTGTTTGCGCTTCTGAGATATAAAATTCCAGTCTTAATAAATCATAGAATTAAATCTGAGCCTAACATACTTAGAAAAACAAAGTTATTTAATTGTGTGGTAACATTTAAAAAAAATAAAAACAGAACAAACCGCATTATTTCTTTAAAAAGTCAAATGACACAAAAGTCTGCATGCATACTTCAGTATGAAAAAGAAACAGAGGCTAAATCATTTTCAATCTATAAAATAATTATTCCTTCTTAAAAATATTTTAATTTTGTAAAATATACCTTAAAAATTATTTATTATTTTTTTTTAATTTTGTTTGTTGGCAAGGAGTATAATGGCATATTGAACAGCGATTTTGTAACCAAAGGTGCTTAAAATTATGTAATTTCAAAATACAAAATTTCAGTTTTGTTGCACAATTTTAGCTTTCGTCAGATTTAAAAGGCTTTCTCATTTGGTACCATTTGACAAAAAAAATCTATGTTTGTAGCTGGTATTTTGATTTGACTAATTTTTAATATATTTATATATTTTGATCATAACTGTATTTATAAATATTCAGAGCTAAACACAGAAATGGTTTTTAGTAAGTAAATTCGACAGAATCATTGGAATAATGTGAAATATTGAATTTACTTCGTAACAACGTGTGATGCATATCACATATAATTGGATTTTGTAGAACTTAAAAAGTACATTAGTTACTAAATTATTTCGTTTTTTTTAATTAAACTCTTAATTTTCTCTAAGATGCATTTTATACTAATCGTAAATCACTTTTTCAGTTTAAGGTACTTTTCATTTTATTCGTAAAATTACTACTATAATAATTATAGATCGCGCTATAATTCATTTCATCTTTGTGAATGTAACATTTCCTCTTGTAACGCAAATATTTATGTACATCTGTCAGTAATACCTTTTAGCCGTTACATATTAAATATTAAAAGAAGTTGAATACACCATCGTTACGTTTTAAATCTTTTGTTTTTAACATTCAGTTAAGACACTATGATATTGATTATAGCTATCATAAATTTTATTTATCCGTTACTCTTCTAAATCAGTCGGCCATAAATTTAAAGGTATAACACTAGATAGCTAACTTGTTAATTCTTTTCACTCTAGGAATAAATTATAGCTGTAATTTCCTAGTAATATTATTTTGTTTACTTGTATCATTTAAATGTGAAGTTCATACCTTTAAGCAAATGTGTTTATCCTTGAAATGAAGCCAAAATCTTTAATCGAACAGATAATGTATGTTCGATGTCAATATTAATATTAGAATGGTTGTTTAAAGGATTTATTGAAAATAATATTACACTATTTTTCTCTGTGGGGTGAGGCAATAAATTTTCAAAATGTTATTATATTAATTCTTAATTTTGTTTGGCACTAGTCTCGCCAATGATTGCGCCTCTTTTTACCATATTGGCGAATTGTAGATTTTTACATGCCAAGGTAGTAAAACTGTATTGCTTGATTATGTTGGCTCTCTCTGCGATTGGATTCGCAACACTGAACATGTAAACAAATTTTTGCTGTTTTAATGGATCACCCCTGCTGAAGCTTTTGATGGATCGTAAAGAAAATAAAACATCTTAAAATGTCAAGCTTTTTCTATTCATGTCTCCTACACTTTCAGGATTGGAACCCAATAATGGGTTTGCGAGAACGTCTTGTACGAATACATACGAACCGGCCGTACATGTCACAGATGTCTTCACTAAATAAAAGTATGGGGGGCTTTCGCCCTACCATATACATGGTGCCGCTCTTCAGTAGGGGGCAAAAAGAGGATTGAAGGTTGAACTTTGAACTTTGAAAGGGGGGTGCTCTGAGACCTATAGCGGCATGGCTGTCGTCTCAAATGATCCAAATGATCAGAACATATCCATGAGTAAGCATCCTTAACAACGATTTGTACAATGCAAAAAAGCCATAGTTGGCGATTGGAAAAGCTTGCTTTAAATGTCTGAATAGAGTGAGTCCACAAGTCAGCAAGGTTGATGACTCGAAAAGTCCAGAGAAGCAGGCACAGAAGGCAAGAATACTATACCTAGAACCGATTTATGCTATGCAAAAACTTGAGATTCGACGACCGAAATAACGGAGAATTGCAGAATTTCTTTGAGAACTCCGGGAAGGAGTGGAAACACTGACCATGTAACACAGAACTATCCCAGCATAATCCACGCTGGGTGTTATACTTTTGGCAAGAGAATAAAATAGGCTCCAAGAAGTCAGGAACGAGGCAGACGCCACATCTGTTATCATCTACGAGACTAAAACGGAAAAAGAGAGCCGGCGTGATCAGCATCTTGCATAACAATCGCGAGATAAGAACATCCTCTCTTCTATTAGAGGACCAGGAGTTCGTCAGCTTAACACTGGGAATTTCCCCATGTGAGGTCAGGTATTTGCTTGAATTGTACTGATGTCGGAGTTGTAGAGAAGTATTTCGTTTCTGATGCTGACAGAGATCTTCAAGAGAAATCCAGTTCAGAAGGACGTCAGAATCACAGACACTTCTGGTTAGACTGTCGGCTTTCTCGTTCAGTGGGATACCACGGTGACCCGGCACCCAGCAGATCCGGATACTTGGGGAATGACAATCAATTCGTTGAAGCTTAATAGAGAGCCACAGAATGACTCTAGGAGACTTAATGGAGACAAAATTGAGCGCAGTGATAACAGATCGACTATTGGAGAGGAGCAGGGTGGGGCGACCCAAAGAAACCAGTTCGTTTACCGCTGTCCCAATGGCTAGAGCTTCCGCCGTGAAGATGGAATTCACCGGGTGAATTCTGTAGCCGAATTGAGAATCCGCAGAGCACCCAGCAATGGAGGCGGAGTACAGAGATTTCGAAGCATCTGTAGTTATAATCTGCCAATCATCAGTAAAGCTCTGTAGAAAATCCATGAGAAAGGGGACAATAATACTGCTATCCAAATCCTTCTGTTGAAAGGGCAGGTCGTCAAGGGGAAATTGTACTATTTCCCGGTTCCAAAGGATGGGCATCTGGAAAGGAATCAAATGTTCAAGCTGACCGTCAATCTGCTCGAGAAGATCCGCTATACTGGGAATAGTATCCACAAAGTTCAAAAGATTGCCGTCAAGGAATTCCCAGAACGGGGACTTGCAACCCATCGAGCAATGTTTAATCCAAAATCTAGACGCCAGTAGACTGAGCCTAGCAGCAATCAGAGGGGATCCAGCATGCTGACGGAGTAAAATGTTGGGGACCCATTTCGGGAGTCCAAGGGCTGTCCTAATGGCCGTGGTTTGAAGAGCTGCGAGCTTTGTGAGGAGAGTATTACTTACTGTGAGTAGAGTGGGAGCACCATACTCTATCAAGCTCCGGATGGAAGCGTTCGCCAAGATGAGAAGGTGGTAAGACCTTGCTCCATAACGGTTATTAGAAATAGCCTTTAGGATATTTATTCTGTTGAAAGCTTTCTTCCTGAGGTACTCTGCTTGCTTGAGGAGACCCCCACGCCTCGTAATATAAAAGCCCAGGAACTTAATTTCCTCAGACCACTCAATCAGACCACCGTTTATACTGAAATCGAAGTCGCAAACATCACGTCTACTTGAAAGATTTATTGCATGACACTTGTCCGGACGAATAGCTATTTTCCAATACCGGCACCATTGAGCGACCAGGCGGAGGGCCTCTTGAAGTTTTGTCCGACACAAAAGCAGGGTGGCTTCGGCGCAATAGATAAAGATGTCATCAGCATAGAGTAGGTACTTGACCCCAAGGCCATCCAAGATCTCAAAGAAATCATGTAGAAAGATCGAGAATAAAATAGGGCTAAGAACTGCCCCAGGGGCACCCCTCTACCAATGGTGCGAGCTGAAGAAAACAGGCCTCTCCAAAACACACTGATACTTCTTGACTGCAGAAAACGGTGGATCGAACGAAGAATCCGGCCAGTCATGCCGATTTGTGCAGACTTTCGAATGAGGCCATCCACATAAACAGAATCATATGCAGCTTGCAAATCCAAGGAGATACCCACCAGAAACTTCTTGTTTCTCTTGGCACTGACTGAATCCAGGTGGAACATCTGAAGAGCGGTTTGACCGTCTCGGAATGGCTGGAAGCCAAGGTGCCTGTAATAAAATATGTTATTTTCAAGAAGATACTTGGAGATGCGGTTTGCTATCATACGTTCACAAATTTTGCACATTACGGACGTTAGTGCTATTGGGCGGTACGAAGCTACCTCATTCGTCGGTTTTCCTGGCTTTGGGATGGGGAGAATGATAGCCGACTTCCAATCCTGAGGAATATCCCCAGAACACCAGATGTTGTTATATATTTGAAGCAGAATCGACCGGGAATTGTCGTTCAATCCCTTAAAGAAGGCTGCATTTATTTTATCTGCACCTGGAGTAGAGGTCTTAGTGCGACGGATGGCATCCGTTAGTTCAAAAATATCGAAGGGCTGGTTTAGCTGAATGCAGCCTGTCCCGCCATAATCCACAGGAATTGGTTGATGAACAATATCCTCACTGAAATGGTTAGCCAGAATTTTTGCCTGTGAACCAGCATCAGAAACCAGACTGCCATCCTGAAGAAGGCAGAAATGGGAATCGGGGGATGCACTGGACCGGTTTTTAATCTTCCGAAATACTTTGTATAAAATGTGAGGGTCATTAGCTTTCTTGCATGCGGCATCCCAGAAGTGTAACTTGGCATCTCTTATGACCTGGCGGAGCTTCGCTTCCACCCTCTTATACTTCGTCCAGTACTCCATGGACACTAATTGGCGCGCTTTCCGCAGTAGAAACTTTTTTTGATTGTGTAAGTTATTACATCTAGCCAACCACCAGGCCGGGAAACCATTGGACTTCGGAGTATTTGGGATTTTATGAATGTTCATAAGATTCTAAATTGTATCGGTAAAGGACTCATAATCAGTAGTAGAGCTAGAGGCTAGCAATGAGTTGGTGTCTTGACAAATCCGATTCCATCTAAACCGGAGCGAATGAGGATGAGGAGGAAGGGTGAGGCTTACAGAGATGGAAATGGGGAAATGATCACTGTTGACGGGGTCATCACCAACCTGGAGAGAGGAACAGGCAAACAGTTCCGTCGAGCAAAGAGAAAGGTCGATCAGGGAGCAGGCCCCACCAGGAGCAACATGAGTAGGCGACACCGTATTCAAGAGGCAGAAAGAACTATCCACCAGCCAGTTTGCGAAACTCTCACTGCCTTGTGAAGAGAAGGAGGAGCCCCAAAGCGGGTGATGCAAATTGAAATCGCCCAGAATGAAGGAAGGGCCCGTGAGGACCCTGCAAATCTTATTCAGATCATTGACCACCGCCCCAGAATTGGAGTAAATGTTAATAATATTAAAAGACGAATTGCCGTAAAAAAATTTTACTCCCATAATTTCATTAGTAAGGTTTAGAGAGTCAAGACTGATGAGGGAGTAAGACAGCGAAGAGCTGACAGCAATGGCGAGACCACCCCCTGGGCGACTCACCCTTTTAGAGCGATAAACAATCTTGCCAGGAAGGTTGAGAGACTTGTCCGGAGTTAAAAAGGTTTCCTGGAAGACCAGCACAGCAGCAGAAGTAAAAGGGGGACCATAGAGCCAGGCTAATTTATTCCATATAGAACGGCAGTTCTACTGTAAAATGTTAAGGGACATATTGAAAAACGCCAAGACCAAAAGGAAAGAGGAGAGACGTAGAAACAAACACCCGACCCAGGAGAACTGTAACAATGCTCACCAGAACCACAAAAAGTAATAACCCAACAGGCGAGCTGAACTCCACCGCCAACATAAAATCAAAAGCGGAAAACAGTCCATAAAATTTGATACCACAACCAGTATACCAAAAACAAAAGGCAAAAGGAAATGCAGCAGATACACAAGCCAGCCAAGATACAGATCGTAGATGCCAGCCCACGAATCCAGAAACAAGACAGACCAACACTTGAGGTCAGCCAAAAAGAGAAGGGAAAAACAAACAACTAAAAACATAAGTTTTTTTAGATTTTATCTTCCTTTCTGTTAGGACGTTTCCGCCCTGGCTGCATGTCGCTGACCTCTGCCATAAATTTCATTATAACATTACTGAGGGCACTAATCGACTCCAGTACCTTTTCTGAATGTTTTGCAATCATTTCTACCAGTACACGAACCAAGTTATTCGTCCTGGTTTCAACTATTTTTTGTAATTCCTCATAGTCCGATTTTTTTATGCTGGCCACCTTGGCATAAGTTTCGGTGTTCGACCTCTGGGAGAATCGTCTCCGGACCTCCACAAATGATAGGAAGTTTTTGCATTTAAAGTTCAAAAATTCAATTTCTTTCAAACGGAATGGGCACTGCAAATAATCTACTCTGTGCTCATTTTTACAGTTTGAACATTTAACCGGCAGTGTGCATGGACCCGAATCAACCGTACCACATGTGACACAAATCTGGTCAGAAGTACACTTCACCGTTGAATGATTAAATCTATAACATTTGCCACACTGCCGCGGCCTGTCAATAAATTGACGTATGGAATGTAACGAGCTCCAAATTTTTATCTCTGCTGGCAAATTCGTACCTAATGACGTCACCAAAACAGGTGACACCTTGTTCAGAGAGTCATTCCTTATGAATCTTCTGAGTTCAAAAATCTTTAATGAGTTGACTTCCTCAATTTCCTGCCCTAATTCAGCCAGAGGAATGTCAACAGGAACATTGAAAATTAAAAATTTGTTTGTTAAATTTTCCCACACCACCCGAATTCTAATAGACACCCCCAAAAACTCCGACCAGTTTACTATTTCAGACGCACAGGCCACTTTCCTGGTGCTTACAATAATACACCCATTTCTCGTGTAACGAACATTATCAATGTCCTCCACCTGAGTAAGTTTCTTTTTTAACTCTGCTTGCACCACTTTTGGGACACGTTGTGGAATTGTTTTTGAGTCATTACTTTGTAAAAAAATATTAAATGCCTTACCTCCATTTGCCGCCGCCCACTGAAGAAGCAAATCCAAAGCCGCTGACGACCGAACCGCATTACTATTATTTCCAACACTCACCAGATTATTTTTAACCGCTTCCTCCATTGACTCCACAGTTACCACCGGAGGTTGCTGAGAAACTTTATCGTCAACTATATTAATAACAGAATTCGCCATGCTGCCCTCCGCAGCTTGACCTGACATAATTACAAGACACAGAATCTAATAAACCGTACACAGAAACGTAGACACCTCAAAAGGATATTTATAAAACAAGAATAGATGCAAAAACCACTTGAAAAACACAACAGTAAAGAAACACCACACAACATGCCGTGCCGCTAACCGGTAAACGCCCCCCCCCCCCACCCCGTGCTTTGCAAGGAGCTCACTACCGCGCACCAGGATTGAAGGTTTTATAAAGCGGGGTGGTCCGTACTGTTGTTTCGTGTTTTTCTTTCTTATAAAAATGTACTTTGTATCCGGCATACTCAAATAAGAGACATTTTTTTCGGTTTGCCAACCAGTGAACTGTAATGTGTCTGCTGACTGCTTGTGTTTCCACTTGATCTCTAACTATTTCGCCCGTGGAATAAATATATGAAATCTTTTCTTGTTTTGGTTCCAGAATGATTGCCTGCGGTTGATTTCTCGTGCAACGAATGTAAAATTAATTCTGCACTGTGTCTCATTGAGCTGTTTATGCATCTTCTAGTCATGCTCCACTCTGTCCTCATCATATGCCCAGTTTACAAAAATTGTGATCTGCCCGCTTCCGTTTGATGCTGTGCAATTTTCTGTACTTAGCTACTTGTTAAACGTCCTCTCAACGAAATTTATTTTATTGAAAAGTGTTCCTCCGATCTTTATACTTCAAATAGGAGCCTAGTCTTCATGATGGTCTCTGCGCTAGCTCACAGGATTTCTGAAGTGTTCCACAATAATTTTTTTGCCGCATTAGATACTCTCTATCTGTGTCAACGTTAACTGAGTGGATTTATCTATCCCCCCAAAAAAATTCCGCATCTTATGCTGAACAGGTTACTTCGTCTTAAATGAATAAAAAGATATTATATAGCAACAAGCAGCAAAGGATAAACTATTTTTATTTAATTGGGAGTGTTGCTGATAATAATAACAATAATAATAAGAAGAAAAAAATTTTCATTGCTTTCACGAATAAATGGGGTGCTTTGTGGTTTATAATAGGCTTTCATTGAAGGTAAATTTTTGGTGAATGGTGATAATCAAATATTAAGGTAAGCGTATTTTTCAAAATTTTTATAATTTTGTAAACGCTCTGATCACTCATTGTTAGATATGTTATTTTATAATAACAATTCTGAAATCATTAAATTGCCAGTAATATTTTTTTAATGACTTAAATTGATAATAATCTATATAAATTAAACAAAATATGTATATAGATTTTGCACCTAATCAATATTATTTAAGTGTTTGATTGGCATTCATACTTAGTGTGCATTTCTCAAATTCAGCTGTTTAAATCTAAAAATTTTTATTCATGCTATTGGCAATAATATGTATGGTAATTTAACTTGCATCTTTAATATAAGTACTATATTCATGTATACCTATATGTTGAATTTCACTTTTAACTTGAATTTCAATTTAATGCAAGTTTAAATTTCATGGAGGCAATTATTAAATTAATATCTTGCGTATCTTAAGTATACGATTTTTTTTTTTTTAAGAGATACCTTAGTTTTTTTAGATTTTAGTTGAGAAAGGAGAAAAATTTATTTTCTTTCTAAGATAATATATATGTAATTTTTTTAATACTTTGGTTTAATTTTATAATGGTAAGTAGATGTAAAAAGAAGAGTACTTCAGATAGTGAAGACACGGGTATTCAGCAACATATTTCTTTTAAAATTTATATTGCAGGAAGTGTATAGCCTATTAAGTAAAATTTTTGTGTTTTGGTACTGCCATGTGATATAATTCTCTTAATGTGTATATTTTATGTTTTTCAAAGTATTATTTCAAGTTTTAAATTTGCCTCTTACATTGAACTGTTACACGTATATACTTATGCATTGCTAGAGTCAACCACACTTAAACATGAATTTAACTTTAGAAACTTTTTACATTCTTACACACACTTTATGTATTTTTTAAATTTTCATCATAACCTTTATATTTAATACTTTTCTGTAAGTATTAACTCTTCATGGTGTATGTTCTTTTTTTTTAAATTTTTACACGCTGTGCAGGAAACCTCTTCCATTTGACTATTAGCGCTGATGGTTAGGTGGTTGAGGGTATGTTTTTATGGTGAGCGGAGAAAACTGACCATTTTCTTCGTTTGCTATGGAAAATTTCCCCTGCACTTACATTTTTTTTTTTTTTTTTTTACGAGTTAAATTTGTAACATTTTAATATTAACTATTATTTTTCAGGGTTTCCTAGACTTCATTCAGACCTTAATGGTTTTGAAATTTTATTCAAATCTTATCCATTCAGTTAAACTGTCTGCTCGTTAAATGTTATAAAATGGAGAAATGTTTTAGTTTTTTTTCTTTGTAGCAGCTTTCCAACATAATGTGTCATGTCTTCAATTCCTGCAGGCTTTCATATATACACTATACACACGTACCAGTAATTTTACCAGTCAAGAGTAAATTTATATTCATTACATTCTCATTGTGGAAAATTTTACACGCCCTGATGGAATATGCCATGCCAAATATGTGCTTTTATTACGCACAGTCGTTTGTGCACGATTGAAGATTTGGTTGTTTACACTATAAAGATAAAATTAGTGGGGTAGTGAAATGCTCTCATGTGAAATATAAATTGTATTTTTAGATATTTTTTTTCTTTTTTACTTTTGTAAGATAATATAAAATAGTTGATAGATAGTTTTTATGCTTTGAATATTACATAATTTCATGCAATTATTGTTTAAGAGGTAACGTTGATATTCATTTTTAATAGCATAGATTATTATTTTATACGCTGGTTGACTCACTGATAAAGTACAGTAGATTTTTACTCATAAAATAAAAGTTGGTGGATATGTAACAGGTCATTTCAGTTTAGATGATTCATTTTATTTAGTTCAGCCATTAGAATCTAATACTGTATATATATATAAAAAAAGACAAAGTATCAAGCTAATTGGTTTATATAAAAAAAGGGTAAATGTTTATTTTTGGGTTCAAAGGTGACATTTTTCTCATTTATTTTTTTTCATACAGTACTTAAAATCTTTAAAGGTTATAATGTGTTTACACTGGTTGAAATGAAATTTCTTTGTTCATCATTTTCTGTGGTCATGAATTGGTGTACCTGTTCTGTATCTTAGTAGGTCTATATGATTATCAATTGCATTTTCTTTTTACACGCAGTGTGTATGCTAATTTTCATGGGTGCTTCAATTGTACAATGGTTATTTATACAAAGGTTTTTTTTCTTTTGGAGTACTTATGTAGGTTTGCAAATAACGCTCTCTCACGACAACTTCGATTGCATGCAGCAGCTACAACGGTTTTTACAAAGGTATTATTTTTTTGCAGCATGCTATTCAGATGAAGTTTTTTTTCACATACATAGTTTTTTCATACATTTACATGTGCAATTGTTTAGTTATTAGTCCTCGGTACAGTTTTTTTTTTGCAATATTTGGTTGTTGTTAAAATTATGAAAACATTTCAATAGATATTTAAATTTAAAGTTCACTGTTTACTTTTCTTTTTACAAAAAAAAGGTTATTCTGTTATGTAGAAATTTTACAATTTATTTTTTTCCTTTTCTTGTCATTTAATATTCTGTTGCCCTTAAAATTAACGTAACTTTCATTTTGGTCCATTTATACGATTTTGTTGCCTCTGTTGGGTATTTTGCTGTTGCTTAATTTACAATGGTGATAAACTTTTAAAGTTTTATTTGAGCATTGGTGAACATTCGTCAGATGCTGTCTTTTTGAGCAGTTTAGCAGGCAGTTACTTCTTACAAAGGTTATTTCTTACAAAGTTTACTTCTTACAAAGGTTATTTCTTACAAAGGTTATTTCTTACAAAGGTTATTTACAATAGTTTATCATAAGTACTGCGTGTGGGATTGTTCATTTAGATATGCAGCATTCTTTTTATTAAATGATAATTTGAAATTATATTTAACTGTAATTAATTTAGTTTGGATTCTATATCGTGTTTGGCTGTTCTTAATGAAAGATTCAACAGTATTTCTTGTTTACACTTTCACATATCGTTCACGGTAATTCTGACTTTCTTGTAGCCAGAGGATTTTGTTTTCACTTTCACACGTATTTCATGGTAATTCTGACTCTTGTAGCCAGAGGTTTTTGTTTACACATACACTGTTGAGTTTTCCATTTAGAAATTATACTACTGGCATGTTGGTTTTTGAAAGTTTACACATGATGCCATATTGTTTATATAGTTTTGGTTACTTCAGATTAATTCATATTGTGGGCAATAAATTTTTGGGAGATATGTTACAAGATTCATAATCATTCGATAGTTTTAAATATTTGATTCGTAGTTACACTTCATGTCACACTTTGAGCACACATTTTTGTATATGGACATTTATTATACACGTTTCTTAAATAAAAGTCCTTAATGGTATACACTTTCAAATTCATGTCATGAAAATTATCCTACACCTATAAATACTACATGGTTGGTCGAATCATATGTGATGGTGCTTGCATTTTATAGTTTAGATAAAATTAAATTAAATTATAAAATTGTAATAATTAAAGGTTAGATTATTTCAGAGATATTTTTAGATTTTAGTATATGTTTTCAAATATTACACAGAGACACTATGGTTTATATTTTGTTGCAAACACATTTTTTTCACTAGTGGCAGAGATATGTACAAGGAAACATTAGAAGTTTTTACATATCACCATACATTGTTCAAATTTCTAAAGAACTTAAATATTTATACTTAGGTAATGTCTTTAGGTAACTTATGGCGTACAGAGGCACACAATTTTTTTTTTTTTTTTTACACAATTACAAGAGAGAATTTTCTACGGTCAACAATTTTTTTTACACACGTGCTTTCTGTACTGTCATAGTGCTTAATGTACTTACTTCTTCATTTAAAGGTATTTATTTTAATATTATATTTGGCAACTAGGTTCAGATACCTTCTAAATTTTACTTTTGTCATCTCATAAAATTTCACCTCATTATTGCCACATTTGTTTACAATTTGGTATTAATTAAAAGTGATTTTGTATATTAGTTTTTTTTCATCCATTGTAGCTTATATACACCAGCCATTGTTTTTTTTATTATTTAGTCATCTTGGTAGGATATTTTTACATTGTTGATAATTGCATGATACACACATCAGATAGTTATTTTACAGGCAAGTTTAATTGTATGAAGTTCATTTTGGTTTTTGATCTGTAACTAGTGTAATTGTGTATTACATGTCACATGGGCAGTACAGCACAGGGCAAATTGCTATTTTTGTAAGGCGATCATGTTTACATCATGTCTCTAGTTTCGGTTTTGGTAAAATCAACCGTTATGCAATCATATGTATTGCCATTATTCTTCATGTTGCAAGTAAAAAAAGTTTTGGAATCGTTTGTGCGCACTCATCGTTTATATTTAAATAAAAAAAATATTTCTGATTCCAATTTTATATTATTGAGCTGATATTTATTATATTATCCTTATATTATTATTTAAGACATGTAAGTGGTACCCTTTGTCAATTTAGCATGCTATAATAGAACATGCTTTTTACGGAGACATGATTTCCTGCATGATCAGCCACAACTCAAGGTATACTTGTATTAATGAAGTAACGTACAAAAAAATATATACCTTATGAATATATTAAATAATTGAAGTATCAATAAGGATACTTTTAAAGAAGTTTTGACTATTGCATAAAATTCTTAATTTTTTTTTTCGTGTTTTATTGGTAAAAATGATTTGTAAATAAAAGGAGGCGCAATTGTTATTCCCCCCAATGCTTGCATTTCTTTTCAAATCTAGTTGTGGCGGAGATATATGTGATGTAGATCACATATAATTGGATTTTGTAGAACTTAAAAAGTACATTAGTTACTAAATTATTCCGTTTCTTTTAATTAAACTCTTAATTTTCTCTAAGATGCATTTTATCCTAATCGTAAATCACTTTTTCAGTTTAAGGTACTTTTCATTTTATTCGTAAAATTACTACTATAATAATTATAGATCGCGCTATAATTCATTTCATCTTTGTGAATGTAACATTTCCTCTTGTAACGCAAATATTAATGTACATCTGTCAGTAATAACTTTTAGCAGTTACATATTAAATATTAAAAGAAGTTGATTACACCTTCGTTACGTTTTAAATCTTTCGTTTTTAACATTCAGTTAAGACATTATGATATTGATTATAGCTATCATAAATTTTATTTATCCGTTACTCTTCTAAATCAGTTGGCTATAAATTTAAAGGTATAACACTAGATAGCTAACTTGTTAATTCTTTTCATTCTAGGAATAAATTATAGCTGTAATTTCCCAGTAATATTATTTTGTTTACTTGTATCATTTAAATGTGAAGTTCATACCTTTAAGCAAATGTGTTTATCCTTGAAATGAAGCCAAAATCATTAATCGAACAGATAATGTATGTTCGGTGTCAATATTAATATTAGAATGGTTGTTTAAAGGATTTATTGAAAATAATATTACACTATTTTCCTCTGTGGGGTGAGGCGATAAATTCTCAAAATGTTATTATATTAATTCTTAATTTTGTTTGGCACTAGTCTCGCCAATGATTGCGCCTCTTTTTACCATATTGGCGAATTGTAGATTTTTACATGCCAAGGTAATAAAACTGTATTGCTTGATTATGTTGGCTCTCTCTGCGATTGGATTCGCAACACTGAACATGTAAACAAATTTTTGCTGTTTTAATGGGCCACCCCTGCTGAAGCTTTTGATGGATCGTAAAGAAAATAAAACATCTTAAAATGTCAAGCTTTTTCTATTCATGTCTCCTACACTTTCAGGATTAGAACCCAATAATGGGTTTGCGAGAACGTCTTGTACGAATACATACGAACCGGCCGTACATGTCACAGATGTCTTCACTAAATAAAAGTATGGAGTCTTTCCCCCTACCATACAACGAAAAGGAACTTAGAAATGTAATCTGATCTACAAAATTTAATTGTTGGACAATTAATTTAGCTACATTTAAAAGACCACTGATAAGCTTTCTGGCTACAGTACATGAAAACACTCTCACGGATAATCATCCGAAAGTACTCTGACGTCTCCATTCTACAACTGCAATTTACTTCTAACTGAGCAAAAATGTGTCTAGTTCAGAAATCAAACCCTGAACGTTTGTCTTAAATGGACAATTCTCTACCAATTGAGCTGCTTGGGAAGATAACCGGCCATTTGAACCATATTTAAAAAAAATTGTTGAAAAGGTAAACTGTCCCCTTAATCATGATTTCAAATTTTCTTCCGCTATTGATAAAAAATGAACATTAATACAACACTTTTTTATATAACGACATGTGATAAGCCATATTTAATTTAAAATTTTTATTCCCGTATATATTGTATTTTGTGAATATGAGCTAAATAGATTTTGTATGTTTTATAGGAAAAGATTCATTTGGGAAATTAGAAAAAAGAAGGAAATATAAAAAGAAAAGAAATGACTACATATGTACTGTTCATATTGTTTGAAAACATTTTTAATGCAAAAATTATTTATTTATTGCTTTAAAATATATTCAATGCTACATTGTATAAGTGATACTCTGAACTTTTTAAAAAATATTCTAAAGCAGTTTTATCTATAAACAACAGGCATAAAAAAAACTTTATTTCAATGTTTAAATATCATGTTTTATTGTTCTTGTTGTTGTTTTGTGCCAATAATTACGTGTATCAAAAACGTAGAAAATGCGTTTACAATAGAAGGAAATTTAATAAAAGATTCAGAATGTCTATATTTAAATGTTAGAATGAAATAACAAACAAAATATTGCTTACATACAATTTGAAAAAAAAAAATACCAATTTCAAAAACACTAAAAATATGTACTATTAAACAACGATAATCTACAATAGATAAATTAAATGCCTTATTAGATTTATCAATTTCTCAAAAGTCTTGCCATATGTTATAAGAAATTTCTATTATTTTATAAATTTGGCAAATGTTAAATCTGAAAACATTGGTACGAAGATGTAGGATTTTAAATAACAATTTAAAATATTAGTAGTAATTAAAAAAAAAAAAACTCTTACAAAAGTTTCTCTACTGTAATATAAAAAGGTGTTTTAGTACCAAATTAGCGTAATTTCCAAGGTTACATTATGAAATGGAGGTTTTGAAAATTAAGAAGTGACATACTTTGGTGCTTTCCATTATTTTACTCCATACATATTGGTTCAAAGTTGATCGGAAAATTTTTTAAAGTGTATAATGCTAGTCTTTCACTCTCGCCAGCGGTGTGAGATATCTCACTCTCTACAACGGAGTGAAATATTTCACTCCTTTCTAGGGAGTAGAAAATTCCACTCTTGAAGGAGTGTATTTTTATAAAATTCCCTCCGAAAAAAGTGAAAATCCCTGTCACTCCTTTAAAGAGTGAACTTTTAATCCTCCCAATTTTAAAGTGTGAATCATTGAAGTCTGTTCATAGTATGTGGGCGTGAAAATTCATTTGTAACTACAATGCTGGACTGGTGGCCTTTTTCATTTATTTATATAAGGCCAATGATGAGCTTTTTGATGCATGAAACATTTCTCGTGAATAATCATTCAAATGTCTTAAGTATCAGTTGTGTTTTGTATTTATTATAATGATAGAAAATAGTAAAGAAATTTGCGTTGGCGTCTGAGAAAAATGTTGTTATTTCATAACAAATAACTAAGCACAATTTTTATACTAGAGCATGCTTTGAAAAAAAAAATAATTTTTCGCTAACATTACCACAAAAACAGAAGAACAAATACATTTAGGTTTTTAAAATAAAAAAAGTGAAACAAATTATTCATTTCTTCATTAGGTAATGTTTATTTTGTTTTTGGATTACTTTTTAACATGACCATGTTTGCTTTTTTTCAGAAGTATACCTAAATGTATTCTTAAGAAATAAGAAGACCACAAACATAATTGAATTAAATGCAGATTTATTTCAATTTATTTCTTAACGATGGTATAGTACTTATTCACCCAAATTAATTTACAAAACTACTATTACTGACATTTAATATTATTTACATAAGACCAACTACGAAAGTATTCATCCCACCTTAAAGAACACTTATGATTAATCTTACGTATTCATTCATTCGGTTTTGTTCTGTTTATGACAGGGTTGTTTGGTTTAAACCACGGTTTAAACCATGGTTTAAACTAGGGGTGCACAACCTTTTTAAGAGAAGGGCCACTTACAAAAATGTTTGGGTTGTCGAGGGCCACATCAGTAACACAGAGAAATTTCTATATCGGGGAGGTAGGGGGGGGGGTAATAAGTCTTTATTCTTGATGACTAATTAGTTTTTGTCTATAACAAAAATAAACAAACGGAAATAAATAACTGTATGCAGGGCTTCTTCGCATCTGTATGAATAACCATACAACGCTTTATAAAGATTAACGGTTCCTTCTTGATAAATGGTAACTTAAAGAAGAAAAATTACACAACATTTCTAAATAATTGAACGTTATTGAAAATTTTAAAATTTTTTTATGGAAGAATAACTTCATTTAAAATAAAAGGAAACTTATCTTTGAAATAACAAGGCATAATGGACTAATTATGCTATTTTTTCTGCGGACTATTAACAAAACTTGTTTTTTTTTCTTTGTCAATCAAGTGCGATTGATTGACGAAATTCGCGATTTTTTATCAATGACCGTTTGACAGATGTCGCGGTAATTTTCCATTGCCGATTGGCAAAATTTGCAATCTTTTCAACCAACCAATTTGCAATACCTGCGATAAATTCACGAAATTCGCGATTTTTTTCAGCGATAAGTTTTCAAAATTCGCGATTTTTTTTCCACAACGGATCAACGAAAATTGCGAGTTTTTCCGCCCTCGATCGAATTATTTCGCGACTTTTTTGTTCTGCGATCAATCTTCGAAATTTGCAAGTTTTGTTCATGAATGATTGACAAAATTCGCGATTTTTTTTCATGAGTGATTGGCGAATTTTACTATATTATACGTGACGGATTGACAATATTTGCAATTTTTTTCCAACGGCCAATCCACGAAACGTAATATTTTCTTGATATACATTGATGTAATTTGCGATTTTTTTCGTGCAATAAATTGGCGAAAGTCGCGATTTTTTTCCTGCGACCAACGGATTTCTATTTCATGATATTTTTTGGGACCGACACACAAAATTAGTTTTTTTTCCATGAGATATTGACGAAATTCACGAATTTTTCAGTAAAATCACGATTTTTTTACGGGCGATTGACAAATTGCACAATATTTTTGCGACCAATCAACAAATTTGTAATTTTTTTCTATCAATTGTCGAAATTCGTGATTTTTTTCCGCGACAGATTGAAAAATTTGTGATTTTTTCTGGCGATAAATTGACAAAATCGCGATTTTTCCCGAGCCGATCAACGAAATTTACAATTTTTCGTACCTCATCGACAAAATTTGCTATTTTTCTGTGCCCGATTAACGAAATTAGCGATTGTTAACTGACTCTGACGACATTTGTAATTTTTCCCACGGAGAATTGACGAAATTTGCGATTTTTTCTCGCAATAAGTTGGCGAAACTCACGATTTTCCCGCAACCGATCAAGAAAGTTTGCAATTTTTCCTGAGCTCACCGACAAAATTCGTGATTTTTCCGCGTCTGATCAACAAAATTCGCGATTCTTAACTGACTCAGAAGAAATTTGCAATTTTTACGGAACAAATTGATGAAATTCGAGATTTTTTCTCGCGATAAACTGACGAAACTCACGATTTTTTCGCAGCTGATCAACAAAATTTCCAATTTTTCCGTACCTCATCCACAAAATTCGAGATTTTTTCTGTGCCCGATTAACGAAATTTGAGATTTTTCCGCGCCGAATCGACAAAATGCACGATTTTCCCTCTCGTGATAAAAAAATTCAAAAATTTTCCGCGCCCGATAAACGAAATTTTTGATTCTTAACTGACTCTGACGAAATTTGTAATTATTCCCGCAGCAAATTGACAAAATTCCTATTTTTTCTCACGATAAACTGACAAAATTCGCGATTTTTTCGCAACCGATCTAGGAACACGTAATCGACAAAATTCAAGATTTTTACCGCGACGATCAACGAAATTCACGATTTTTAACTGCCTCTGACGAAATTGGCAATTTTTTCAGCAGGAAATTGTCCAAATTCGCTATTTTTTCTCGCGATAAACTGACAAAACTCACGATATTTCCCCAGCCGATCAACGAAATTTGAGATTTTTCCGCGACTCATCGATAAAATTCGCGATTTTTCCGAACTCGATCAGCGAAATTTGCGATTCTTAATTGGCTCTCATGAAATTTGATATTTCTTCCCGAGGCAAATTGACAAAATTCGCGATTTTTTCCTGCGACATATTGACAAAAATTGCAATTTTTCCAGTTATAAATTGACGAAAATGTATTAAAAAAAAAACGAAGAAATGTATAAATTGTGGTCGCGGGTCACAAGTTAGCCCATGGCGGGCCACAGGTTGTGCATCCCTAGTTTAAACCAAATGGTTTTTTTTAAAAAAAAACCATGCTGGGTTTTTTTATCTGGTTTTTTTCTCTTTTTCTCTAATATTTTCCTTTATTTTACACATTATTGAAAAATACAAAATCCAAGTTATGCAGAAACACAAGCAAAGCTTTAGAAAAATGATGAATTAATAAATTTGTAAAGTGACAAACATTTTTAATCAATCAAACTTTTCTTATAAGCTTTATATCTACATAGCAGACTAATTTTTCTAAAATTAGCTGGGAAGAAAAAAACAAGTAGTTAGTTATTTTCCTTTTTTTAAAGCCTTTTATTTTTAAAAATAGCCAAAATGGCAGATTCGAGCTAAATATATACTTTTACTACTTAGATTGCTTGATTAGTTAAGATTTACTAAGAATTACATATGCCTCAATGATGACATAATCATAAGTAATTCTCTCCATTGGTTACTTTTTGTTCTGTATGCTAATGAAAGATTGGCTGTGAATTTTCTTTGCTGTATCATGGCTACTGGGTTTAGTAAGCCTTTGATTTTTACTTTCTTCTATCTTTACAAGAAGAAAGTATTGGATTCATGAAAATTTTCGAATTCCGGTTTTCGACGGATTTACACGTTTTAGGGGTCAGAGATTCCAAAAAACATGTTTTTACAAAATGTCTGTCTGTGACTCTGTGAGTCTGTCTGTCTGTCTGTCTGTCTGTCTGTCTGTCTGTCTGTGTGTATGTGACACAAATTTTGTGGGCGCTCTATCTCAAGAACTAATGCACGGAATTTAATAAAAATTGATATTCAGTGAGTCCCTAATACAAATTGATGCTGATTAGTTTTTGGTGTAAATCGCTCAACAGGTGGCGCTGCTATGCTGCATTTTTCACGATTTTCGCAATAGCTCTATCTCACGAACTAATGCACGGATTTTGATCAAACTTCAGATTTAGTTAGTCCTTGATATTAGTTGATGCTGATTACGTTTCGGTGTAAATCGCCCAACAGGTAGCGCTGTTATGATGAATTTTGCAGGATTTACACGATTTCCCCAGTAGCTCTATTTTAAGAACTAACGCACGGATTTTCATCAAACTTCAGATTCAGTTAGTCCTTGATATGACTTGCTACTGATTATGTGTTCGTGTAAATCGCCCAACAGGTGGCGCTTCTGTGCTGACTTTTTCACGATTGCCTCAATAGCTCTATCTATAGAACTAATGGACGAATTTTCATCTAACTTCAGATTTAGTTGTATGTTGACACAGGTTGTTGTTAATTAGGTTTTGGTGTTAATCACCCAATAGGTGGCGCTGCTATGCAGGAATTTTCACAATTTTCGCTATAGCTTTATCTCAAAAACTAATGCACGGATTTTCTCGAAACTTCAGATTCAGTCAGACGTTGACATAAATTGTTGCTGATTAGGATTTGGTATAAATCACCCAATAGGTGGCGCTGCTAGGCAGCATTTTGCTGGATTTAGACGATTTCAGCGATAGTCATATCTCAAGAACTAATGCACGGAATTTCATATCTTTAGAATCCTCATGAGATGCATAGATTGCCATTTAATTTTGGCAGTGTGATAGCGAATTTTGAAGTATTAACATGTATGAGATAGAAGAAAGTTTTGGGATTGGTACATCCGACTAGTTTTTCTTTGCATTCCTACATTTGGATTGGGGCTTTGCATTATGATTTTATTCTGTTACCGGCAGGGTTGGCACAGTGTAAATCAATTGGTTAACCAACTGGTTTTTTAGAAAATATCTAATATAATATTTTCTCATTTTTGTAATTTAAGTGTTTCAAATTATTGGATATGAATAATTTCTACTTTTAACAGTCTTATCCCAGCAATCACCGTGAAACATAGTGAGTCTAGGTTATATTTGTGTGCAAGCATAATGCAAATTGCATGTGTTGATGAACATATCTGAAGCTCTAAGAGAAAATTTAAAACATGTGAATGTAGCAAAGATAAAATAGATTAAAAATATTCAATATTTTGAATAAAATATTTTCCTTTGAGAAATTACAGATTATTTACAATTAATAACATAAAATGACCTTTAAGATTTCAGTTAAGCTGTAAAAGAAATTTTTCTTGATTGGGGAGATTATCTTTTAAGATATTATCTTTCTGTTCTCAACTGCTCTACTCAACAAGTGCAAAATGCTTTGACACATTTACAAATTAATATTTCATATAAAATTGGAAGGCCTGACTATGGAAGCGATTTGGAATCGAACTGTGTTTTCCATTTTGGATAAATAAATTACCTATTGAGTTATAAAGACTTTTGACCACGTGACAAAGATGTTTTTAACCTTCCTTGAGTAGTTATTTTTCTTTCGCATGGAAATTCGTTTCAGAATGCCAACTTTTACATTACTTTCTGAAAAATCTATTGCGTTTGAAAAAAAAAAAAAAAAAAAAAAAAAAAAAAACGGAAAACATGGTTTTATTACATAGTTTCTGAACAACAGCATCTGCTAGTTTCATGCATTTCCGAACAAAAATAAATTAAAACTTATGTCATAAATTTGCGCTTTCGGATTTGAGAACAGCCTTAAGAATAAAAAAGAAACTCAAGATATGAAGTCGAATAAGAGGACTTTGAAAAATTGAGTGCTAGCGAAGGACCTGTTTACTTTTAACTAAAATATGTAATAAGATATATTTAAATCGACTATTGCATAATCAAATCCACTATTTAGATCTGACAAAAAAATGGGGGAAAATCAAGATACGGTTCGCATGAGACATAACAGAAAAAAAGTCTCATAAAAATGCCTAAAAATATATATTAATTTTTAGTTTAGGCATTCAGAAGTAATACGTATTATAACGCAACTTTAGAAAAAAAAAGCCTGTTTAAGTCGTGTGTAAGTCGCCGGTGTATTAAGTCGGATGGCTATGTTTTAGTGGATGACGACTTTTATAAATCTAGTTTCCATTTTAAGATCAATGATTTTAGTAATCTAAAAAGCTGGTAAATAAGTATTTCTATTAATTTTACTGTTGCCTTTTTTTTTCTAACCTTGTAGACAATACACAATACTTTTTGAAACGTGTAAAGACTACTGCTAAATTCAAATCATTCCAGGAATTCTTTATAAAATAAGCTTTAATTTGAATAAAATGCAATAATTGTTCCTGTACTGTTCTAACAGAAAAATCAGATATCTCAGATTACAAATATTTCAAAGAAATTATTTTTAATAAAGAATGGGAAAGTATATTATATTTATGAAATTACACCATATATTTATTTATGATACTAGTAATCAAAAGATTGTTTATTAAGATTTTCAAGGTATCAATGTTTCACTTTGTAGAGCATTTTATTCATGGAACATAAGACACAGCTTTTACTAAAAATGTTTAAATTTTAAATGATTTCAATTTTCTACATAATTGATTGTAATTATCTAATTTAAATTATTTTTAAATTAAGTTATATTACTTATATATCCAACAGTGTTTATTTTTTATCAATAAATATACATGCATATGTAATAGGAAAATATATTTTAAAAAACCCGGTTTAAACCAAAAAAAACCTGGTTTAAACCAAAAAAACGTTTTTTTTTTTTTTTTTGGGGGGGGGGGGTTGAAAAAAAAACGGTTTTTTACCAACCCTGGTTTATGATGATGCGAGTAATATAATACATCACGTTTGCGCTTGTCGGAAATATCACTTCATTCATAATGAATCTTTGAATAAGAAAACAATTTTATATAACTATGAAGTGGTAATTTTATTTAATTATGTTAACATTTATCTCAAATTACAATTTAAGAAGAAATATTTATTGAGTAAAGGAAAAAAAAATAATAATAACATATAACTTAGGTTCTGCTAAATATAGTTTGATGCGAATTTCACTGTTAGTTAGATAAAATTTCAGGAAGGGTTTTAGTATATAATATATTGTTCTACATTGCATAGTTAAAAATTATGTGAGAAAATTCTATAAACAGCTATCCAGGTTTTGAAACATTAGCCTTTTAAAGCTTTTATCTACTAACGGTACTTATAAGTACCATTAAAGTAACTTGTTATAAAATTCATTTAACGTATCGATTAGTTGTTGCGGTTTAGAATGAGTTATATATAGATTACTTTATCTTGCAGCCGTCGCACAGTGGAGTATTTCTAAAAAAAGCTGGACAAAAGTCGAAAAATGAACTTCGTTAAAAACCGCAATACTTTATGTGTTTGTATAGCTTACTAGTCAGCGCTTCCGGTAAACAATATCTTAGGAATGTTCGGTAACAATCTCCGTCGCGTTATCAGTCTGAACACAGCTGTCGTGCATCACAGATTTCTCTTTTCTCAGCGCTGTGGTGAGAAGCGCATTATTCAATTGCAATTATTGTTGCATACAGTGGAAATCTGAATAAAATCTTTTATGGACATAGAAGTGGGTGGTATGTAGCTTAAATTACTGTATTTAGTTTAGTTATAAAAGAATATAATTATGAAAATAGCCACATTGTTTTATCTTTAAAAATAAGTGTAATTTTTACTAGTTCTTTTAATTTTTTAGTGATTTATAAATACGTGTCGCCCTTTGTCGGGCAAAACGTTTTGTTGGAATATAAAATATAGATATTCCTTATTATATTCATAAAATAAAATCTTGCCCCAACTTGCCCCAATTTTTTTTTTTTTTTTTTTTTTTTTTTTTTACCATTTTATAAAAAAAATGGTATCAGAAGATGATGATATTTTGAAAACGAAAAATCTTCATTTTTCTTTTAGAAACTTCAGTGACAGCAAAAGATCTTTCAAAAAATTTGCTGTTTGACCGTAAACAAGATTGTTCTAATACGAAAAAAGATGAAAAATTATGTTTCATGGAATGTAAAGTTACAAAACTGACGAAATGTCCGGTAGATAAACAAGTATCATTAATGCGTTCGTTAAGCCGTTTCAAATCGGATTTTTTTTTAAAAATGGGAGGCTGCCAATAGGGCAAAATGGCGCTTTCTTAAGATAAATGAACATTGGCTTAACCATAGGCGTAGCGTCGGGGGGGGCACGGGGGGGCACGTGCCCCCCCAACCTTCTGTACCCCGGGCGCCAGAACAGAAAGCTTAGGGGGCGCCAAATGAAGATTTTTTTGTCTTTACATACAAAAATGTATAATGTATATGTATATATACGAATTCGCATAAAAATGTCTCAAAGCCAGAAAATCCAAAAGGAAAACTGAACCAAATGCATTAAAATTTACAAATATATAAAAAGATTCATCTATAACAGAAGACTGCAAATGAATTAGAAAAAAAGAGCTGTTCTCCAAATGTACCATGTTTATGCCTTCTATCACTTAAATCCCTTCCTGTGTCAGGAGAATCACTAACATTTTCCAAGGTCAGTCTCTACCCTATCTTCTGTGTGAAACTGACCCTCATCGATAATTGCCAAACGTCAACCGATTTCCCTGAAAGGGGGACTGCAGAGGGGGCCCCGGGCCCCAGAACAAAAAGTGAAGGGGGCGCCAAATGAAGATTTTGTTTGGCTCTGAGTTTTCTGATGAAAACATTCCATGAAGGCTGCTCTAATTTTTTTTAAATCTCTCTCCCTGAGCAGCATTGAACTTTTTTTTCCCGTCTTGCTATGGGCAAGGTCGAGCGACTGTCCGGGACAAAAAAAAAAAACAAAATAACGAGAGAATGAGTCAGGACCGAAACTAAGGGGGGGGGGGGGGGCGTAAGCCCTGGGCGCCACGCGAAGGGGGCGCCAGATGAAAATTTGGTTTGTCGTTTTATGCAATATATAAATGTGCGTGTGAAATTTGTGTAAAAAATATTTTGTAGCCGAAAAACCAAAAAGAAAAGCTGAGTAAACTGCATTAAAATTGTCAAATAGATAAAAAGATTCTCCTGCAATATACAATGAACATGAATACAACAGAAAATGAATAACCTCATTCTTTTTTTTTATATAATTACTTTTTTACATGCATATCACCATATCTGAACTTAGAGATGGTGAGGTCAGGTGACTGGTTGGGACAATAAAAACCAAGCTGTCGAAAATTCACAAAATAAAAAGTAAAAACTTAATAATTTTGTTGTTGTTGTTTTGAGTCGCACATAAATTTGAAAATTAGCATTAGGTTCAGGAAAGTATCTAGACATATCAATCTATAAATAAGAAGAGTGGTATAAGTGATAATTCCACAAAACTGGTGTAAATAGTACAGGAAGATATTTTACAACACTGAAATTCATTTTCATGCCTACAGTAAATCGTAGTTTTTATAGTTCATGAAACGATGTGAGTCATATCACTGTAACATTAAAGTGCCTCAAATGTAATAATTTGTAATGCTACAACAAGTAAAATCTGGAAAAATGAAATGTGTCTGTAATGGAATCTTGTCTTAAATGAAAAAAACTACCCGGTTCCAACAGAAAGTATTCCAACACTTATACCTGCTAAAACGAAAACCTGTATAAAGCGGAATTATTTCCCATTCCTTTTGATTTTTTTCCAGGTTTTAGTGAATAAATATTTCACAAAGCTGGTTATATATTTCAGTATTACGTATTTTATTGTTACGTATTTTACTGTTACGCATTTAAAATTTTAAAATAAATCCACTAATAGAAACTTTCTTAAATTTCTCTTTGTAAATTTACTTTGCGGAGAAAGGGAGAGGGGCGCCAAAATCCATGTTTGCCCCGGGCGATATTATATCTAGTTTCGGCCCTGGAAGAGTGCACAAAGTAAAATGCTTTAGTAAAACCATTTAAAAGAAGAAATATATATATAGCATTTGCAGTGGTACAGTAAAAAATCTCGCACAGGGCGCCATGGCTAATAAAACCGTCCCTGCCTTTATCCCTCAAAATGATTTTTCCCTTCTTTTTGCCATTTCTAGGCGTTTTGCCACCTTAGGCGGAAATTGAAAAATGCCGCTCTGTTCCTTTTGGTGCAATTATTTTTTGCATTACTTTTGGGGCAATTGTTTTTTGCGACCAACTAGATCCAGTCTTAGAGAGACGAGGCGAGCTTGGGCGACTGACTGCCCGTGATAAACAAAAAAGGGCGCCACAGCAGCCGCCCCTGCTTTTACCTTACCAAATTGCATTTCTCGTCCTTTTGCCATTTCTAGGTAGGTGACAACTGAAAAATGTCGCCCATGCCTTTTACTAAAATTACATTTTTTATATCCAGATCCGGCCTCAAAGGGCGCGAGGTCGGGCAACTGTCAACGGCTAAAGACTAAGGGTTGAAATATATGCAAGATAGAGTAGTAACTCATTTTTTAAATGTTTTTTAAAGAATATAGCCCGGACCGAAACTAGGGAGGTGCAGAAAGGGCATGTGTCCCAGGTGCCAGAACAAAGGCGAAAGGGCGCTAAATGGACATTTGGGTTGTCGTTTCATACAAAAATTATATATATATATATATGAAATATAAAGAAACTCGCAAGCTAATGTTAAACCTATGGGAGCGTTCTTTTCAAATTTCTCTCTTGCATTTTAATATTTTAAAAGGATTTTTTTTTTTCCCTTAGGATAGTTTAGATTGATCTTTAGCATTGCTATACTTTTCTTTACGAGCGAGACAATTTAAAAAGAACGCTCCCATACGTTTAGCATTAGTGATCCAGTTTCTTCGCGTAACTAGTGTAGGCTCTTAACCCTTTGAGGGGCGGTGGGATATATTATATCCCACCTACGATTAATGAAGATTTGTACCAGAAAAATTTTATTAAATTTTACTTTTCTAATTTTGGTAGAAAAAAGTCATAAAATTGCTTTTCCTTATTTTGCAATAAATTTTTTGAAAGATTCAGGTGCGAATTCGATGTTACAGTAACGCAATTACTTGCCTCTCAAAGGGTTAACGCTCAGGCTAAAGTTAATCCTATGGGAGCGTTGTTTACATATTTTCTGCTCCAATTTTTATTATTAAATGATTTTTATTTTTTATAATTATTTATTTATTTATTTTATTATTATTATTATTATTTTGCATAGGGTACCTGAGATCGATAACTTTTTTGTGCGTGAGGAGAAGGGGAGGGGTAGGGGGGCGGACAAAATCCATGTTTTCCCCGGACGCAAAAAAGGCTAGTTTCGGCCTTGAACGTATGATTGATATAAGATGTACTCAGGACCATCGCGTTTTAGACGTTTTGTTGGTGGGGGAGAGGATCTTAAATTGTTAAGTCAAATTTCAGTATTTGCCAACTCATTGAGAAGTAAAAATAAATACACTCATTGCCATAAAAATTTGCGCACCAAGAAAAAGACGTCCAAATGAAACGAAATTTTACACGCGTAAGTACTACTGTGATATAAGTAAGTGAGTAGAAAACCAAAGAAAAAGGATCATTTATTGCAGAAAAAAGTACAAATGAACGGAAAATTTAGTACTCTGTTGGACCCCCTCTAGCGCGAATGCACGATGCGATACGAGCAGGCATTGAAGCATACAAGTTCCATATGATGTCCTGAGACATCTCGTTCCACAGTTGCTGCAAAGGCGCCTCGAGTTCAACCAAATTCGTAGGGGGTCCAACTTGCCGTCCCAAATGATCCCAGATATGCTCGATTGGTGACAAATCTGGGGATCGAGCAGGCCAGAGAAGATTGGTAATGTGGAGGAGGCAGGCTTGTGACATCCTTGCTGTGTGTGGCCGAGCATTATCTTGCTGAAAAATGGCTCCTGGGAGCCCTGCCACGAATGGCAACACATGTGGCTGAAGGATGTCCTGGATGTACCGCTGGGCTGCCATTGTGCCACGGATCAATATTAGAGGTGACCGTGTTTCGTAAGCAATGGCAACCCATACCATCACACCAGCTGTGGGAGCGGCGTGTCGCTGTAAAGCGAAGGCAGGATTGAGGCGTTCACCACGGGGCCTCCACACACGAACACGATTGTCATTGCTGCTCAAATTGAATCTAGACTCGTCGCTGAAAACGACCTAGTTCCATTCCGTTGCAGCTCAATCCCGTCGTGCGCAACACCACTCCAAACGGAGGAGTCGGTGGGTGGGTGTCATTGGCAGCGCACGTAATGGGCGCCGCGATACCAGATGTCCTTGAGCCAGGCGCCTTGCGATGTTTCGGGAAGACACAGGAGTCCGTAGTGAAGGTGCTGCCTGTGTCTGGATAGCGGCCAATGAGGCAGTTGGCTCTACGCGTGCGTTTCGAATGATGTGACGGTCTTCTCGACGACTGGTCTGTCGAGGGCGTCCCGAGCCTGGTCGCCGTGTAAATCACGTCTCTTCAGTCCACTGGTCCCAACACTCCCTGACAGTAAAATCAGAACGGCCTACTTGACGAGATACTCGCCGAGCTGACCACCCAGCTTCCATCATCCCGATGATTCTCCCCCTCTCGAAGTCTGACAGCTGCTCATATTGTCTTCGATGGCTGCGTAACGGCATGTCTACCTCAGCGTTTCCTTTGCAAAAGAAAAGATACATTCAGACAAGTTCCGCTTACCAGTTTTATACTCTAAGGAGGACGAAGTTCAGCGCTCTCTAGTGGCATTACGCAATGCGCAATCACGCTGCATTTCTAATCATTTGCATATCTGCCTGATACGTACCTACATGCCAAATTTCGTTACGATCCCACAATTATATCTTGGTGCGCAAATTTTTATGGCAATGAGTGTAGTTCTCGACATTTGCCAACCAGTTTTATAATGTTACCAAGTTACCACATTTAGAAAATGTAATATATCTCTTATTTGTAAAAAGCTTAATAATATTCCCAATTATATTTGTAACTTTTGTCAAACCTATCAGAAATAGAAAGTGTTTTGTAGTTTATTAAATTTTTAAACAAATTTTCCAATTAAGTTTGTAAATTTGTCAAGTGTAACAGCATTCGCAAACGTTTGGAGAGGGGCTCCCCCCTTCCCCCCCTTTGCGAGGTCCCTGGTTGTACTTATTGTGCAAATTATTAAAAACATTCATAAGTCACTGTTTTAAAAGGATATGTGATTGTGTATAATACATGGGATTTGCAGATAAATTAATGTGAAATTTATATTCACATATTTTAGGACTGTGATTTATTGAGACTTTTACAAAGACGATAAATGGCAATGATTTTCAATTTTTTTCTTTTTTTTTTAAAGATGCAATCAAATTTAAACCTCTTTAGTATGTAGCATTTCACCCACTCTCTCTTCCCCCCAAAACAAAAACGCTTTAGTTCTCAACCATCAATTCGGTGCTGGCCAGTCATTGATATTTGGTCAGTAGTTGTAAATTGATCGGTAGTAGAAAAATTTTTCCTAACTGCAAAGCTATATACTATTTCTTATATTTCCAGTCACCCTCGTAGTTTAATTGCAGTGAGTAACATGGTCACACAAAGAACTTCTTTGACCTCTGAACTCGTGTTTCCCTCTTGTGCAAAATAGATAGTAGGAGCGTCTCTACCTAACCCCCCCCCCCCACACACACACACGCTCCTATACACACTTGGTTTGGTCTATTCTGGTCATTTGTGAGAATCTGCTTGTAGATAAATGTTGTTATTATTTTTTTAACTGATCAGGAATGAATGACCCACGCAAAAACAAGCGCGATAAAAAAGTAGGAAATTTTTATAGAAAACTCAATAAAAAGAGATGTCACGGAGTACGCCATGCTGGTTTTAAATTCATGCAAGTCTGGCTTCAGAAGGACGAAAATGGAACAGAAGGTAAGAATATACAGAATTGTTTGTTTTAGTAAATTAATACGTTTTCAGAAAAAAACAAAAATCCCCACTCAAAAATGTGATTATTTTTGACACATTCATAAACTCATTTCTATTCCCATTTGCCTGAAAATTACAGCATTCTCCCTTTTCCTAACATTTTTCCTATTTCGAAGCAGCTTGATTTAAAGTGGATTACTAAATGGATCCGTCTTGTAATTGTCAGCCTTCGAATTCGGAAATCAAAAGTCCAACTTTGATGTTATTTTATTAAAAAAATCGGGGGTTTTAAGAAAAAAAGAGTTTATTCTATTTCATAAAAACATCTCAATTGCAGGGCTGCCACTGCCGAATGACACTGAAAATAGTAGCTTTAGTAGCCTCCAACGGAAAAAAATAGTAGCATTTGTTCGAAAATAGTAGCCAAAATAGTCTTATACCCATCACTTTAAAAAGAGGCAAGAAAAAATGCATCCATAACAAATGAAATTACTTTATGAATGTTCACATCTTATTTCACAGTTTATCAATCAATCACTGAAATTACTCAAATCACTGAATAAAGAATGGAGTGATTTCTTCAAATGAGAAAGCAAGTTATCCTGAAAATAAGGCCCTAATGTTTCAGTTATGAAGCAAGTAAGCTTGGTTCTTCAACAATAAAAATTATGTACAGCACCAGGAAACATAGCAGTAAAAACTTCTTGCAGATTATCCCCGATACTATTTTCCATCAGGCCTTTCATTTCAAGAGTTTCTTGGAGAGAAGGAAGAAAAGTTTTATTTGAGGGGCAGGGTTAGAAATAACGTGTGGGATATCGCAAATCCTACACAAAAAAGAAAAATCCTGCATAATAAAAAAATTTGTTTGGATGGAATCTTCTAAATTTACTTCTTGCACAGGCATATGATTCAGAAGCGATTTTTTTTTTTTTCCCGTGAAAGCCACGATTTTCGTTTCTTCGGGAATTCCTCAAAATCAGTTCATCAAACAGTCGCGAATTTTTCCAATCGGTAGCGAAAAACATCGCAGATATCAACAAAAAAAGTTTTCCATCGGTCGCATAAAAACTTGTAAATTTCGCTTAAGGATTAGGGAAGAAAATCGAAAATTTTGTCAAACTGTCGTGGACAGAAAAAAAATACCCGTGAATTTCATCAAAAATTGAGCAAAAAATCAAAAACTTCCTCACTCGGTCGACAAAAGAAAAGACGAATTTCGACAAACAATCGTGGAAAAGAATCGCGAATTTAGTCAAAAAATCTCTGAAACAAATACTGAATATCAATTTCGTCAATCGGTCGTAGAAAATTCCACGAAATTTTACAAAGCATAGTATGTAAAGGAATTCGTGAATTCCATGAAACGATTGGCGGGAAAAAAAATGAATTTTGGTAATTCATCGGGGAAAAAATCGCAAATCTCCTCAAAGGACCATGGAAAAATATCTTGAATTTTATCAAAGGTTGCGAAAACAAATGGCGATTTTCGTCATTAGGTCACGGAAAAATCATCGCAAATTTCCTCAAAAGAATGCACAAAATATTACGAATTTCGTCTAACGATCAAGAAAAAGAAATTGCAAATTTCGCCAAATGGTCGCGGACAAAAAGACGGCAGGAGTAATTCTGAGTAAAAAAAAAATCAAATTCGCAGTAAATTTTCTGAAAGGTTACGGCAGAGGAGGGTAAGAAGGAAATTTTCCTCCCGGCACCAATTATGCGTTCTTTCCGAGGTCCTTTGGCAAAATTCGCGTTATTTTCGCGATCCTTTGGTGAAATTCGCGTTTTTCCGAGATTAACGGAATTCGCGTTTTTCCGCAATCCTTTGATGAAATTTGCGTTTTTTGCGATCCCTAGACGAAGTTTGCGTTTTTTCACTATTCCTCGAAGAAATTAGCGTTTTTTCCGCGATTCTTTTGCGAAATTCGTTTCTTCTGCGATCTTTTGAAGAAATTGGCCATCAACCTGTCGTGGAAAAAATATATATCGCGAATTTTGACAAATGGTGGCGGAAAAACAAAATGGCAGAAAAATTCGATGATTTTGCCAAAGGATCGCGGGAAAAAAATCGTGAGTTCCGTGAAACGATCGCGGAAACAAAAATGCAAAATTTGGCAAAGGATCACGGGGAAAAAAATGCGAGTTCCATGAAACAATCGCCCCCCCAAAATCGGGAAATTTGCAATAGCTCATAGGAAAAATTGCGAAATCTCCTTCAAAGATCGTAGCAAAAGATGGCTAAAAGAAATAACTATTTTCATCAATCGCGGGGAAAATCGCCCCCTAATTGGAGAAAAATTCGCGAATTTTGCAATTCGTCGCGGAAAAAATTGCAAATCTCCTCAAACAACCGTAAAAAATATCTTGAAATTTACCAAAGGTCGCGGAAACAAATGGCGATTTTCGTCAGTCGGTCGCAGAAAAATCATCGCAAATTTCGTCAAAAGAATGAACAAAAAGTTGCGAATTTCGTCTAACGATCACAAGAAAAAAATCGCAAATTTTGTCTAATGGTAGCGGACAAAAAAAAACGCAATTTTTTTTTTTTTTTTTAAATTGAGAATTTAACCAAATGATCGCGTAAAAAATCACGAATTTTGTAAGTCGGTCGTGAAAAGAAAATCACGAATTTTGACAAACGATCTGGAAAAGAATCGAGAATTTCGTCGAAAAATCTCTGAAACAAATAGTAACAACCATCAATCGGTCGCGGAAAATATATATTGCAAATTTGGACAAGTGGTGGAAAATAAATAAATAAATAAATTTCGTCAATCTGTCGTAGAAGAAATTGCGAAATTTGGCAAAGGATCGCAGAAAAAATCGCGAAATCTCCTTCAACCATAGTATAAAAAGATCTCAGAAAGAAAGAGGTATTTTCGTCAATCGATTGCGGGAAAAATCGTGAATTTTGGAATTCGTCGCGGAAAAAATCGTGAAACTCCTCAAATAACCGTTGGAAAAGTGCGTTTGGGAAGATGACTTTACAAGCGCTTTGAAGGAAAAGATCGAATATTTTCAGTAAAAATAGTCGTTTAAATTCGAAAAAAAAATCACGGGTTTTCTTGAAATAGTCGCTTTTTAATGGTTTCCGGCCTAAAATAGTCTGCATAGCCGGCGGATGCTTAAAATAGTCGCTTTCAGTAGGATTTTAGTAGCAAGTGCAGCCCTGCAATTGTATGTTAAGAAAAATCGGAATTTTATGAGAAATTGAGTCGGGCCGGACCGGGCCTGATTTAATTGATTTTCCACGGGCCGGGCTTGTTTTTACTGATTTTTGTACGAGCCGGGCCTGACCATAAGCTGTGAAAATATAAACGGGCCGGGCTCGGGTGGAAGTTTTAATTTTTACTCCGAGCTGGTCGTCTGAGCTTTGAAATTGCGGTCCGCGCAGACCTCTAGTGTGCCTTCCCAGGTCCTTGCAAAGAGGATGCTAAAGGAGCGGTCGGTCGCCCTGGGCACAAAATTTATACTGCGAACCACGGTTTTATTCATTTTTTGGCCGCCGATCATTTTCCGGGGAATTTCTTTTTCTCTCTTGATCATTTTTTTTCCTGTCGCAAAACATCATGAACTCTCTAACAAATAATTGCAATTTTCCCTTATGTTGTTTAGTTGTTTTGAATTTGTAAATTAAAATTAAACCTTTTAAAGTTCCAAAATAAACGCGAAATATTTATTCAATAGAATTTATTTATGTTTCTGCACTTTATCAATTTTATTACACCCATCACAAAGAGAAAGTTTTTTTTTTGTTTTTTTTTTTTTTTTTTTTTTTTTTTGGGGGGGGGGGGGCAAAATTGAAAATTCGCTCGGGGCGCAGTTTCACGGCCTTGGTGCCCCCCCAAAATTTCTGGTCACGCTACGCCTATGGGCTTAACAGTTCCATAAAATTAGCTGTGGAATATACTATCTGTACAATATCAAAAAAGGTAGACCTACAAAAGATTTCGCCGAATTGTGTGACAAAACCAATTGACAAAAAACAAGAGGTTTAAGGGAGCAAGTTCCTCTTGATCAATTAACACATGCAGCTAGTACAAATCAAGGCGCTGCTGGTGATATTGATGCTTCGACACTCATAAAACACATAACTCTAAGTCAACAAGAGATACAAAGTACAGAAAAATTAAAAGTTCAGCAAAAAAACCCCACTATTAAGAACCATACACCATCAGAAGCTTTATCAATTTTTGTAGAAGCTGATCTAACGAGAAAGCAATGGGAAATTATTTATAGTGCAAATAAGAATATTTACTTATTCTGTGATTAAGAAAGCGAAGAAAGATTGTTAAATAAGTGAGGAGTCGATGAATGTGACAGAAACAAACGCAGAAGTTAACCTACAGATCTTCTTGATCATTCCTCTTTAAGACTGTGTAAATATTTAGAAGAAGTTATTATAAATAATACAGAAGAAGAAAACTACAATTTACAACAAATATCTAAATGGTGTTGCGATGGCTTGCAACAATCGCAATTTAAACAGATATTTCAGAATACTTCTGATAGTGATGCAAATATATTTCAGAGTTCTCTTGTTCCTTTACGTTTAGAGGAACTGTCCAGTGGACATAGACTTGATGTTAAAAACTTTGAAAATTGCACCGAAGAAACTGAAAATCTTTATGTCGAATTATATGGGTAGCACCCAATGTCACCACCAGAGTACATAAAGTTTTAGCACATGGGGCCACAGTAATTAAACATGCAATATTGCCAATCGATTAACTTTCGAACGAGGCTGCTGAAGATAGAAACAAACATGTCCGCCAATGTAGGCAAACATTTTGCCGAAAATTTTCTCGAGAGCAATGTAATAAAAACGTTCAACAGACGTTTACTAAATTCTGATCCTTTTATAAGTAGTTCAAGACCAAAGCTTAAGGGGAAAAAAAGCGTTTATCTAGCGAAACAACTAGAAACACCATACGGACAACATCCAAAATAAGAGGAAGAGGAGAATGAAGACGAAACAGATGAAGATGAATATGATTAGAATAGTAAGTTACAGAAAGAACTTGTTATAAATATGTAAAAAAAAACCCGGAACATTTCATTAAATATCATAATTGTTTACTCTAAACTGATTTAAATAGTAGTTTACTTATTAAAAAGCAAAGATTTTTTGTAAATTCGTAAAAAAAATTATATGTTTAAAAAAAATTATATATAATGACTCTAAATACACTGTAAAAAAATCCTAACAGTATTCCTGTAGGAATCGGAAAAATAGTTGCCCTTATCGTGCCGGAAAATTTTCCTACCCAGCTCGGAATAAAATCCGTAAAAAAAAGGAAACATTCATTAAAACGGTACTTTACGGATTTTATTCCAATTTTACGGATTTTATTCCGATTTTACTCATTTTATTCCGAGCTGGGTCGGAAATTTTTCCTGTACGATAAGGGCTACTATTTTTCCGATTCCTACAGGAAATCTGGTCTTTTTTTTTTTTTTTTTTTTTTTTTTTACAGTGTAGCTTTTTACATCATTTCAACTTGATACAGCTCATAAAATAATTTTGTCTACATTTTTCAGAAAATACTCCTCTGTGCGTCGTACAAGCACCTGATCTCTGATGAGACCCCGCAAAAAAGAAAATCATGCTGAGAAAAGTGTACATTGTAAAAAAAAAAAAAAAAAAAAAAAAAAAAAAATCAGACCAGTTTTTCTGTAGGAATCGGAAAAATAGTTGCCCTTATTGTAGCGGAAAATTTTCCGATCCAGCTCGGAATGAAATCCGTAAAAAAAAAAAAAAAAAAAAAGGAAACAGTCAATAAAACGGTATTTTACGAATTTTATTCCGAGCTGGGTCGGAAATTTTTCCGGTACGATAAGGGTAACTATTTTTCCGATTCCTAGAGGAAAACTGGTCGTATTTTTTTTACAATGTAGGATGAGTTATCGCATCGCCTCGATATCGTTCGTGTTTCTGGAGAAGCTCACATTCAACACTTATAATTGTGTTGAATTTAAACTTACAACTGTTGTTTTGATTTTCGATGAACAACAAGATTTGTACCTTTTATTTTGTTTCCTTTTAACCCTTTCAGGGGCGCCGTTTGCAGTGCGGAAATGCTTAATTTTAATGCCCAAACTGACAAATGGCGCCAGTAATTTTTTTAGTACAATTTCGATCTCATAATATACGTGATGAAAGGCTTATGTTTATTTTCAAATACGTTTATTCGTAAATTGCGGTGTGAATTAAATACAGTCGAACCTCGTTATTCCGACACTCCAATGACCAGAAAAATGTGTCGTCATAAGCGGAGTGCCGCGGTAACTGGAGTCGGAGAAAATATGTTTATAAAAAGCTGTATTTTTATTTAATTTAAGACAATTTTAAATTCATAACTGTTCTTGCAGTTTTAAGCAATAAAGCATCATTCTTAAACAAAATAATCACAAAAACAAAATTGAAAAGAATAAAAATTAGATTTATGATGACTTATTTTTTTATTGTTAAGTTTACATAAATAATTGAGAAATTAAGGTTTGCTTATCTCTAGATCTGCTTCCTATAATTCTTTTTTCGATATTATACAATGAATTCCAATCAATATGCGTTGTTTCAGAAATGGATTTTAGATAATTTCTGATCGTTTCAATTTGATGCAATGCTTTGGTTTTAGTCGTATGAAAAACGCCATGTAACCACAAGAAAGCGCCGCCTGACCCGAACAAAAAGACCGTGAGTAGACTGATACGTCTATCTGGAGATTAAGTGGGATATCCATAGCATGTGGGTTTATTTATTCAAAGGATTGAAGTAAATTTTCTCATTTTCCTAATGGGTATTTAATATACTTTTGTGAAAAGTTTGGATAAAACATTTATTTCTTAACTCTTAATTTCCGTGCTTATAAGTTGGATTATGAAAAATGGACAATTTTTTTAAACCGTCGGGATATACGGAGCTGGGAATTATTCAAAGGCGTAAAATCAGGAGTTTATTTACATTAAACAGAATTCGGGACTGTGAAAAACTTATGTGATATTCGGAGTGACGTGAAAACCGTGTGTCGGAATAACGAGATCCGACTGTATTTGAACATTTTTGGAGTCGAAATGCCTGGCCACTGTAAGGGTTAATATCCCTATAAAATCGGGATATTCATTTATGCACGCCCTGCATAATTAAATGTACTGTGTGGTTTTCCCCAAATTGAAATTCAGGACTAACATACCATTTTCCCAATGTGTTTAGAATACAACTGAGTGCAACTTAATCATGAGATGTGTAACAATATATAAAGGTTTTGTGTTCAGTAATATGGGTTATTTTAACATAATGTGTCAGGATAAGCAGATTTATTATCATTCTACGTTATCTAAAATTTCATTTTACCCTCATTTAATCAGCGAAAAACATTGGATTCGAATTCTCCTGCTACTAATTGCTGAATCTCCTAGTGAATTAACGCTAAGCAAATAATTCAAGGTTTTATTCAAATACTACAGAGATTGTATATATAATAAGAACATAGAGAAAGTGGAGAGTGAAATTCTCACGTGAGATGAATCTTCGCTACACATTAATGTCTGAAAACTGAAGAAAAAGATAAATTTTTAGTCTTCCCTTTCTAAAATTTAATGTGAAAAAAGTATTTGTTTTGATATTCATTTCATTTAAATCTTTAAACTAATGTAAAATGTATGTATAAATATTATCTTCTTTTCAATAATTTGAATCCAATTCAAACATGCTATTTCGCAATTGTTTTTAAAATGAACTATAATTGACGTGAGATGTAACTGGATCTTGGCTACACATTAATGTCTGAAAACTGAAGAAAAAGATAAATTTTTAGTCTTTCCTTTCTAAAATTTAATGTGATGAAAGTATTTGTTTTGATATTTATTTCGTTTAAATCTTTAAACTAATTTAAAATGTATGTATAAATGTTATCGTCTTTTTTGAATAATTTGAATCCAATTAAAACATGCTATTTCGCAATTGTTTTTAGAATGAACTATAATTGAACGTAACTAAATTAATCATGCGACACATTACAATATATCGTCGCTTCAGAGCAACAGTAGGTAATAATCGAATAGTAGGTAATAATCGAAAATAAGATGTCTGTCTTACTGCTATCAAAAACTGTGTCTGCATCTAGTGGAACAGCAAGGAAGTTTTATATAACATATCTCAGATATAGTATTACACATATCCACTGTTCTCGCCACCGCTCGCCTTTGCGCCAAATTCTTCATTTGGCGAGTAAACCAACAGTCAAATTCGCCAAATTGCGAGTGCTCAGTTTGTGTGTTTGTGTATGTGGTGTGCCAATACAGTCGAGATTCTTAGGCGCGTTACTGAACGATTGATGTCGCTTTACATGTTCAATCGCACCGTGCCATTTACATTGCTCTATATATAGAGATTATCACTCAACACCAATTTAGTTTAACAACAGGCAAAGACACAGAAAGGATTATGCGATAGGTATTTCTCTATTGTCAGTTAATCACTATCTATGCTCCAGCGTCGCGGCAGTAAAAACGTAAACAAAATTACTCGCATTAAGCGATAAATAGAGAAAATTTTTGCTGAAATGCGATTTTGAAATTAGCCATTTACTATGCTGTTTATTAAATATATGCGAAGTATCATTGGCCGGTGAAATTTTTTCAAACAGTTAAGAGTCGAAATCTCATAGACATGTTTAGTGTATATTTTCACAACGGTAAATCAAAGATTGATGTATTTAATTTTTATTCATACTGCTAAAAGAATGTCTGAAACATTTACACATTTAGGAGACATTTAGAAAGTACTTATTTTTAATAGTTTCGGTAGCGGATACTCGAATTTCTATTATATAAGCAATTAAAAAATTAGGTTATAATAGAACATATTGAAAAAACGGTATACAATAAATGATTAAAGATAGATTTTCAGGGTTTCACGCTGAACCTATTTTGCTAATATTTTTGTTCATTTGGCTACTGTTTTTCATTTCTTATTCGCCAAATCGCTAATGTTGGTCAAAAGCCAGCGAGAACACTGCACATAACTTTGTGTTTCAGAAGTTGTTCCACTAGATGCAAAAACAATTCTCATTTTTCATTATTACTAGATGGTAGATTGCTCTGAGGCGACGATATAAGGGTTTACCACTCAATAAGATAGGCTATTTTAAAATAATGTGTCAGGATAAGCAGAAATTTTTGCATTTAGAGTTAACTAAAGTTCAGCCCAATTTAACCTTTTACCCGCCAACATTCCACAAGTGGAACATAAACTATGTGGTGCTGCATCTTTTTAAGTATTTGTTTAATCTGTTTGAAATTTTAAATATATCTTTTTAAAAGATGTGTTTTAATGGATTAAAAATTATTTTTTTTATAATTTTTTGTGGTTTCTATTTTGGAGCTTGTTGAAATGTGACAAAAAAAGTAAATGTAGTATACTGTGCTTTTTACTCTATGTATAACTTTAGAATTCAAATGCGAGTGCTCTGATGATTATTATTGTATTGCTTAGTGTTGTTTATTACGTTTTTATGCATAATTGAATGTTTTATCTTATTTCGATTTTGTTTTATGGTCCTTTGAATGCCAATGTTCCACATGTGTAACGTTGGCGGTTCAGAATACAAAATTATCTTATTGTTACTTTTTTTAGGATCTTGATCATTTTTACTGGGCTCCCTCAGGCGATTATTTTTTTTAATTATTTCCGTACCAGTATTATTAAAGAATAAATTTTATGATATATATCTCTTTCAACTGTTGCCAAAGTGTCTGTGAAATATTTTTGAACCAACAAACGCCAATAAAATCTACAAAAGAATTGCAAAAATACGAAGGAGGAGATTTTGATTTTTATAGTGAAGACAAAGTTGTTTGTGTACGATGGAGCGACAACATTGTCGTTACTGTTATATCAAATTGGGAAGCTACCACATCGCTAACTCAAAGTGGAACATGATATTCTCGAAAATTGAAGTGAGAAGTTTCAATCAAATAACCTCGATTGATTAGATTGCATAATTAGAATATGGGTAATGTAGAATTTTTGGATTATTTGCTTGGAACATATCGTCCAGTACTTCGATGATAAAAATGGTGATGAAATCTGTTTGCAAATGAACTAAATAGGGCTGTTGTTACTTGTTATACAGTAGGTTCAAAAGAAACCCTAAGCCATTTGGAGTTTTTTCGTGAAATTGCGACTGTTGCCATAAAAATTGGATTTGATGTTGAGAAAGGGAATAGAAAGTCCTACTGCTCCAGTAAGTATGAACATTATCAAATCATTCGGTAGCTATTGTTTTTTGTTTACTACTCGGATTCTCAAATCGACAGAAAAACATGAATAAATGGTATAAATATTATGGAAAGCGTATGCATAAAACATGTTTTCAGGCCTTTCATAAACATTTTGCTGTTAGTGACTAGTTAACATGTTCCTAAAATTAGAAACATTTTTTACTTTACCTTGTTTTCTTTGTTTTGTTATGTGTGCAGTGCTGGTATGATTTCGAAAGAAAATTTCGCCAAAATGTACAAATGTTATTCGTACCGCCAACGTTCCACAAATGGAACATACCTGTAACTCCACTTCTATTTTACATAGCATCCCAAAATTCGATACGCAACCTTAGAATTAATCTAAATCGTCTCAAAAATTTTTCAAATTAATTTGACAAGCAGTTCATGGTGCGGCGGGTAAAAGGTTAATCAGAAAAAACATGGTTTCGGAATTCTCGATGCAATTAGCCTTTGATACTACTGCAGAATTAACTCTAAGCAAATAATTCAAAACCTTACTGAAATACTCGAGCATACCTTTCAATCTTGCTATAAGGTTAGTTGGGGTAACTAGAACCACGAGGAAACTGGGCCATAGGCTATTTTATAAAAAACTGTTGGTGTTTTTTAAGTTTTAGCTTTTGTGAACAATGCCCCTTAATCTCTACTTCCTAAAACAACGTGTATCAACTCAATCATAGCTCTCACTTTGCTGTGATAGGTTGTCAAAAATTTACATTTCTTTTTTTAAAAACAACGTCTATATGACTGAGCTTCCTCGGCTGATTATTAAAATACTGTAAGTACTTTTATTAAACAATAATTTTTTTTAAAGATGAGACATATATCTACATTAATATTATTAGGTATCTATACATATTTACTTCATGTTTCAAATGTAAGCCCAGTGTCCCAGTTACCCCATAAAAATTTCAAGAATGGGGTAACTGGGATATGTATGCGGGGTACCAACTGGACAATGCTGGATCCAGTTACCCCAATAGTTATAAATAATTTTTTTGTGTTTCTCTTACTACGGGAAGTAAATTTCTCCATTGTTTTTTGCTCACAATAAAGAAAATGATAGAATACCTTATTAAAATTATGTAATGAAATTTAAAAAAAAGTATATTGAGTGGTATCCAACCAAATTTCTTGGCCCCTTGAGAGGCGGTGATGCCGTTATGGCATCACTTAATTTTAATTCCTAATTGCCAAATTGGCACCTGAATTTTATAATGAAAATTTCACCTTTATTAAGTACGCGAAAATATACTTTTACTTGTTTTCAGATAGATTCTCTTGTAAATATTGGTGTCATTAAATTATTTCAACATTTAACGAATGCAAGTACCTTGCCCCTGAAAGCGAGATAGCCAGACCGTGAGTTTGTACTATACACAGGGGTCGCATTCTATAGGGGAATTTTTATCGTTCCTACCACTATTTTGAAAATAATATCTTCATCGCACCTTTCTGTAAGGGTTCTGGTAGGAACAATAGAATTTTCCCTATATAATGCGACTCCTGGATAAAGTACTTAAGTACTTACGTAGCCATTTGTTCATAGATTTACCTTGCAATTTTTTTCTTTAAAATACCCATGTGACTTTTATACTTATTATCTATACTAAAGTACATAAGTACTTCCTTAAGTTTTATGTTTTTGGTATAAATAAATCTAATATTTTCACTTTTAGTGCTTTTTTTAGACACATTGACAGCAAAGGTTTCCCTTACAACGCTGTTTATTGACATATAATTCACATGATCTGCCTGGTTTAAATTTTTTTAAGTTGTTTACACTTTTTCAAACAGGACCTGATATCCGATATGAAAAAGTATGAGCGCGTTTGGAACATAGACCCCCCCCACCCCTGGTCCAGTTACCCCATTTTTGGGGCAACTGGACCCATGAAGAAAGAAAGATGAAAGATGCATATTTTTATATTTTTAAATATTAAAATGTAATTTTGAGCATTTCTGTCTGATAGACGGAACCTAACTGAACACATTTACAGAAGTTCAGACTTTAATTCAAATGAACATTAGTTTTTTAAAGCTGAATTGTCAAAAGCTTCAGAGTCACATTATAAAATCATGTCCCAGTTTCCCCAACTAACCTTATTATTCCGTAAAATGTTTGTTAATTTGACTCAGGATAAACATGTTTCGAACTAGAATTTTATAAAATAAATTATACTAAATAAGTTCCATGTAGAAACATGAAATTAAATAATTAAAGATACATCAAAAACAATTTTCCGTTTAGAAGTATATTTAACCTGGTTTAAATTAAGTTTAGTCGGATGTTGGCAAGTATGATCCAGATATTCTATTTATTTCTCCTATATACGAGTATATAAAATGCAAATGAAAATTTCGATCCAGCTGCTTATGACTTAGGTTCTGCTAAATGTATTTTGATGCGAATTTCACTGTTAGATAACGTTTCAGGAAAGGTTTTAGTATAGAATATATTGTTCTACATTGCATAGTTAAAAAATTATGCAAAAACAAATCTATAAATATGTAACCAGGTTTTGAAACATTAGTCTTTTTAACCCTTTATCTACTGAAAGGGCATAGTAAAAAAAAAGTAAATATTACGTCATAACTTTTCTATTGCAAGATTTCCACGTCAAAAATAAAAATGAAATAAATAGTATGACGCATCTAAAGAAAAAGTAATACGTCATCCCACAAGTTATTATAAGTACCATTAAAATAACTTGTTTTAAAATTCATTTAATACACCGATTAGTTGTAATGCAGTTTAGAATAAGTTATAGATACATTACTTTACCTTGTTCCAAAAGCATTATTGGTTACACACAACAAAAACATTTTTAAAAGATGATTTATTTCGCCTTTGCATCTTTTCAGCTTTCTTGGCGTTGGCCTGGGGGTGTGGGGTTCATTTGGGAAATATTTCTGTATTTCTATTGTAAGAGCATTATATTTGTATATTTTCTAATTCTACAAAATACTAAGAAAAATATTTAAAATAAAAATTTTGTTTGGTGCTTTAAATATTGCACAAAATCCCTATAAATTCAAATTTAATTAATCCTTCTAAATCTTTCAATCCTTCTAAAATCCTTCTAAAATGTATTAAATGATTATGTAAACATTCTAAAGTAGTTTAAACAATTCACAAAAAATGCTTTAGAAGATAAATTTTCATGAATTCATAATTCAGTACGTAAAGGGTTTAAAGATTCTGATGAATACATTTCGATGGAATTTGCACTGATAACTAGACTTTTTTTGGAGGATGTTGTGCTAAATTTAATATAGTTAAGCGTTTCTTAGTTATGGAATTAAGGGGGAAATTTTGTAATCAGATAAACCGTATTATGAAAGTAAGCCTTTTTAAAAAAGTTCTACTGGTCGGATTTTGATGAAATTCGCAATATTAATTAGATACTTTTTCAGGGATGGTTTTAATATATTGCACATTATTGTATCGTTCTTAACCAAACCCTACTAGAAATGATCAACTAAAAGCGTTGGTTTTTAGCAGCCCAAATTTAATCAGACGAATTTAAAAATATAATAGTGCAATGACGTTTGTACAGTTTTCAACAACACGGAAGTACATTTCAAGTAAAGGTACATATTTAATATATAAAATCGAAAATTTGTCTGTCTGCCTGTAATTCTACACAAATCCAGAGTTCGGAAGCCAGAATTATGAAATGTTGCGTACATGTATATTAAAACACGGTCGAGGCAACTAAAGTAATTCGGAATCGAAATAATTTATAGTCAAATATTAATTAATAAAAAAAAAAACCAGCGATTTACCAGTAATTTCATATAAAATTTAAATTTTTTCGTTATAGCAGTTGCCAAAAATTACAAATCCACAATAAAATTCTTATCACAACAATTACTTTTTCATTGCGAGATTTCCACGTGAAAAATGAAAATGAAATAAATAGTTTGACGAATAAAAAAAAAAAGTAAATATTACGTCATAACTTTTCTATTGCAAGATTTCCACGTCAAAAATAAAAATGAAATAAATAGTATGGCGCATCTAAAGAAAAAGTAATATTACGTCATCCCAGCAAAGAAGAAATTGCTGGCCAGCAGCAAGATATGTGCTGGAAATGATGGAGAAGGGCTGGCTAATGGTCTTCCACTGCATGACCACTGCTGGACACCTTCAGTCAACTTTGCTGTTGGAAATCATCAGATAAAATTCTGATGGGCCTCCGTTTTATCTCTTGCGCTGGCCCACCACACCATGGAAGTGCACGAACTTTTGCAGTATTATTGCTGGGAACAATTACGATAGGTTGCGTAATTCATCTAAGTTTTAAAAAAAATTCACTAATTCTAATTTTTATTCCAATATTTTAATCTGAAGTGTAAAAATATTTAAACAATTGCGTTTCAAGCCTAACAAATAATAATTTATTAGACTTTTAAATATTTTGCCAAGTCTATATTAAAATAATAGTTATTTTTATCACTTTGTGGTAGATTAATGAATTTGAACACAAATCTGAAATGAATATCTTAACACAATTTATGCTGTCAAGCTTTTTTTTTAATTTGAAACTATAAGTAATATAGCACCACTGCCACCAACAAATAAATAAGTAAATGAATAAATAAATAAATTCTTTATTTCAACGCACATTTTTTTTCTTCTTAAATATGGTTTTACTAAGTTACAAAGGATTTCGGTTTTCGTAATTTACATAGTTGAGAATCAATCAACGTATAAAATATATAGGATTTCTCTACAATACAATAATTTCTACAAGTTTAATAATTGGGAACGCAAAACAGAAAATAAACATACTTGAAATAGTGTATTGAGAGCTTGAAAACAACGAGCATTCGTAGAATACGCTGAAAGTTCATACCCGATCGCGAAAACCAAACAGCACCGTGCACGTTTAGTACTTGGGAGGGTGACCGCATGGAAACAGCTGCAAGTTCAAATATTTCTATAGACATTTCTATTATAGACACTTCTGTAGCTGTTAGTGAAACTAGCTCACAGAAAAACGGTCCATTATTCAATAATAATGTTTCTAAAACTTTTTTTATAGAATTCTATAAGAAATTTTTGTAAGGGAGAGTGCTGGGCCAGCAAAAGAATATCAGTAGGATAGGTGCTAGCACTGCAGGAAAAGTGCCGGATTGAAGTAATGTGATGGCATCCAATTCTGGCCTGCTGTTGGCCATCACTGGATGGGCCAGCTGCATTTCGCACCGACACTTTCGTACTGGTTTAAGTAATGGCACCATTACACTTTACCGCTGATGACAGTGCTGGCTGCCATCTTTTTTCCAGCTGGTGGCCCACTATTTCTTTCTTTGCTGGGATAACTTTTCTATTGCAAGATTTCCACGTTAAAAATGAAATAAATAGTTTGACGAAAAAAAAAATTGTAAATATTACGTCCTATTGGAGATATAATGGACGTCAGCAGGTGCATAAATAACATTATACGAGTTTGAAAAAGGTATTGAAACATGATGAAAACCCGTTTATGGAAATAATCGCATATTTTAACATTTTGAGGTACTCTGAATTTGTTTTCGCCATTTTTAAATATATTGCATATATATAGGTGTCTGCATGCGTGTAAATTAGAATTTTCAGAAAGATTTTGGTGCCAAGAGCTCATTCTTAGTGAAGAACTGAAATAAAGATAGCTTAACTGCTTTTTTTTATTGTTTGTTTTATACTTTATGTTTAATTTTGAAAGTGACGTTTCAAAACAAACATTCTTAAAGTCCCGGGCAACTCCGGGTGCTTTAGCTAGTTGCTTTATAACACAAGGCCAAATTACATATATATTTCTTTTCCTTCAAGTAGTCAAGGCAGTATGGAATTTTACATAGCAAAATTAATGGTAGTTCTGGAAATCGGATTTCTTTATGTTTTTTGGGTCGCTGAATCCGAATTTGTAACTTCCCACCAACATTTCACCCGGCAACACCCCCCCCCCCCAAAAAAAAAAAAATTGGTAAAAAGCCCCCCCCCCCCCCAAAAAAAGGTTTTTATTAAAAAAATCAATTTTTTTATTATTTTAGGGGAAAAGTATCTAGAAATTCAGAAAGTAGACAAAATTTGCAACAAATTAGGTATATGACATTATGACTTAGGATGAAGGGGAAGGGGGGATCTGCCTCGGAACATGCGCGCAGTGCTGCGTGGATTAAGTTGCGCAATTCCACTTAACCACTCACACGTTTACATTCGCCCTCCCATCTCCCCTCCGAATTTTCCTTATAAGGTTTACTTTAAGTTTTTTGGGTCGCTGATTCCGAAACTTAACTTACCCCCAAAATGTTACCCCTCGAAAACCCCCCCAAAATAGTTGTTATTAACTTAAATTTCTTATTGTTTTAAGGGAAAAGCATTACGAAATTCAGAAACTAGACAAAATTTGCAACAAATAGGATAGATGACATTATGACGTAGGATAAACGGGTTGAGAGGGGGCTGCCTCGGAACATTTCCCGCGCGCTTTTCTCAAAAACCACATTTTTTCAAAAAATCAATTTTTTGGGGGGTTGCCGGGTGAAATTTTGGTGGGACGTTACAAATTCGGATTCAGAGACCCAAAAAACATAAAGGGAGTCAAAATCCAGAACTAGTATTAATTTTTCCAGGTAAAATCCCCTATTGCCTGGACTTCATAACTTAGTGCACGTAGCGCCGCAGTGCATGTTCAGAGGCAGCCCTCAACCTCCCCGTTCATCCTACGTCATAATGCCATATATCCTATTTGTTGCAAATTTTATCTAGTTTCTGAATTTCGTAATGCTTTTCACCTAAAACAATAAGAAATTTAAGTTAAAAACAACTATTTTCGGAGGGGGGGGGGGTGGTCGAGAGGGAAAATTTTGGGGGTAAGTTAAAAATTCGGATTCAGCACCCAAAAAACTTAAAGTAAACCTTATAGAGAAAGGTCGGAGGGGAAATGGGATGACGAATGTAAACGTGTGACTGGTTAAGTGGAATTGCGCAACTTAGTTCACGCAGCACCGCGCGCATGTTCCGAGGCAGATCCCCCCTTCCCCTTCATCATAAGTCATAATCTCATATATCTAATTTGTTGCAAATTTTGTTTACTTTCTGAATTTCTAGATATTTTTTCACTAAAAGAATAAAAAAAATGATTTTTTTAATAAAAACCTTTTTTTTTTGGGGGGGGGGCATTCCGGGGGAAATTTAGGTGGAAAATTTAAAATTCGGATTCAGTGACCCAAAAAACATATAGTAAGCCTTTTTCCAGAACTACCATGAATTTTGCTATGTAGAGCTCCTATACGGTCTCTATTGCCTGGACTAAAGGTCCTTTGGAGAAACCCAGCAGCGTAGCGAGTGAAGTCGTCAAGTCTAAAGTAAAAGGATAAATAAAGTGGAATGTAAGATTTTCCGGACGGATGCAACCGGACCTTGACTACGCAATACAGGTAATGCAAAATGAGTGGAATAAAATGACTGAGATTCCTAATGTATTTTGTTCTATTCATTTTTTATCATCATGTAATGTCTGAGGAAAAAAAGGTATGCAGGAAGACAAAATTTGACTCTTTGTCTCTTAAATGTTTAATAAGGAAAAAGTCGTCCTTTTAATTTTTCTTTCATTTAAACCTTGAAAGTTAAATAAAACGCATACAGGATTAGCCCAAATGATTCATCGAGTTTCAAAAGACTGTTTATATACTAGTATGCGACGTATAAAGACATTGATGCTTGAAAAGATACATATACTCACTAAGTTTCTGGTACATACTACAAATGTTCAATGTGTGAGCCTTTAGTCACTCGGCACACATCCCAACGGTAATGCAGTTCCGTCCATGCGTTCAATAGCGTGTTCTATCAATGTCCATCACAGCAGCAGTGATGCGTTTTTACAAAGCTTGCAGCGTTGTTGGCATTGGGAGTACATAAACTTTGTCCTTCACATAACCCCACAGGAAGAAATCACATGGCGTAAGATCTGGTGATCTCGGGGGACATGGCAAGAGATTAATATCACACAGAACAGCATTGCCGCCATCTTGTATAGTGGCATCACAGGACTACTGTCTAGCGTGCACGTAAGCCACGAGGCGGATTTTTAAACATGGTGAGTGTGTGTATCTTGTCATGTATCACCCGTTATTATAGGTCATATACCTCTCACTACATATTATTTTGAAACCCGATAAATCATTTAGGTATATTAAATGCCCTCTAGTTTTGAACAATTTAAATTCATTTATAACATGCTATTTTCATAATGCTGTTAGAATAAATTACAAGCGGATATAAATATGTTAGTTATTATATACATTGCAATATATAAAGGTTTAGAATTCGGGTTATTTTAACATGTTGTTTCAGATTAAACGGATATTTTAACATATTGTGTCAGGTTAAACAGTTTATTATTCTATGTTAAGTCAATTTTAGCCGATTTAATCAGAGAAAAACACGAGAACCAAATTTTCGATGCTACAAACCGCTAAAACCCGTACTGAATTAACTCTAAGTAAATAATTTAAAGGTTTATCCAAATTCTGAGGGAAATGCATGCATAATAAAAGGACAGGAAATATAGAGAGTAGACATTTCAATGCATTTGCAACTGGATAATTTTTGGACATTTGGTAACACATGGTCTTAAGCTCTAGAAATTGTTACTAATGCTATAAATTTGATAAATGAAAATAAAGACACACGTATTTCAATAATTAATTCGCTTACAATAACCAGAAGAAGATGTCTTTACAAAGATTAGGCGATAGATTGCCAGTTATATTAATTCAACCATTTTCATTTCAGTTTGGCATGTTTCTTTATGTTACCTCAAATGTTATTTTACGTTACCGTAACATAGAACTGTTTATTGTTACATCACGAAGGACATTTGTGCTGTTGATTTTAAAAGTGGGGCAAATGCATTTTATTTTATCGCGGTATGTATGAATGGGAACGGGTTTTTAAATATTCGTAAGCAGTATATCACTTATTTTATATTCTTTGTGACTTTACTCCATATAAATTTACTCCAAACATGTAGTAAACTAATGGTTATTCCTGTTAGCTGAAAAAAATCATAGTGTGTTTAGGTGCTAAAAGACATGCCCCACAGCCAAAAGCAGTGATTTCTTGAAAACTTTGATCTCCTTCAAATGGAACATAACTATAGGAACAAAAAATTGAACATTTTATTTTATTTACATATTTATTTTATTTCAATATTTCATTTTCCTTCAGTTTTAAAACAAAAAATATTTTAAATTACTATTTTGATCTATTGGATGGAGCAACACATGCAGTCGGGTATTATAGTCGGGTATTTATATGCTATTAAAGCTATATCTCAGAAAGTGACATCTAGTGTTAAATTTAAACTTAACAAACTGACATATGCGCTTGTTGTTTATAATGCAAATATACAAAATTTTTCTAAAGTCTCTATACATATTTCTACATAAATTCTAAATTGGATTTATTTGCGCGTAGTCTTACTGATAAGATCTAATTCTATAGAATGCATTCAAGAGAAGCATATGGATAGAAAATAAGCTATTATTGCAGTAGCTATTAAAAAGTGGTTACACAAAGTTAAAAGAAATAATCGCGTTAACCCCTTGAGGGGCATGTAATTGCGTTTCTGTAATGTCGAAATCACACCGGAATCTGCAAAAAGACTTATTGCAAAACAAGGAAAAGCAATTTTAGGACTTTTTCCCACCAAAGTTAGAAAACTAAAATTTAATAAAAATTTTCCGGTGCAAATCTGTATTAATCGTAGGTGGGATAAAATATATACCACCGCACCTCAAGGTGTTAAAAAAGAAGATCATTCAAGCAGCCCTTCAACAACACAATGTGTTCTGGAAATAGTACAAGAAACGGCTACGCGTAGCCTTAAATTATCACCGCGAAGGCTCATATGAGAGTTCGCTATTCCGATTTTTAAGGTCTGAAAAATTATACATTCAGGGATGAAAGTGCTGCGCCACAAATGGCTGATTGATACCATTAAATTTTTATAGTATTCCTCACTATTTTTAATGCCATAATTTCTGAAATTTAAAGAGGCGAAGAATACTATTAAAATTTAGTGGTGAGAATCGGCCATTTGTGGCGTAGCGCTTGCATCCCTGTATGCATTATTTAAACAAGCATATCTCTCACATTCAAACAATGCATAAAATTGAATCTGAGGGCTATGCGGTACTGAATGATGTGTTACAAATTGATGGAAGATATGCAGAATGAGATTAGGAATGCATCCACTTAAGTTTTATACTTCGTAACACTACACCCCTTAACTCTTTGCTCGATGACCGAAATATTTGGCATAATTTGGCTCCATGGCCGGCATGGATCGCGTGAAAATAAATGTGGCACATGTCGGAAAATTTGAGGAATAAATTTTGATTATGTGCCACTGACATAACATTAAAAGTTCAAATGGAAGTCCGAGAGTACGATTGCTTACATAATTTAAAACATGTGATGATTTGAGTAGATCTCTTTCATCCATGGGCCAATACAGTGGATAAATCGTATCTTCAGTGATTTATAGTAAACTTGCTTCGCTTTATCTTACGCGTAGAAACAGGATCACTATATAATCTTACACCGTGCAGTGATGGAACAGTGTAGCACCAGAGAATCAATTGACATTGCAGAATTTTATTAGTATTCTTCGTCTAATTTCAGGACAGAATTTCTGAGATTATTCAAGGCGCAAACTGCTGCGCTTCTGCTCCATCCCTGACCGTGCTTTAAATTACCTGTCCTTAGTCGTGCTTTTCAATCAATTTTTTTTACACTTAAAATTCCTCCAAACATACCGCATAAAGTTTTCGACCGTTCTCAGATAGCATTCATGGTTTCGAAAACTGTCATTTTTGACGTTCTGTTTACTGTTTTGTAAGAGTATATGATATTAATCTAATAGCAGGGATATAGCAAGGGTTGAATTGCTGTATTTTCAAGAAAACCATCAAGCAACTATCATACAAACATACAAGAGTTTTTAAATACTTAAAAGCAAACTTTCTTTCGCCAACCAAATTAATCTTAACACATTCACGACGGGTGACGAGAATTCTCGTTTTCATTCAAAAAACTATGAGCGTGACTTCTGCCTGATAGAAAATGCATTTATATCATGTTGTCCATATTTTTTATATTGTAAGACATTTTATGTTAAATTCATACATTAAAAGATAGCTACTGATGCAAAAACTTGGGAAACCTATCTTGAACACCAATTTACAAAAGACTTTCGGAACAGGAAGGAGCTTCTACTGCTTTAAAATTCAGATTTGATAAAAATTGCCCGTCGGCAATGTGTTAATTTTCATTTTAAAATCAGAAACTCTCAATTTGTGTTGCACGGCATGAATGTTTATAAATTTATTCGCTTTCTGCGGTTTTAGAAATATGCCATATACATTTCCTTAGAGAATATTTATAGTTTATTTATCATCTATCTGACATATTTTAAAATTATATGAATAAATATGTTTCTTTGTAAAATTTTCTTTTTATGTTAATATATTTAATAAAAGTCTTAAAATATATGCACAAAATCTCATAATAACAGGAACAATTAAATCATTAGATGGAATTTTTTGTTTGTTTTTAATTTCGTCATTAATTTTATTCTTAAGGATGAGAGAGAATATTGCAAAACTAGAGAACAAAAATAATTTTCTGTCTCATTCTTTTATTTTTTCAAGGTTTTAAGATGTATTTCTACTACGGAAATCTGTGCCCCCTCCTCTATTTTCGTCAATCAAAGATACCCGACAAAACTGAGAAAAACGTGTCATCGCGAAAATTCGTTCAATGCTACTCATTCAATCTTCGAAGGATATTTATTTTATGACATCGAATACAAATTTTTTACACTTTGAAATATTATGTTCTCTTTGAAAATATTTTATTATGAACGACGTTAGAAATAACGTATTAGAAAGAAACCTCCAAATCGCAATGATTTAAATATACTATTTATTATTCTGAATCATAGCAATGCATATCGTTTTGTATAAACTATTCTTTTGAGATTTTAATGGAATTCATCATATTACAACGTTGTGTATAGATATCTTAGGGTTTCTTTTACTGGTATATTTTCGTAATACGAACACCATGCATTATAGTCGTATCTCATGGAGTTCATGTGGCGAAGCCCTCATTCGAAAAATGAAATGTTTACTGCAATGCGAAATATATATTTGTAATTTTATGCCAGCAGTTTAATATGAGTTTCATTTTATTACTTTATTCTATAACAGTTATATGTTCACTTATTTTAAGTATATATTTGAGATTTAATAAAATAGTTCTTAAAAGTCTGTAATTTTCAAATGTTATATTTTTTAAATGCTCATTTTACTATCGACAATGTTTTTTCTTTTATTTTTCAAATGTTTCAATTCACGTGATTTTCATTTTGCGCCAACTATTACACTTGGCGACAATGGTGTTCGTATAACGGAAAATACCCTTTTACTTACAAGGGGACCACCTAACATAATGTAGATGGTTCTTGATGAAATATACACGGTGTCTATAAAAGAATGTTCCAGTTTCAATGGTATATTATAATAGTTTAATTTAGACTATTTACAACAAATCATGCATCACATTGAAAGTAAACCAACCTAGTTTTTAAAGTGAAAAAAATATATTACTTCTGTTTATAATTAATTAAAGTAAATCAATTTATAGTAGTGGCGCATGCTCTCAAATGCAATTTAAATCATGTTATCTCTCGTGATTTTGTGTTTATTTACATTACTGAACAGGAACTTTTATTATGCTCGAAACGTTCATGTTTTATAAGTGATTTTCAACTTTTAAATTAATTTGTCTCTATTTCTGTAATTATTTTTAATTAACACAGTTTTCCTTACAAACGTTCAATATGTGCATCTTTAGTTATACGGCACACATCCAGCCAATTCCAATTCTTCCCTACTTCGGTTAACAAGCCCGGAGTAATGGAAGCAATTGCCTTTTTAATTCTGTGTCTTAAATAGAGCAAATCATTAGGTAGGAGCGGAAAGTAGATGCGTACTTGGCAGCGTAGACGAGTACTTCGGAGTACTTGGCAGCGTCGTGGTAGAAATTTCATTCATGGATTGAGTGGTCATTGCTTCAATACCCATTTGTGGCATTCATTTTATTTTAATATTTGAAACAATATTATTAAATATTATAGCTACAAATTTTAATTTATTTTGTTTTATTAGGATTTTTTTCAAACATATTTACTTTATTGGAATCTTTTATGAAATGAAAGATGGTAAATCGCCTATAGAATACTATCAAATGCAAATGAAATGGCCATAATAGAAAACATGTTTCATACAAAAAAATGTTTTATAGCAAAATTTTTGTGAAAGGCATTTATGTACTAAATTTAAATGCACGAGAACTTTAAAAAATCGTCGGAACTATTAAAAATGAATAATATATTAAAAAAACATCCATAAAACAAGAAAGAAAAAAATAATAATAGAAAAAAAACTTTATTCATGTTCTATAGATTTCTGGTTACGTAGCATAAATATTTTTAAAGGGTCAAGTCAAAGATAAGCGCAGATATTTAATTTTCGTGGGAATGTAAAGTGTATTTGATTTTTTTAACGAACAAAAATCAGTTTAGTTATATCTATTGCTTAAAAAATTATTGATCGTCATCTAACGTAATTGTAATTAATCTATCCTTAACAAGCTTTCACCTGTTTACAATAAATTACTGAATTTTTTATTCCAAAGGATCTGATTGTATATTGCATCATAACAAAATTACTCCTCTATCACAATGATACCAAGAAGTCAGACATACTGTCGATCATTAGTGTAAACTAAATTTTGAACTCCAATATCTTAAAAATTAAGGGTCATTTAAGCCTTTATCTACTGATGGTACATGTAAATACCACTCACTTTAAACTTCCATCCCATAGTGAATATTTCTAATATTCTAATGGTACTTTGCAAAAACATTCTTTTAACTCCACTTTATCAGGATACATAGCAGCAGTAGTTCTAGGTTTGTTATTTTAGTGAGGAAGCAGGCTTTCTTTGAAAAGTCTCTGTGTTTACTGCCGACATTTTGTATTGATTGTCTCGCTCGTCTTTTTATCGCTGCAAACACAGTAAAGGATTTAAGATAAGTGTTGGATTTTTTTTTACTTCTTCATTATGATCCTAGAATACAATTTGACTTGCTATTTTAGGTGAACGGTGTACGTATTTGATTTAACAGTTGAATTCCTCAGTGGTACTTTTAGAAGTATCGCCAGTACACTGGGTGTTGGAGAAAAACTTCTTGTTTCTTTTTCGTCTATGTAATTATCCATCGTTTTTACCTGCTTTATAACGCAATTACTAAATTCTAGTGTAGTAATGATTTTACTGGTATTTCTTTTCTTTTTCATTATTATTTTTTATAGGAAATCGAGAAAGTTTTGGCACTGGCTCTTTTTTGCTATGCTAGAAATGGGAAATGTAAATTCATGTATTGCATGCATGGAGATGCGGGAGAACATGTTGTCCCTGGAACATAGGCGTCACATAACTAAAGAACTGCTAACAAGTTCGAAATCTAAAAAAAAAAAAAAATTAATGCCATCAAATTTCACTTTTTATTCATTTTTTATGTGTAAAATCAAACTGTGTCAATTTAATACTTTTTTGTTGTTAACTTGCGAATGTCTTCTTGTTATTTAGCATTTTAAAGAATTTAAACTTTATTTGAAAGACCATGTGGATTTTCTGTTACGAGAATATTTTAGGCATGGTGTACTGACGGTATTTTAAAGTACCACTTTAAATAATTACTTCTCACGAATTAAATTTCTCACGGGCGAGATTTTTTTTATGTATATCCTTCAATTTTATTGTAGTAATTGAAAAAAATATTACTTGAAAAAAATTGCAGTAAATCATAATGCAGTAGATAAAGAGTTAAAATAATGCCATCATGATAGTTAGTGATAGGAACTCTAAAATATGTTTCAATTTCATCAAACTCCACGAGAGTCATATTTGGCGTCACTTTATCTTCACCGTCACAGTATCATCAAAGAATTGTTGAATAGCCAAAATATTTGTAAGCTTGAATAACATGATTATTTCATTATCCTGGAATTACATTTCTGAATTTCAGTATTTCAAAACTAAAGACTAAAAAAATATTTTCCATCTCATTCCTTGAATTTTTAATGTTTCTACCACAGAAATCCATTTCTTCCTCCTCCTTCATTTTTCGCCAATTGCAGAGACCTGAAAGAGCTATGAAACGCGTACACACTCGTTCTTTGTTACACATTCAGCCTTTTAAAGAGGGTTTTTCTTTGTTAAAGAACGAGTTTGTCCATTTTGAAATAATAATTTCTCTTTGAAAATGTTTTATAATGAACGATGTTGGAAGAAAATATTCCAGAAAAACGCCTATTAGTTTATTATAACTCATTTAATCAGAAAAAATGGAGAAATATTTTTCGTTGCAAAAACATCATAAATATAAAAATACACGGAATGAAATTTAAGTTTCAAACTAGATAGCATCCATCAAAATTTCACGATATACAACTAAAATGTTTCATTATAAAATTCTTGAATATTTAATAGTTTGCTTTTAAATTAATGAATTGATTGTTCAAATCTTGATGAACTGCTATAGTGTATAAGTGATTCCTATACATTTAAGGTGATAGATGGTGCTGTCAGTCTAACCTAACGAAATGAAATAATTTCAAGTTTGTATTTTGTAACAAGTATTCATGCTTTTTATCAGAAGTTTAACAAAAAATATTGGTAGAGAATTTACTTTTATTTACTACATTCTCTCTCTCTCTCTTTTTAAAAATATTAATGTTTAATATTTTCTTATTTTTTTAACAACACGGCAGTTAAAAAGTCTCATTAACTTTATTTTTACCAGTCTTATTCTAAAACCATAAACTTAAAATTTATTGATAGCAGATTTACAATATATATTTTATATTTACTTTAATTTAATACTACGTTTTAATACATATTTTAATTATTAAACCAAGGTAAACAGGATATAAAGGCAATTTCTTTTATAGTTGTTATATGAATATTTTTCTCTTTTTTCTTTTTCATTTTTGATGGAAATGAATGGCAAACTTTTCTATTCACATACGCATATATGTATTCTTGATAATAGTCAGAAAATATAGCAAAAAAATTGATAATTATAAATATTTTAGCTTAAATATTTTTAATATAAAATTAGTATTTTTTTTTAAATATTGTTGATTGTATTTAATTAAAAGGTTACGAATAATAATACAAAATACAAATAACATAACTTCCCCTCCCGAAAAAAAATGATATTATTGAAATGAATAAAAGCATACATATATGATCCTGATAATGGTCATAAAACATAGCAAAAGTTGTAGATCATTTCACTTTATTTAATTTATAATTATAAATATTTCACCTTAAATATATTTAAAATAAAATTAGTATTTTTTAAATATATTGTTGAATGTTAAATTTTATTCAATTATAAAGCATTCGAATAATAATAACAATAATAAATTGAAATCATATAATTTCTCCCTCTGAAAAAAAAAAAAACACTATTAAAATGAATTAGAGCCAAAAATAAAAATAAAATTGTTCTGTAACCGGATCTCGTCTTACTTTACAATAAAACTGATCAGTTTCTAGATTTAATTTTACTCGTGTGCAGTCACACCATTTTGTACTCACGGGAAATTTTACCTGAGAGTTTTAATATATATATATATATATATATGATTGCATATGAGGATGGGAGTTTCAACACTCGCCTTATCCAAAATTAGAAAAATTGAGTTTTTTCTATCAATCTATTCTATTGGTGAATTTCTATAAAAGAAAACAGTACAATCTGAAATAAAACTAGTTTTATAATGTATTTCTGGCATTGTAAAATCTTTGTTTGCAATGAAAACCAATGGATGCAAACAGGGGTTTTTGCGATTTCCCAAAATTTGATTTTCTGGATAAGGAGAGTTTTGAAACTCACGTTTTCATATATAAAATATCACGAGTTCATCGTTAAAGTCTTATCTTTATCATAGGATACATCTTTAGCTTTATTTTTATGCATAAATTCCAATATTTCAAAACAAAAAGAAAAAAAAAATAATTTCTTCTATCTCATTCCTTGAAATTTTGAACTTTTCACTATATATTTGCGATACAGAAATCTATCTTTTCTCCCTAGTTCTTTCAGCCTACGTCAATCGCAAAGACCTAAACGAATTGTGAAATACAAACACATCTATTCTGTGTTACTCATTCAATCTTTGTATGATATTTCTTTTATGACATCTAGTACAGAATTTGTCCACTTTGAAATATTATTTTCTCTTTGAAAACATTTTGTGATGAATGAGGCAAGAAAAAAAGTATTAGAAGAAAACCTCTACACCGTAATAGTTTAATTTACTTTTTTACTCTGCCTGAAATTGGAAATAAATATTGATTTTGATTAATATATAATAAATTGCAATACATAATGTTTGGTAAAATCTATTAATAAATGTTTGTTTTTCATTACGTGTTTTGCTAATTGTATTTATTGTATTATCCACATCTCTTTTAGAATAACGTCGGAGAGAAACTATTGCATTCATAAGAGATCGGAATATATTTTACTATATTGGATTTGATTTTAAAAATTTCATTAAAAAATATAACTGGATGTGAATTTGGTTTTTAAATAAAAAGAAATTCCATTCCATTAAAACGCTATGATTATTATATGAAATCTGACAGGATAAGAAATAATTTATAATTAAGATTTTATCAAACTATATATAAAAATCACTTCAAAATATCAAAATACCCAATAATTTCTATAAGTCATAGAGATAAATTAAAAAAAAAGGCAAAATACCTTTATTTATTTACCTTTCGAGATGTTACATTGCAACAGACGGCAACATTCTCAAGAAAATAAAATGATAAAAATATTTTCGCAAAAATTCAAATTGAATAACTAGTAAACAATAATGTAAAATAATTCTCGTTCACAATTTTCTATTTTTAATATTGCAGTTAATTTCATTATCCTTGCGTTCGCGGGACTTTTGTTTTTGTTTACTCGTTTTTCAATTTGAATTTTTTGCGAAAATATTTTTATCGTTTTATTTTCTTGAGAATGTCGCCGTCTGTTGCAATGGAACATGTCGAAATGTAAATAAATAAATGTATTTTGCCTTTTTTAAAATTTGTGTTTATCACTTATAGCAATTATTGTGTATTTTGATAAGATTTTATCTCTGTCATGATGTGATGTCTGGAGAACGTTTTTTTAGCTTTGAGCTGGCGCACCGCTGGTCACGTGACGCGCGGGCATGCAGAGAAGGAGTAAAGATTCTGTTTTGAGAGTGATACTATGCCGTGCATGTGTGCTGGCGGGAAATATATAAAAACGAAAGTGAAAGGGCACGGGATAGTAAGAAATTTAATAGGTAGTTAAAGTAAAGATTAGTTAGTGAAAGGTGAATATTGAGTCAGCGTTGCGCACTCGAAACCTATACCTATTTGTACAGATTCGTTGTCGCCATTTGTGGATCATCGTTATGTCCTCGTCGTGTAACGTCTTTCTGTGTTTTTATAAATAAACTAAGTTTTGTGTTAAAAAAATAGTGATATTTGATCTAGGAGGATGCATCTCACATGAAGGGGGAACGACCATCACACATAAATTTATACTTACATTTTATTTCTGAGCATGAATTAAAACATTTGAAAACTAAAACATTATAAAGACTTTTTATCTCATTCCTTGAAATGTTCAAATACATTCGCTTCAAGAAAATCTATCTCTTCCTTTCTTCTCAATAGTTTTGGAAGACCATTTTGAACCACCTGATCATCAAGTCACTAAACTAATAGCCAGCTGCTGCGATAGTGATGGATGCAAGATGCGACAGGCGAGAAGAGTTTTCAGGAAATTCGGAAAAATTATGAATGAGTTTAAGTTGTAATTTTTAATCCAACTCAACGCAAAACTCACGGGTTTTAACTCAAAGAGCTCGGTTCTGGCGCAACATTGATATTTAGAACGGAAATCCATCTTTGCATCCGTTTTCTAGAATGAATGGGGTCTGAAAAAATTATGAAATATCTAAATCATGAACATGCATTTTATGTATAACACATTGTGAGTAAAAAAGAGTTTCTTTCGTCTCACTAAATACAAAGACTCTTCGATTTTCTTTTTGAAACCTCTTTATGATGAACGATGTTGGAGAAAATGCATTAAAAAATTGAAATTCGGAGCGGTTTATGTCTGTTTACTTTGTTAAATCATAACAATAAATATCGATTTTTGTTATTTTATGCGAGATTTCTATAGAATTCTACGTACCTCATTGGTGTAGCATATCAATAAATATAAATTTTGTTGAACGTTTCTTTTTTGAATTTCACTTGAGATTTAACATAAATGAACACTTTATTTCCATGTATATTATAAATAAAAAACATATCCGTGAGTAAATATGACATTATATCGGCAGTCGCAAGGGCCTAAACAATAAATGTCATTTTACTATAAATTTTATAATTTCTAAACATCGTACAATTTCAATGCTTACACAGATGAATGAATAAGGTGAAAATGGAATTTTAAATAGAATTTCTTTGAAAACTCTATCAATTTGCTGATTTTTTATGGTTTTTTAAATATTTTTCAAGCAGAAATATATTTTTAAATCTGCCTCTTTAGCAGAAAATTAGCTAGTTTGCAATTAAAACAATTTAAGTACTTCAGCAGTTATTTCTTGATGATATTCCATAACGGTATTAGCACTTCGACAATAAGTAAATAAATAGATTAATATAAATAAAACAAAATTTTAACAGCTATGTAATCAAAATTATTACTTAAATAGTAAAATAATCACAATTAAAAAGTTAACTACTCCATGGGACGAAATATTTGACCATTAAGCTCTTGCATTCGGCTAATAGGAAAGTATAGATTTTTCAAAACTTTATTTGAGTACATAATTGAATTTTTTTTCATATAAAAAGGCATTTTGGTATTCTTAGTCGGCAATCTGAAATAAAACATGTTAAATGTAAATTATATACTGGAGATTTTAATTAAAAATGGTTTTCACTTATGTTCTGTGTTAGGTTCTGTTAACCTAGAAAACTTGTGTTGGATCAACTTTTTTACCACAAACAGAATGTATTGTCATAGCCAATAAAAACATTATCCAGTATAAATTGCATTATAAAAATAACAATTTCTTTCAACTTTCCTGTATTTTTCCATTGTTAAATATTAAATGTAAAGAACTAGATTAGCTTCACATTTTTAGAAAATTTCAAAATTCAATACTGAGGTAAGCGAATTCGTAAATTTTACACCAAATGAATTTTTTTTCACAGTTTTCACTCACTAGTTTTAAATTTTCAAATATTTGTTCAAAAATGTTTTTATTCAATTTGCACTGCATAAAAAGGAATGTTCAAATTTTCTATTTGAATTTCTTATGAATTTTAAGAACACTACTTTTCTCAGTACCTACTTTTGAAGGAGACTTTCCCGCATTATTGGAATTGTATGTGTTTACTCTAAATCTCAACACAAAGTAAGTAGTGTTGTCTACGTACAGCTGTGGGGGAAAAAGTAAACACCCCTACTAACTGTGAAACCAATTATAATAGAAGGTACGAAACGATTAGAAATAAAGTCTAGTTTTAAATTATGTACAGTGGGTTGCCAAATTATTAGGACAGTCATATTTTTTGCTAGTTTTATACTTTGGGTGCACTTGACTGCGGCTCTAAGTGGTTTAAGTGTTGCAGGAATGTACTTTACCGTTCTCAACATCTCTATAATTCAACTTTTAAGTACTTTTGGTATGTTAAAAGGTTTGTTTGCTTTCTATAAATATTTTAATAACGGGAGAGACGCTGAGTCTTTTACACACGCAATAGTGGAAGACGTTTTTCTTTAATTTAAATAATATTCTTTGGTGTTTTTTGGAAAAGTTAAGAATTATATGTGAGTATTATCTTTCTTTTGTTGATTAAATATTTGTTTTTTGCGAAATTATTTACGATTTTAATTTATTTTTTATTTTTATTGGTTTTAGTATGGGTCGATTGATTTGTCCCCTATGAAAAAATTCGAGGTAAAACCCCTTCTTCTGCATACGAGTCATTCCCAAAGGAAGATAGCAGAACTTGCTGGAGTTTCCACGTCAGTAGTCAACAGGATAAAAATAAATCTGGACAAAAACCAGCCACTTTCGCCCAAACGAAAAGGTAAAGTGGAAGAAAACGCATAACAACTCCACGTACCGATAGGAAAATCCGGGAAGAAAAGTGTGGGACTCCTTACTCAGATCGTTCAAGAATCTGAAATAGGAGTTTCTAAGAGAACTGTGCACGGAGATTAGCGGAGGAAGGGTTGACAGGTCGTCGTTCAGCCAAGAAACCCCGGTTGACAGAAGCGATGAAGAAGAAGCGCATGTGAACACCGCCAGAAGACAGTTGATGACTGGAGTAAGGTCAGTTGCTAAGATAATTATTATTTATGCCATTTAAAATCATTTGTTTCTAAATTATTAACATATTTATTTTTTTCAGGTGTGTTTCTCAGACGAATCAACCTTTGAAATTTTTGCCGATAAAAGCGGCTTTGTCAGGCGGCGCCCAGGCGAAAAATACCGCCCTGACTGTATCGTGGAAAGTGTTAAAAACTCTGATAAAATAATGGTGTAGTCTGTCATAAGCGGTAAAGGGGTAGGACGCCTTTACATTGTCCAGGGAAACATGAAACAAGACCAGTACAGGCAAGTTCTGGAAACTCGGCTGCTGCAACAAATTCAAGAATGGTTCCCAGGTTATGAAGAGTTCATGTTTATGCATGATTCAGCGCCTTTTCATATAGCTAGAAGCGTAACAAAGTTTTTGGCAGACCACAATATCCCAATTTTACCTTGGCCTGGCAATTCTCCTGACATGAGCCCCGTAGAAAACTTATGGGAGATCACCAAGGCGGAAATCGCCAAAGATATGATTACAACGAAGGTACAACTCATCGAAAAACTAATAAATGTAACCCTAAAATAAAAGAAAGTGCCAGAAATGGCATAGAAAGAATGCCGAGACGCATCGAAGGACTCCTAGAAGCCAAAGGAAATGTCACCCAACATTAATATTCTTTACTTAACATTGATAAATTGAGTGTATTATATTTTTGTTGGGTTTTATTCATATAATACTGTGTAAATACTTAAACTAGTATAACAATAAAGCTTTTTAAACTTAAAAACACTGTTTATTTTCAAATTATATCCTAATACTGAACAAAAAACCTATACTTCATGACTGCCCCTAATAATTTGGCAACCCACTGTATATAAAATCTACTAAAAAACAACTTTTCAAAAGTAAAAAAAAAGCCAAGCAAAAAAAAAAAAAAGAAAAGAAAAAAGGGGAAAGTTGTGGCTAAAAAATAGTGTGATATCAAATTTCCAAGCTAATATTATGGTACTTATTTAACATTTTTTATTAAAAATTTACGATATGTAAGTCGAGTACCTAAGTATGCGCTGATAGAAAGCCTTTTCTCCTTTACTAAATACATCATAACGTGTTTCTGAAAATTATTTTTTTTTAATTATGCATGATGGGCTTGGCGGCCATATTTTACACAATTTTCTAAGCACACAAGTACATTGTTAAGATCGGAAATTCGAAATTGTTGCTAAAGCAAACATTTTATGTTTTTAATTTATGGAAATGAGTGCCTAGAAATTTGTGTCTTAAAATAAAGTTGAAGTAATTTCAGGTTTTATCTTATGATTCTCTTTTTTCGGAGGGGGTTAATTAATTAGTTAAAGCAGTAAAAATCAATTTGTTTTTTTTTTCTTCAAAATAAAAGACTTTCTTAATTTATCTGTCTGTAGCCAAAACTAGAAGTTCAAAATTCTTAATAATGCAAACATATTACGAGCTTGTCTGCTTAGAAATTTGTGTAAAATATGGAAAGATGGCCGCCAAGCCCATCATGCATAATTAAAAAAAATTAATTTTCAGAAACACGTTATGATGTATTTAGTAAAGGAGAAAAGGCTTTCTATCAACGCATACTTAGGTACTCGACTTACGTATGGTAAATTTTTAATAAAAAATGTTAAATAAGTACCATAATATTAGCTTGGAAATTTGATATCACACTATTTTTTAGCCACAACTTTCCCCTTTTTTCTTTTCTTTTTTTTTTTTGCTTGGCTTTTTTTTTACTTTTGAAAAGTTGTTTTTTAGTAGATATCAGTTCTTTTTTTTAAACAGATCATATATAATTGAAATAATTCTACTCGCTAAAATTAGTCCTTGTATAGCCTTTATAAGTAGGGAACAAACACAATAGTATACACTTTGTTTACCTATCATTCATTTTTTAGAGTAATTAATAATTTAAAAGTAAGGAAAGTCAATTTCTTCTTTCAAAGTATGTCTTTCTCAATTTATATCGCCTTAAAATTTTCTATGAAGGATGAAAATTTAGTAAAAATCAAATAGAGTCAAAATAAAATATATATTTACAGTTAGTCTGTCAGTTAATTGTTTGTTCTAACTTTTTTTTTTTGCTGACGGTTTTGCAAAATAAATTTATCTTTACAAATACCTACGGAAAATCCGAGAATGAAGCCCCGCAGGCATCTAAAGAATCGAAGATCTGTCTAAAGAAGTAAATCTAGCAATTCTAGACATGATGATGAAACATTTTTGATAAAAAAAATCTAAAAATTTAAAGATATAAACTGTACATATAACTTCATCTTCATTTAGATCGTGTTATAGAGAAGAAAGAATAAATATGTAATTTTACTCAAGTCTGTTTATCCATACCTATTTGCATAAATGTGAGAATATAATTTCGTATAAAAATTCCCGTAAATTGATTATATTTAATAGTCTATTATTAAAGGCGCATAAACATTAGAATAAAATTTTTTGCAATTAAAAATTGCCTGAAATCTATAGTCTTATCGTTCGTCAAATTTGTTATATGTTTTTTTAATACCCAGACACCTTTTCTAAACTCTGACCAAAGATCACAGAAATACTGAAATTATCCAAATACTTATACCTTTCTATCGTATTTCTTTTTTTTGAGTGGGGGGAGGGGTGAGGAAGGGCGCTTAAGAACTTCGTTTTGTTCTTAGAATTCTGAATTAATCATTGAAAAGATCTGCCTACGTAAGTCTTGTTGCAGAATTTTCATTAGGTAAGAGTTGCATCAACTTATACATCATGTGAATATATTAAATTACTTTTGTAAAATGCTAGATGGGAGCCATTGATATTTTCAGAGCATTTGCCTACATTTTAAACTTAAATTATTTACAACTATTCATTAATTTTCTATACGAATTAAAGAAGTCGTTGTTTCCATGGCAACTGTACCTTTCACTATTGCTTGTTTGTTTTATTGAACACATATATATCAGATCACGTGAGGATCACGGCGGGATTTAAACCCGCCCCCACCTACGTTCTCAAGCGATTAGCGGCGTGGTGTCTTATCCACTCAGCCACGGTGGGCCACTATTGCTTTATCTAATACCCAGATACTCAAATTTAACCAGCTGCGCTTAGAATCATGCTCATAACAGAGTACATTTATATGTAAGAGTGGTGACACATATGCACAAGTCGTGTACTCATATTCAAGTTTTTGTCCAAAGTACAGTAACTCAGTTTTCATTAATAGACGTGGAAGATTTCGATTAAACTAACCAAAAAAGTTTAAAAACATTGGCTTTCTGATTTGATTTTATTCAAAATCGTCTTAACCAACCAAAGTTAATGTCCGGGATCCAGAGTGTTTACTGCAAACATAAAAAAAGTTTTCAAAAATGCAGGCTTCTGATTGATCAATCTCATCGCGCTAATAGCGTGAAATCTATCTTGATCCCGGTCTATTCAACGTCCTTTAAATATTCGAGAAAGCCTTGACAAGTCAGGAAAATATCACATAAAGCAGGCAAAACAAAGAAGAAAAATCATTCATTGGCTGGTTCATATCCACGAGCCAATGAATGATTTTGTTCCTTTGCTTTGCCTGCTTTGTGTGATGTTTTTGTGACGCGTGTCAAGACTTTCTCAAATATTTAAGGGGCGTTTGTTTATTTCACCACCACGAAGCTATGAAAGGAGAGGAGCAGACATGTCAATCTTCCCGTGTGAAAAACTACATAAAGAAAACGAGTTCTTTCCCCCTCTTCTGCCCTTTTCTCTCTTGATTTTGACCGATAGCAGCCCATTTAGCAGTCTCCATAGCAAGATGCAGCTATATATGGCGGACGCAAGGGGGAGGGTGTTAGCGTGACCAATGACATAATAGGCCAGTTTATGACGTTTAAAAGTCACACGGAGTTGGATCATCTTTACACGATGATTAGTACAAAGCGGTGCGCCGATTTTTTTTGTGTCCATTGCCGTGTACAGATAATCAACTCCACACTTAGGAACAGCTTCAAATGACGTCATCTACTTCGAGGCAAACGAAAAAGGACAGGCTACCGCGGCGCTACAGCGTCTAGAATATATAGTGTGGAAATCCAATCAGTCGATCACAGCGATATCTGCAGGATATTTCCCAAAACTCCAAGACAATTTGGTCTTGACGCTGTAACATTTTTTTTAAACGTTTTATTAACTTACATTTGACCTGTGTGCTTGGCGTCAAACCCGCTGTAATAATACGATGTTTACTTTGAAATTTGAAAATATATAGCAGATGTCGCTGCGATAATCTCCCTGGATTTCAGCGTCAGTGCACATTTAAGGGATACACTTTTTAGCGGTTCTTGGATAGCAAATTTCCACATTATGTATTCTAGACGCTGTAGCGGTGCATTACACATGTCTCTTTCTTCTTTAAAAAATATCCTGCAGATGTCGATGCAAATGACTGTTTGGAATTCGACATCGTTGTACATTTAAGGGATTCAATAATTTCGCGCTTTTTTAAGTATTGCTGGGATAGTCGATTTCTACAACATATAATCTAGACGCTATAACGGAGCTATAGTATCTAGAAGATATAGTTTAAAAATCGGCTTATTAAAAAAGTGCTAAAAATTGTATCCCATAAATGTTGAAAGAGGCTGAACGACGAATGTCGATTACAGCGACATATGGTAATTCCAACATAACTATTTCAAAAGAAAATGTTTCGCTCAGAGAAGATCTAGAAAATGTTGCTCCTATCGACATTTGTCATTCAGTATTTTTCAATATTTATGGGATTCAATTTTTAGCACTTTTTAAAGAATTACTGGAATAGCCGGTTTCCACACTGTGACCGTGATCTAGGTAGATTTTTCTGTGTTATCGTAACGAGATTGACCAATCAGAAGCCAGAATTTTTGCTAACTTTTCACTGTTTGCAAAATTGTACCTGGATACCGGCCTATATTTCTAGACGCTATAACTGAGACGCTATAACTCTGTATTTTGATACATTAAGGCCGGGATCTAATTAGGAACAAGTGTGTCTCTATAACGAAGTAGCGACATACGGCCAATAAATGTTTATTGGTAAAAGTGATAAAAACAAATCGTTAAAGTTCTTTACGAGCATGCCATTATCGCCAGGTTAATGCATGCTGAATTATTTCCCTAGTCTAATAGAGATCGTCCATGCGCGTATCTTCTAATGGAGGATATTCCAAATATGGGTTCGAGGCTGAAAAAGTCACGTGGTACCGGTAATTTACCCAAAGAATTTCTAACTGATAGAAGGGAAACAGGAAACTACACTGTTAAAAATATCGTGAAAAATTACCTCGGTTCTTACAAGTTCTCTATTTTCTGACCAATGAGAACGCTACATAAACGCCTATGAAGCGTTCTCATTGGTCAGAATACAGATAGCCTTTAAAAACAGAGGTACTTTTTCACGATATTTTTAACAGTGTACTACTGCTTTCTCCCATGAACTGTTTCCTTGGCTAGCGGGGATTTACATTACGTAGACGGAGCCTTCCCTTCTTTACGCTAGACGTTCTTGCCTTGACCATGTGATCATAACGTAGATTGAATATCCTCTATTCAAGAAAGCGGATTGCCGTACTTTCGACAAAAACTTGAAATGAGCATGTCTCCTGTGCATATATCACCACTCTTATGTATAAAGGCTCTCTGTTATGGTGTTGTTTCTGATACAGCGCCTAGAATACTTAGTGTGGAAATATGCTATCCAAACAGTTCTAAAAATTTGTATCCCTTAAATGTGCGACGATACTGCTAAAATTTCAAGTGTCGATCGCAGCGATATCTGTAAGATTTTCGTATTACTATTATTACATTGTATAGACTAGCAATTTCTTGCAGTTGTAGAAAATATCCTGCAGATGCCGCTGCGATCTGCATATTACAGCAGTATCATTGCACATTTAAGGGATACAATATTTTAGCGCTTTTTTAAGTATTACAGGGTTAGCCGATTTCAACACTATATATTCTAGGCGCTATAGTTTCTGAGCGCTGTTGGTTAAATTTCGATATTCGTGTTTTAGAGTGAGCAATAGAGAAAAGTACTAAAACTATTGAAACAACAACTTCTTTAATATTGAAATGTAAAGCAAAGGAGTTCAGAATCAATGCCTTAAATAGTTTCGAATACGCACTGTTGTTATGACATCAATACCCTTCCTGGATGTGGAAATGCAAAATTGTGTTCAACATGATTGGCCGCAATCTAGATAGATTTTTCGCTGTTAGCGAAACGAGATTCATTAATCAGAAGCTTGCACTTTTGCGAACTTTTCGCTGTTTGCAGCAATGCAGGCAATTGATTGGTGAATCTCGTTTCGCTAACAGCGAAAAATCCATCTGGATCCCAGCCTAAATTTCTGTAAACATTGCACTTCATCCATGGCACTAAGAAAATGACTCAAAACTTTTATGACATAGGCCGGGATCCAGAAGCAGCAAAAATTCTCAAACATTCTGGCTTCTGATTGGTCAAACTCATTTCGCTAACAGCGAAAAATCAATCTGGATCTCGGCCATAGTTTTCTTCGATGAAATCAATGCAAAAGGATAATATAAAAAAATTTTAAAGACTTCTAAAATGATTTGGCGGGTTTATCGCTGTTTGGCATAATTTATAAACTTTAAAATTAATTAACAGTTTTTCGCTAATTAAGAATAGAAAATTTGTGTTTTTAAAGCTGAATTTTACAAAAGCACGTAGATTGAGTAAATATCTGTCCAAAAATGCAATCCTTACTTTTTTATGTCCATTATTTAAGTCTCTACCTTGATTGAACCATAAATTGTGACGAAGAAAATAAATCGATCATTTTCAGTATCTCGACGTTATTTTAAAAAATCTATATCTCTGTTTATAATTAATTTATGAGGATGCATTTGGTCTCAAATTGAAGATATTTTCCATTAGGTCCTTCTGGTTTTGGTTTTATTTTTCTGCGATGATTGGTTCTTTTGATATGGGAAATTTTACGCTGGCATGTTTGGTTGATTTTACATGGAGAAGTTGTCATCAGTATAATAAGCAGTTACGGTGTCTTGCGTTTTATTCTTGGCGTTTGTTTGTTTGGCGAGGTTAGCATTTTTTTTCAGCTTGGCTTGGCAGAACGACCGTCCTGCTTGATTTGCTTAAGGGGGCACCTGCAAATCCAGAGCAGGCATTGATTTTTTCAACGAAAACACCCAATTTCGGCAGTATTTTTTAAATATTCGGTTTAAACTATGCCTAAAAATGAAATTTCAAGTCATTTGGATAATAAGTTTTTGAATTATAAACATTCCAAATTTAGAGCTTCTAATGTTAAATTGCATTTTCATATTTTTATTAATATCTCCTGAAATTATAATCCTAATGTTATAATTCTCTGTGTGGTTATAATACTAAAAAACCCAAACATAAATACACTGAATTTGTAATTTTAAAATTCTTTATAACATGAATTATGATATTAATACTCGAAAAAGGTGTGAACTGCAACCTACAATTTTTTTCATACATTTATATTTATCATTTCCTGCTTTATGCGAATTCTCACTTTGAAATTTTTCTTCCAATTAGTTTTCGAATTATGACTAAAAAATATCAAAATGATGGTTTAACGGTGTTTAATGGGGGACCATCTATGATGTGCAGAAGAGTATAATTTGAAAAAAAATATATTTTACTTCTTTTATTGAAACATTTAGGCTGGCAATAGTAGAAAAATATTAAGCGAGTGAAATGGTTATATTGGCAAGAAATAGTACTACATTAATAGAATTGATATTGTCATTCTGTCGTATTTCCGCAATCGAATACCGAACTTCCGAACATCAATTTGGATACAGCTACTAAAATATGCTCATTTTAAAATAATTAATTTATCAGAAACTAATTGTATGGATATTACAAATTTCGTGAAAATTTAGATTTAGGCTAATTTAAGGGTGTAGAATATATTTATGGTGTCAATCGAGGGTATTACTATTGAAAAAAAAAACAAAGTTTGGTTTCGTATTAATATGTACCCCCCCCTCCCCCCCCCCCTACGCAAATTTTATATACAACATTTAAAAGTAGATTTTATTTCCAATCGTTTGATACAAGTAACTTTTTTCTACAGTAATTATTTGCAGAGTTAGCAGGGGGTGTTTACTTTTTTTTCACGACTGTACATTCTAAATATAGACAAATATTTGTTAATCTAGTTCTTATGTTTCTTAAGCCACTTATTCTTCTAAACCTCTTATCCCTATCTTTCTGAAACTTTGAAACCAAAAGATTTAAAGCAGAATTTCTGAATCAACAGTTACTTTTGCTGTCGTTATTTTTGAGAAACCTTCCCGAGTACATTTTACAGTGTATTAATCAGTTTTCTCTAGCCCGGATATCGATTTTTTAGGTGTTATCAATTCTCAAGTAAACATATTTAGACGCACAATATAATTTTTACATGCAAGAATAAGAAAATAACGTTAATTTTAATGTAAATGTTCTTGCCGTTAATTCTTTAGATTTGTTGAACGTAAAAACGTTTACTTGTGAACTGACATCATACGAAAAACTGATACGAAATTACAGTGTATTAAAATTATTCTTATATTATTTCATATCTGCTTACTTGAATGTGACAGAATATCTTCAATGCACAGCGGTTGAAGGCTTTTGATACATTTGAATTCCTCTGTTAATTGTAGATAAACTAATATCTATAATTTGCTTTTGTTTATGTTTGTTATAAATTTGAATTATTTAAAATAGCTGAAGTGACTCCACTTTCTTTTTGTAATTTTTAATAGAACACCATGAATTTAAATATATTTCTGACCCAGTGGGCTCATCTGGATCTCCTGTTTCAAACTGGCGACGTTATCTCCGAGCTACAAGTTCTTGACTTTTTTTTTATGCATTCGATTAATTATTTAAAAAATCTGAAATGACTCCACTCGATTATGTAAACATTTTACAGAACACCATGAATTTAAATAAATTTCTGACCAGTTGGAATCATATGGATTCAAAGACGGTACCTTCCGTTTCGAAACTGGAGATGTTACAACTGAGCTACTAGCAACTCTCTCATAAAGATATTTAGTTTTTCGATTGTGAACGTTTTGCGGGTACTAATCTGCATGCGCAAACGCGACACCTGCTGTTTCTTTTCCTTTAACTTTCAGAAGTGTATTTATTGCTCTCGGTATCTGCGGTTAGGGATATTTCCTGTGACTTTATACTAATTTTGTTCAGATGGTCGATCCGCGGATTATAAAAACAGGAAAGAAAGTGTGTATGATCGGGGATTGGGTCAAGCCCTGCTGGTTGGTAAATTTGAGTACGAAAATGGAATGACAGTAATATCTGGCATGTGCGCTGAGTTCGTCCGAAAGAAATTTGACAATTGGTAAGAATTTTAGTTTAGTTATTGTGAATAAAGTTGACCAACCAATCACGGTTTATTAGCTAAGAGACATTTAGTCAGAAAGATATTTTGTGAACTAATACTTGCTTTAGAGCGACATTATTCCTGGCTCTTGAAGTGTTTATTGATGGTCAGATGGGTAGTTGCCTTTGGACACGTGGAGAAGTTTCGAGTTCAGTAAGTGTGCATTTTTTGACGTAATAATTGTTAAGCGTAGTGTAGAATAGGCAAAATTAGCAGAGCTCCATCATTGCTCGTCCGATTAGATTTAAATAAACATTGTTTTTTTAGACATATACCTTAGCGATGTCTGCATTTCAAAGTGTGCTATAAACGGCAGCCCTGCCGATCATGTCACACTATCGCTAGACTAAAACTCCGCAATACTTATCTTATATATTCTTCTGTTGCTATTTTGTGAGTTTCCCTATAGAATCAGTCTCTAAATGGTTTAAATACTTAATCCATATCTTGATTTGTACGAAATCTATAAGTATCTTGAAATAGTGGTCTATAACATTTTCGCCAAATGGGAACTCAATCGGCAGGTACCGTGTTCGCTAACACATACCCACTCTCAAGAAAATCCGTGAACTAAAGTTTTTTCCGTTGCATTTTTTTTTCTTGTTAAAATTCAAATCTTGCCACATGGATTGACGCATATATTACCTCCAAATACCGAAACTTCACTGATGTAATGTAAAAATTAAGCAAAATCCTCCTATTTTAACTGAATTTTCGTCAAATCACAATGGAGCTCCCGAAAAAGTGCTGCCAGCTCTATTTCGTCTTAGAAATGGAATTTTTATATTTTTATGTATGTTCTTTTTTCTTTAAATCATCAAAACATTGCGAAATTAAATTCAAAATATCCTGAATTCCTCCAATTAAAAGACGGAAATTTCGTCCAAAACAGAAACATTTCTTCAACTCACGACAGGTGTTTGGGCAACTGTGTTGCCAGTACTTTTCAGTTTTTTCACGAAAATTTTTTGAGAGTGCACATTCATTAGGGTTACAATATTTGCTTTAACCAATGTATTTGGGAAGAAAAAAAGGAAATACTTAAAGGTGTAGAAAATAATCTATAAGTGACAAATTAATGTTTGTTACAAAATATTTAAAATGAAATATTTATATAACAGATAAAAATGAATCTGATTTACTTTATAAAAGATGATTTTTTATAACTTTTTAATATGTATCTTTAATTGTATAAACCATATATATCATACTTTTAAAATAGTAAAATTATATCATATTTTTTAGCTAAACCCTAGAGGCCTAGACGAGAAAACGCACTCAGATTATAAATGCCTATACTCTGAAGAATATATTCAATTTTATTGTAAAGTCATTTCTATTTTATTTAAAGTGCAATTCCATTATTTTTCAAAATATAATAATAGTTTCAAATGTTTAAATTAAAAGTTGATTCATATTTACTATTGAATATTAAACTTTAATTCTGGTTTTATTCTAAAAGTATATTATGGGGGGGAAAGTTGTAATCGTTTGTAAGTAAGAAAATCCATTGAGAGTTTTTTAAAGAGTACCATCAGAGTACTTTAGCTTAATTTGATATCCTTTGTATTTCAATCTTTTCTTATTGAAAAAAAAGAAAAAAGAATAAAGCATTTCATTAATAATATTTAATTACACGCTGCATATGTTTCTCGGGTAATACTTTGAAGTTCGTTTTTAATAAATGCATTTGTTTTCATTTCCCCTTAAAGAAAAATTGTATGAAAAATAATTTGCATTTTTCTTGAATCCTAATTTTATTTTTCTAAAATTACAGTTTAAAAATAGAATTTTATGCAGTTGTCATTGTAATTAGCCGTTCACTTTATTTCACCGTGCATTCATCTAATATTTCTCATTGAATTGTAAAAAAAACTCTTCTTTTGTTGGTCAGTATTATAGCTGCCATTAAGCAAATTTTAAATAATAATTACTCACTAATAAAGTAATTAAAATATTTTGTTTTAATTTTGTTTGTTAACCTATCTGTTCGGCGATTAGACTGATAAAGCGTACGATTAGATTGATACTTGATAGATTTGTTGCGAGGTACCCAGATTTAGCGGTGTGTATTGTTTTGGTTAAATTTGGTTCATTCGTTCCAAAAATATAGAACATTTATTTTCATGTCATAATGCAGAGCTCCCACTGGTCCGTCTATTGAAAACCAGTATTTTTTTTAGAAATGAATTCATGGTAGGTTTCTGCCACAATTCCAATTAAATCGCCCTTCCTGCTATGTTTCAACGAAATTTAGAAAGAAGATTTTTCTTTAAATAAAAGAGGTGTTCAAAAAACGGACCGAGTGTGGTGATGCTTTCATATGGGGATTGAGGCGATGTTAAAATTTTCCATTTGTTGAAAAGAAGATGGCGCATTTGAAAATGAATTTTAATGGTAAATTATTGTGCTGAAATTTCCCAGTAGGGGTCTTAAATTAGTCCGATTAATTTGAAATTTTGTTAATACATTTATAAGATTTTTTAAAATTAGGTGTATAACATTTGATGAAATTTATATATTTGTTCGAATGATATAAAACATTTTGTTTTGTCATTTTTACTTATTTGACATGATACATATTTCATTTTTTCTGTTTTTCTTTTATCATTTTCTTAGCAACTGCATTTCATAGCCAATAAAAATCCTTCAAATGATTCCGATTACGAAATAAGAGAGCAGAAAGTCTTGTTGAGGCAAATAAAAGATTAGTTATCTTTCGTAATTTGGAATGCAAAATATGTTTGCTTCAAATATCAACGATGTTAGTAACACAACAGTTTAAACTGAATGTGGATACCAATAACAGTCTAACACAAAAAGTACTTTATAGCGACAAATCAAGTCTGCTATTTAGTAGACATGACTATGAATGATTACTTAATGTATTTAAAAATCTCAAAATATGCCTACTTTTGGGTGATATTACTATGTTATTACTATCGAATAGATTAGGATGTAATTAGATAAGATCCTAGATTTAAATACACAAGTCTTCAAAATTTGGGTTGTGTCATATTGTTTAGTTTTTGATAATTGATTCTTACGTATTTTGTAGCGCTGAATCCGAAAATGGCCTTCATTTTTTACCATCACGTTAGGATTTTTTGCATTTTTTTTAACTTTTTAACTTTGAAATTTACAAATTGAGGAAAATTCTGACGTGATGGTTAAAAATGAAGTTTATTTTGAGATTTGGTGCTAAAAAGAAATAAAAATCAATTATCAAAATTTAAAAAACACAACCATAAAATATGTGGTGAATGTTCAGTACTTGGTTAGTTTAAATGCAAAGAAAACTCCAACCATAAATACAGGAACTAGTAAAACTTTATTTAACATTTTTAAGTATAGAAATAAAAGGCAAATTACTTATAATTACTAAATGGCAGAGAGAGGAAATCCGCATATAAGAGGTACGCCTAAGCGTGACCCCAGACCACTAGCTCTTACATGTTTGCAGGTTGAGATCAAAAGTTTAAGTGAGTGATTTCATAAGAAGCAAATAACACTTGGCGCTACAACATCGCCAAATTCAAACATTAGCACAGAGCACGAATAGCAGACAAAGGGTCATATTTGCGAGTCAAAAATGATTAGCCCAGAATCCAGCAATCCCGATAAAAACAATGAAAATCGCGTGATGCAGAATGGTTGCCAGAAATAACGGTTCTACATATGTATTAATCAGCGACGCCACAAAACCGAGCAATAATTTTATCTAAATAAATGATTATGTTAAATGATTGCTACATATAATTGCGAAATGCCAAGAAAGGCATCTGGTAAAACAACTGACAAATAGATTTAACATACATGAAAAGTGATTTAAAGAACGCATCTGATTTCGATGAGAGAGGCGACAGAAAAATATCTAGAGGTGTTTATATTACAGACCGGCATTCGCTTAAATAACTGTTACTTAAAATTCCACAATGCAGACTGCTGCCTGGGAAAAATGCCGAGAATCAAGGGCATCTAGCTCGTACATGATTCGCATAAAAATACTTTCTTTTACTTATGTTATTAATACATTTTCAACGGTCAAATATTAACAGAGATAAAGAATTGCTTATCACTGCGGCGGGAAAAATCCGATGTAATTAAATGAAGACATATTGTTACCAACAACTGCGCTTTATATATATATATATATATATATATATATATTTATATTGCACTGGAAGCAGTAACGGATAGTTAAATGATTCAATGAGAAACGGAAAAAAAGTAACTGAATATTTAAGCGGAATGAATCAAAGTTGTTTCAGAAAGGAGGAAATCAGTTTAATAAAAATCCGAATGGTTTAAAGAAAATGAATTTAATTATATTTTTCAGTATGAAAAGAAAAGGGAGGGGAGGATGTTTTAAAAGTAATAAAGTTGTGTTTTAAATTAATTTTGAATAAAAAGAGAAATGTGTGACAAAAATCTGTCACAACATCTATTTTATAGTATCAGAATGTTGCTATTTTTTTTAATTTGAAATTTACGATTTGTAAAAAATCCTGACTTTATGGTTAAAAATGACGGTTATTTTCAAATTCAGCGCTAAAAAATTTATATAAATCTGTTATCAAAAGTTAAAAACACAACCATTTCCTGCATCTTTCAGTATCACATATTCTCTATTTTTTGACTATTTACCATTGGAATTTACGATTTGAAAAAAAATCCTGACGTAATGGTTAAAAATGTAGGTCATTTTCGGATTCCGCGCTAAAAAATACATAAAAATCAATTAGCAAAAGTTAAACAACACAACCGTCGCAGGTTTGTGATATTATAAAATATCCATAAAAACTGTTTTTCGGAAAACAAAAGATGTAAAAAAATTAGATTTCTATATCAGGGACGAGATTTCCGACTTTTTGCACACTAGTATAATCTTAGAGAAAACGTTGTTTTACTTAATCTGAACATTTTTGTGATTTAAGAGAACATTTTATCTAACATTATACTGGTATGCAAAAATTCGGAAATCTCATCACTGTATATTAGATATGATACAGATTCAGTTTACATTTACATATGTTCCTTCCGTATATAAGATTTTATTGAAGTTATCCATCGGATGCAGGTTATTCGTGGTTAGCAGATAAGTAATTGCTATTTGAATATTAGGATAACATAAAATCCTTATCCAAATTGTTGCTTATCATAAAAAAATCGCAGTGTAAAACGAAGTCCAAGATATACTGTAACCATTTGCACAATCAATAGGAAAATACTAATGAAAATTGAATGAGACTAATGGGGTTTCAGGATGTATCTGCCCTCCCCCCCAGAAGAAATATACTTTTTTATCTAAAGATGAACACAAAAAGCAGTTCTTCAGAATTTCAGAATATCATTGCATAACACCGTGTTTAATTTAACGCTTCTTAATTTTCGAATCTTTCCAAGAATTTATATGCTTATACATATGTATGTAATTTTAAAAAATGCGGATTGTAGGATGTTGAATAAAATGTAAAGTCCGATTAAAAAACTATGACTAGCAGAGCTGAGGCTGAGGCCACTGAAAGATATATAATACAGCTATTTCTTCTAATCGAAGTATGCATAGTACTTAAATTGTAAAAATACTGACTTTATGTATGTTTTTTAAGAAATAATGTAACACACAAAATACAAAAGTACCGCCCGTGGGTGGAATTACAATCTCCAAAAAATGCGAGTTTGTGTTTCCCATCAACAATGTATTCATCAACAATTTCTAAAAGTACTATTTTGTTTCAATCAGAGATATAACAACGCATTATAAATATTTTGAGTTATTTGTTTTTTTATTATTAAATTAAAATCTAATTAAAGCATTTTAGTAATAAAAGTAGCATTTGTAACAGTTCTAGAACAATTTATTTTCATTTTATTATTATTGTTTTTTTTTTTGCATTAAACATCATTGTCACATTTGGAAAACAATAAGGCAATTCAAGTTTCGGGGAATTCAAAACACGATATGAAAATAATAATAAAAAACAATTGCATGACATTATTTATTAAAAAGAATAATAAAATCCTTTACAGAATTTTATTACACATATTTGTAAATAAAAAATATTTATTGAAAATATTAAGTGGTAAATTTGAATATTTTTACAGCTGCCGTTTTTAGGATGATAGTCAAAAAAGAAAAGAAATATCTAAGGAAATCTAAAAAGATAATTTATTTCTGTTTCCACCTGTTTGAAAAATGGTCAGTACAAAAATATAACTTTTAATATAACAGATTGAAGACAAATCAGGCGGCATTTTTTGGAGAATACAGCGAAGACAATTTAACTACACACACTCCATTTCAATTTAATTCATTTTATTCTTTGCCACCCTCAAAATAATATTGTTACTAAATTTTTTAATTTTGATGATCAAGTTATAAATTTATTTAGTACCTATTCTTCACATTACTTAAACTAATTTTTAATTTTCATACACATTTTTAATTATCTCACCCCATTGTGCTCTGTTAAATAACATAAAAAAAATTTATTTGACTAGTGACAGACAGAAATATTCCTCATATTAAATGAATGTACATTTTATCAGAAACCACAAAAGATATTAACTTGAAATTTTTTATATACATAATATGAATAATTTTTAATAAAGGGATGCCGCATTTATAAACAGATATTCTTTACTTATTATTATTTTTATTATTATTTTTTTTAATCTGGAATAAAAACCACTTTTAAATAACAAAAGACTTGCATGTTTCCAAAAAAAACTTAATTTTGTTTATACATATGACAGTGACAAAAGCTCACTTCGGATTAATCAGGGATGAGTATAAAATAGCGAAGGACGATTACAGCCTCTATAGTCATTTTTATCAAAAGTTGCATAAAAGTTTAAAAAAAAAAACATTTTGAAAAAGTAGAATTTGAAGTTTATGTATGTAATGTTCATCTATGATGTAAACAGACTGAATTAATAAAAAAAAAATTAACTTTTCGCTCTCGTGTTAACAAAAGTAATATACCATTGGAAATTGGAAAAATAAGGGATTCAAAAAATAAAAAAAATAAAAACATCGATTTTTTTTCCCACGAATTTGCCTTCTAACTTCTCTAGAATTAAAACCCCGTTTAAATAACAAAAAAACTTGCATTTTTCGAAAGAAAAACTTAATTTTGTTTGTACATATGTTAGAAACAAAAGTTTACTTCAGAGTGACCAGGGATATGTGTAAAATAGCGAGGAACGATTACAGGCATTATATAATATAGTCATTTCTATCAAAAGGTACATAGAAGTTCATAAAGAGCATTTTGAGGAAATATAATTTAAAGTTTATGTATGTAATGTTCATCTATGATGTAAACAGACTGAATTAATAATAAAAAAATTAACTTCTCGCTTTCGTATTAATAAAAGTAATATACCATTCGAAAGTGGAAAGAATAAAGGATTCAAAATATAAAAAAAAATAAAAACATTGATTTTTTTTTTTTCACGAATATGCCTCATAACTTCTCTTGATATATTTGGGGTTAAAAACACTTTAATACGGTCGGGGAGGGGATAAAAATAAATAATTTTTTTTCTGTAAAATTATTATTTTGTGAAATTCAGTGCTTTCCATAATCCACTCATAATACATTTTAAGAATTATAATATAAAAATGAGGCAACACAAATGAAAAAAATATATAATTATATTATGAAAGATAAAGGGTATTTTTTTTTAAAGAAAAGATTTAAATTATTCTGATAATGCAGTATCAAGTAGGTTTTTCGAAACAAAGGCAGATAAAAATATTTCTGTTCTAGAGATTCTACAAAAATGTTTGAAAATACTTTAGTGACTAGTGTGCTCTTTTATTCTCGAGAAGTGTGTCTGCACAAATATTTGAAGATTTTTCAATAAGAGTATTTCTTTTATATCCATGAAGGGTGGTAAACTGTTGGTAATAAGAGATACACGAGAATGATTGGATTTTTTAAAGCATTCTTGAAATACAAGTAGAAAATATGCACGAAAAAGTTTTAATATATGTCTAGCGGGTACCTGAAAATCCATTGCATTAAGATGTTTCTGTCATGAGTAAAAATTCTACAAATTTTTTGATAAAAGTTCAATAAGTTTTGCTCTTATTAAGAACTGTAGTTTGTAAAAGAAAAAATAATTGAAGATTTTTTTGAGGATTCAATTATTGTATTTCCACTAAGAGTGGAATGGTATTTGATTATAAGAGTTACTGGAAAAGTGACTAGAAACAAATTAAAGTGCATTCATGAGATGCAGATTTTTTAAAAGTGTAATTAAAAAGATATAAAACACATGAAACATGGATACCTAAAATGTATTCAATTGCGTTGAGAAGATATCTACATTGTAATTAAAGATTCAACAACGTATTTGAAAATGGAAAGAAAATAGATAATTCTTTTTCTTTATGGTTGAAAAATTTTAAAATTCTTGAGGATCCTTCTAAATGATGAATTAATAAAATTAATTAAAAGGGGAATTTTTTATAGATTTAAAAGATTTTTGCTGTGATGCAATGGGGCTAATTCTATATTAATTATTATTAGAAGAGTAGAATATAGGGAAAAAGGCGAAAAAAATGAAAATAAAGTATTTGTGAGATACAGATTTTTAAAAGTTTACGAAAAACTAAAACATATGAGGCATGAGGCTTCGAGTTGGAATGAGACCGAGTGGAGCTGCTAACGTATGAAATTTCTGACTTCTATGCTTCACAATTATTGTTTTTTGAAAACTGCAACATAAACATGTAAATTTTTGCAATTAACGTAGATGTATACATCTTTCAAAAAATTTCACAAAGAACTCTCATAAATTAAAGATATAAAAATTTTAGGGACATACGCGCATTCAATATACAGGGTGTTTCAGTACAGCGGTTACAAAGTTTCAGGAGAGATAGAGTAAACCTCGACAATGGGAAATCACATAGCAATGAATGGTAGGATATGCTTTCATACTGCTGTAATTACGACACAAAACATAAGAAAATAACGACGCGAACAGGGTGAGAAAACATGTTTTTTGTTCTTTGTACAACAAAATCTAAGAAATAAGAACAATATTACATACCTATTTTTTTTTTTTTAAGTTACTTGTATTGACGACTTTTAAGTTGCGTTTAATTGTTAGTTCCTATTTATAAACACTGTTTTGATGAGGACTATAGATGTCTATTATGGTTAGAGTTGCAGTAAAGCTAGAGATCCTACCTACACAACTTCCAGGTTGTATAATATTTAAACGGAGCTTCTGACTGTAAAACAGTCAATGAAACATCGTCTTCACTTTGAAAGACCTATCCAATGATATGCCACTCAATAGTGTGCGTAAATTTCTTTTTGTCTCTACCGCCATTTTGAATTTATAAAAACGAAACCTAGCTTATAACCATCGGACGATTAAGACGAATCGATAAAGACTTCATTCATTAAAATCCATACAGCCGTTGGGATGTTTCGAGGGTATAAAGAAATCCACATACCCAGATACGCGTGAAACACATAACCCTTCTTTTCAGTCGGTTAAAAGAGAGATAACAATCGTCATCAAATAAGGTGTTCTAAATTTCGACCCTGGGTTGTGATTCAGGCATCACATCTCCTGTAAATGGAAGATCTAATGTTCTCGAAATTACCCGGCATATCCCGGACTTCTCCAGCAATTCCTCAGTACTCTCCAGCATTGTCCCGACATTTTTGCGGTACTAAGAATAATAAACATGTTTTCTCACACCGATCGTGATAATCTTTTTTTTTTGTATTTTGTGTCTTCAATACCTCGTAAGGAAAGCGTTCCTGACCATGCATTGCTATGTGATTTCCCATCGTTTAAGTGTACTCTATCTTACCTGAAACTTTGTAACCGTTGTGCTGAAACATCCTGTATATCGTATAGGACCGTTAAGGCCGAAGTTCAGCCTTTAATATTATTGGAATATCATTATACAGCCTATGGGAATTTAGGACTATGGTAAAATGCAAAAATGGCAAAAGAAAATAAAAAATCTACGACTTTTTTTTAAGTTCCACGAACTGCTGAGCATTTTTGTGAAAAAAATACATAATATTGATTACGGTTTTAATACTCTTCAAATCTAAAAATGATCTTTTTTTTTTATTTGTTTATGAATATCTTTATTTCAGTCATGAATAGTTAATTTTAGTTAAAAATTTGTCTTCCTTACAAATTTGGACTTTGAAAGAACTAATGTATATATCTAATTTTCTACCGTTACCTGCCCACGATTAAATTTAGAACGGAGACTGCTGTATTCTTAAATTAAAGAGATTGAACGCTATGGGATGAGGCTGTTTATAGTGCCAACTATCAGAAAACTGTTGAGTTAGCATTCCTATGTGAAAAACTGTACAAGATACTGGGAAAAAGTCAATTTCAAAGTTGCACATTTAGCATAGAATAATATCTGACATGTAAAATTAACAATTTGTACCAATAACATTCCTTAAATACATAACTATTTGCGTACAGATATGTGGCATTACAAATTACGTGAACATTTACTCATACAATTAATACTTGTAAGAAGATAGAATTTATTTTAATAAAAAATCAAGTTAAATACGCTCAATGAGTCTTCGATCGGCAATCTTAATGCAATTGGTGGCGTATGTATAAGATAATGATTAGTTATAAATATTTACCCTTCAGGGTTTCTAGTAAAGTTTTTTGTATATGACAAGAAAGACGTCGTTTTATAATAAAGTGCGGATGCAATACAACTTTGTAATTGACTTTTCTTCTGTATCTTATGCTTTGTTTGAGGCAGAAACGTTAACTTTTCAGTTTGCCGCTAGGTGGTGCTGAGAGTGGTGTCAACACGTAGCAAATGGCCAATTTATTATAACTAGACACTGGTGTTATAACTGCTGCGGCAACCATTCTGATGTTGAGGACAGTAAACTTTTAACGGTCATAAAACATGCAAATTTGTCATGAGTTTAGCATTTTTTTATGAAAAAGATAACCACTCTAGAAGCACAAAATTGTTAGAGTATATTTAAGTGATAGTGAACTACGTTTAAAAATTTTTTATTTGGATATATTATAATTTAAAAAATTCAAGGTGTCAAATTCAAAGTGCTATTTAAAATTTTTACAATTTTTAAAATTTTTTGCTAAAAAAATATTTCTTCTTGATGTTATGCTACTAAAATTTTGAAACAATTAAATAAGCAAGATATAAATTTGTTTTTAAAACATAAAAATGTTACAAATAAAGAATTTTTAGGTTCAATGTAAGCCCAAGACTCTCAAGTATGTACCAAAACTTTTGTTTTACACATCATGATAATAAAATCATATATTTGTAAATCAAATTCATTTAAAAAGATCTATTTTTTTAGTTCCAAATTTAAGAACCCTTTTCACAATGCTGAAATGTTATAAATTATTTCATTTCTGACTAAATACTTTAATCTAAATTATTATCGATTTATCTCTTTAAATCACTTCAAGATGAAAATAAAAATAAATAGAAATAAATTAATTTATATTTTAACGGTCTTTTTTTTTAAATTTATGATGCGTGCAATTTAAAATAAACATCAACATGTGTTTATAATTATCTTTATGACTCTATATCTGACTATCTATCTAGACACTGACTATCTATCTCAATTTCAATTCTGTTGCATGTATCTGACGTAATCGATAACTACGTATTATTTACTCTTACTCACATGGATTTATGTATAATCAAAATTTTATTATTCATTTAAATAAAATCATTTCAGTTAATTAACTATAAACAATATATTTATGATTTTCTATCTGGGCCCATTTATTTTGTTTGATGTCTTTAGGTTCGCCCTGACACTAAATTGCATCTCATCGGAATCCAGCAAAATTCAAATTTTACCATTTACTTTTATGTAACGTATTTGTGTTTTGGTTTTTTTAAACTCACCCTGGTTAGATTGAATAAACCCTTGGTGTTAAAAACTACAGTGATAACAGTGCTGATCTTATACTTGGATTGTATGCTGCTTGCGAAGCGGTTGTAGTCAACAAGATGTGAAAACGTTAACTCCTCACCAGCATCGGCGACATAGCTTGCGTATGAAACTTGGTTGTGTTTTTTTCCCTGTAATAAAGGTATTCCTCTTTATCTTCAAAAGTCCCAGTGTTTTATGATCCCCAACTTACACTGCCACAGCAATTTTAAATTTAGTAATTCATAGTAAAAATCAAAAATTTTCTTTGGATATATCTGATCGATAAGAATTCGCGGGCAACAACAAAATATATACGCCATAAGCACATAAATACTTTTGTAAACTTACTGCGTTTAAATTTTGTGTTATACTGCTTGTATGTAATTATATGTAATTATACTGCTTTCGATATAAAATGACAAAAATGGTAATTTTTTTTATCTTTTAGACGTCTTAACGCTTTGTATCACCGTGTTACATAGCTGCAACATAGACGTTTATTACAAGTCAATGTTACTTAAACTGGGGCTTTAATGACGATTTAATTTATTGCTGCTATTTCCTAATACTGCACAGAATGCAAATTATTTTTAGATTTCGCAACAGACGAAGCAGAGTTCATTTTCCACATCATAGTTGTATTTATCATTTGAGCAGTTTTGGACAATTATTACTAACATGAGCTTTATAAATTTTGTAAAATTAAAAAGTCTGGAGACGTCCAAAACTTCATTTTTTACAAAGGTAATTTCGTATACCTTGCAATTTTACATTAAAAAATTGACAATATTCATCAAAAATGTGTAATTTTCTGTTTACTGTGAAAAACTACATTTTAGTCTATATATATATATATATATATATATATATATATATATATATTATATTCTATATTATTTTTTAATTATTTTTTATATGATTAAACTGATGCATTCTAACGTCTGATTAAAAATTTTTCATTCCGGCGTTGTTGCGTGATAACGGGTTAAGAGTTCCTTAATAAACAATATTATTAAAATAAGGAGAGTAAAAACGTATCACAAATTTTCAACTTTTTGTCAAGAAGAAAAACTTTAAAACAAAGTAAAATTTACATAATAATGGAAATTTACTTTTTCATTCCTTTTTGGAAATTCATTATTCGTTGTCTGTATATAACATTAAAATTCATACCTTAGTTTTTGAAACACGCATGTCATGCCATATATTCATATGTCTTTAATTTTGGAGACTGTCTAAAAAAATTTCAAAGTTATTTTCAGTCATTTTGTATATAAAAAAAACAGTTTAAAAATGTGTATATTTACCTTGTAAAACAACAATGTTTAAATTTTGGATAGAAGAGTGAATTAATTTTTAAAGCATTTAAATTAACTAGAACTTTTTAAATAAGTTATATAATATTTTAATCTGTGGCGTAAAAATATTAAATATAATCAATGCATTAAACATAAGGTGTAGTTCGTATGGCTCTATCTGAAAAATCAATTATTGAGGACAAACGGATCTTCACAAGATATCTGAAACCTATAACAATTAAATATTTTTAAATTACAAAGTGCCCCAAAACAGACAGAAGAAATTAACAATTCAACGTTTTCTTTCATTTTATTAAATATAAACATAAAATCAGTGATATATTTGTAAAGTAGCTTCTAAGCATTTAAAAAATAGTTCGAAATTTTGACAATAGTTTGCGCTCTGCTGCCTCAATTTCTAAAACTACTCGAAATGAATTCTAGAAGCAGGAATTTTTCTTTCGAATTTCAAGTTACTATGAGGCTAAAGAAAATGAAAAGGAAAATGTGAATAAATTTTGATCAATCATTAAGAATTAATTTAGGCGTGCTTGCAACCCAGCGCCATGTATTGACAAAAATTCAAACAATTTTTAAAATTACCGTATGTAAAATTTAGGATCTAAGTCATAAACATATTAAACACAGTTGAATACGCGACTGGTTCGCTCTAATTCAAGAATTTAAAACTGCTCGCAACTGAACTCACAATATAAAGCAGTCACTTTAACAGTTAAGAAGAGAAAAGTGAAAAAACAAAACATTCAAACTACGAAATGTCCTTGGATGCAGGAATCAAGATTACTTACGGAGCTTCTTCCGATTCACCTGCGACTGCGAAGCCCAAGTTTACTTACCGAGGTCTCTTTCGATTCTGAACTCAATCAAAAATGTGTAAAGAAAATATTTTCGAACAATGATGCTTATTACATTTTTATATTTTTAGAGGATAAGAGTGTTTGTATTTGAACGTTTGTGTTTTCTTTTTAAAACATCCTAGACTGATAATGTACTGAAAATATTTCTGAACATTTTCACATGTTTCAGATTTTGGTTATTATAAATTACTATAACATCATAGCCATTTAGAATTATCTTTTTAAAGAATTTAAATTTATTAGATTTTTTAAATAAGTTATATAGTATTTTATTATGGCATATAAATATACAATAAATGGCATTTAATTAGGGCATAAAAATATCAAATATAAAGAATGAATAAATCTTAAAGTTGTACTGCATATTTTTCTATTGAAAGAAAAAAGAAGAGTATATCATCTCTTTCATATTTTATTTATTATAAATTACTATTTGAATAACTTCATAGTCATTTAAAATTGAAAAGAAAATTTAAAGTTAGACGGAAAATTTGCCTACTGAAAAAAATGAAGAGTATTTCAGCATTTTCAAATTTTGTCTATTATAAATTACTATTTGAATAACTTCATAGGAATTTGGAATTGTTGAGAATAATTAATGTTACACTGTATATTTTGTCCTAAAAGAGCAACGACAACTACTCGAAAATGGTAATAATAAGAAAGTGTTAATATTGTAAGCTATGATTTATATAATAAATATTAAATAGAAAAAAAATCCTAAATATAATCTCTGTACATTTTTTAATTCATTACTACTATTTAAAATACTGCTAATTAATTAAAGGCAATAACGAAACTACTTTCGAAAGTACAGAAGATTTTAGGTGAGATTAATTTGCAATGAAAAAAACCTTATTAAAAAATTACAAAAAAAAAAATTAGCTGTCTAAATTTCAAAACAAAATTCTGCTAAATAAAGGCAAAATAATTTTATTTACAATAAAAGTAAGAAATGCGCAATACCTCTTGAAAGAAATTAGACATTAGTCATGGAATAACGTTCCACCATTTTGAAGAGAAGCATGAGCAAGAAATGGAAGAGAAAATGGAAAAGAAACGGACAGTTTAAAGAAAACAGTCAATAGGAGAGTAAAACGCATTAACCAATCACCCAGAAAGCATTATCCAATCAGAAGAAGACTTAACAAAAAGAAAAATATCAAGCAATTTGAATAAAAAATAAATGGAAATTACAAAAAAATATATAATATATATACAAACAAAGGAGAAGTAAAAGTTTTCCAACATTTTCACGCGAGTAAAATATATATTTATTTAAACTCCATTTAAAATTGCGTTTTTTTTATAAAATGGAAAATTAAGAAATCACTAACCCAACATACAGAAACTATTTCAATTCAATTTTTTTCCAAGATTATAGCATGTAAGCATTTTATATAAAAGGAAAATACTTTTCTTTTGTGTTACTCTACATTACAATTTGAAATTTTATATAGATAGACCTAGATTTTAAGTAATTTTGTGGCCTTATATACAACATTGGCTGATTTCACACAAAATAGATGTGAAAAATACGGATGTTAAAATTTTCACATAAATAAGTGCTTTCAGAACAGTTTTCTATCCTTAATTTCTAAGAACGACTTTATTCTAAAATTCAAAAATGGGCCTAATAATAAAAAACACTGTCCTAACACGATGAATAACGAAACTTAGTTCCAAATATTGTATTATGTATACAAAATAAGCGCAGTGACTCTAGGGACATGCTTGTCCTAGGTTCAAAGGTTTCCCCTACACACAAACATGACTGCCAACATTTAGTCTTTTTTGTTATCACCAAAATTTAAAGGAATCTTTTTATTTATTTAATTGCAGAATTCGTGGGTTAAATTATGCAGAATTTACTTTTAAATTTTAGAGGCAAGAAAAAGTGTAAAAGCTAGCAGCTACGTGTATACGTATATATACATATAATATACGTAATTTCAAGTAAAAATGAATGCTCCAATTCCAAAGATTTACTACGCATAATTATCAATAATTCGATGTATAGGATAAGGTGCCCTATTATCGTCCCCCAGTCGCTTTTAGGGCCTTGGAAGTTGTAATTTTCAGGGAAAATCTACCAAATTTGGATTTTACATAAACTACCCACGCACATAGAAACATAGGCAAATATCGTACAAAAAATTTTTAAGAATGCGAAAGATTGCTTTTCAAAAGTATCTAAAAAATGCAAAAGAAAAAATGGTCCCAATTTCGTCATCTAAAAAATCCAATACGCCGAGGCTTAACTTATAACTAAATCAAAATTTATTTCTCAGTGAGTAAGTAATTTAATTTGCATTAAAGTAAGGCACAAAGACATGTACTAATTATTAGTGGAAGAATAACATAACAAAACATTTAGCCATCCAGACATGAGAAAAATTGAAAAAAAGTCATGAAAAATTATTCCTAATTTCGCCCCGTGACTAAAATAAGAACTGCAAGGGGGACGAAAATGGGACCACGCTACTTTTCAATATTACGGATCTTCAATTCCCGTAAGATGAAGTTAGCGTCCTAAAACTCACTGTATGCTACTGTCAGCAATTTGCCAACGTAAAATACATGCAATGAATAAGAAATAATTACTTACAGTACAGTAAATAACGTTCTACTAACGACATCACTCAGGCGTTCTAAAAATAGGAAATTCGCCGTCTTTAATTTATGTATGCGTCTTGGCGAACGAAGCTTTCAACACTGACCCCTTTTACTTTCCATCCCCTATGCTTTGCGTCATAAGTGGCGCCACTTTCGCAGAAGCGGAGAAGTTAAGGGTGACGAAATATGGGCACTTTACCCTACTTATATGTAGAGGTATTGTAATCAAGTTTTGAATCTACTCCTCACAAATCTTGAATATGTGCTTCTTTGGTTATGCATCGTATATCAAGTCTGTAAGGAATTCTTGCCAAACCGTGTGGATCATGTCTGTATGGATACTGGCGAAAGCAGCTGTGATATGTGCTTTTAAATAAGTCATGGTGGTTGGACCTGGAGAGACATACGAGGGAGTACATTAAAAACTTGGATATAATAGCTTTACAGGTAAGTATATTTTGAATAAATGCATTGATTACATTTTGAATAGTAAAACTTTGAAATCGGAGCATTCATTTTGACTTACCCTGTATTATATTCCATGAAACAGATGCTTATAACTTTGTTTGTGACTTAAAATTAATTAAGTTTTTATTTTATCATTAAAACAATTAGATAATCATTTTTGGCAACTCAGTTTTTGACAATAATTTCGAAAACAAAATAAATATAAGAAAATTTATTAATTTTGGCAATATGAAAAATAATTTTTTTATTTATTTTTTATTTTATATGTTACTATTAAAATTTCAACAATTTCTTCGAAAATTTTGTGCATATAAATCACATATAATTTTGTATATAATATTATACATATTACATCACTGGTAAATCAGAGATGACACATTTAAGCTTAAAATAAAGTAAACGTTCACATTATTTTACCAAAAGTTTAAATTTGAAGAAAACTGAACACCGAAACTTCATTAAAAATGTATTTTTTTTTTTTAACCTAAAGGGGAAAAAATAGAATATCTTTCATGAAAAACTTTTGAAGAAGTAGAATTTCATTCTGCTAAAGTTTTTAGTGTGAAGGATTTCTTCTTTTCAACGTTTTCTTCATATTTCAAAGTATTAAAGAATTAAAGTTATTCAAAGAAGATTATTTCAAATATTTGAAAATTATTTCATTTGTATCTACTCTTAACAGAAACTTTTGAAAGCACAAAAATTCCAACGAACTTTTCCTCATCTCGGAATGGAAATAGTATTTCGCAAAACTTTTATGAGTGAAGTTGAATTTTTGAGTAATGCCCTCACAAAGCAAAATTTTTCAAGGCAAGTTTAATTATTTTCTTAAAAAAACAAATTATAAAGCTTGAAATTGAACCGTAGACTAATCAGAGTTATCCGTAAATTTAGAAACGTATTCTAATATATAAAATGAAATTGTGCTATGCTACATGGTTAATTAAAAAAAAAAGAATAAATAAAAAATATATACACTATTTAAAGAAATATATAAATATTTAAATTTTCCATATTAAAAAACATAGAAATATAGAATTTCATTCCACTTTGAAAGAAATGCAAATTATAGAAATTTGCAGCAATCAGTATTGTAAAATATCTTTTCTATTAGAATCAGCATAGTAAACACCTCTTAAAATAAATGTTTGTTCTCTTTTGACTATGGTTATGAATATATATAAATATGGCATATATAAAGGATCCTATTTTGGAGGAAATTCACAAATTTATTTCCTACAATTTCATCTATACTAAATATTAACAAGCAACTGATATATTCAGGGATTTCCAGTCGAGATTAGATACTTTTATTATAAAATACAGTGGGTGATCGGGTAACGAAATTAATTCGTTCCAAAACAGTGTTCGCTGACGGAATTGTCCGTTAACCGATCATAGATTTTGTATTGATTTGTATGGGAATCCTATTAATTCGTCCTTAAAAGCTAAATAATGTATAATATAAATCTGCGCTTTATAATAGGGTTAATATACGTCTTTATTTAATATGGATAGATCGTATTTTGATAGCTTTGTCTGTGTCGCGGCGTATTAAAATAAGTAAGTAAATAAATGACATGTCCTTTGTAAAAACTTTTAGTATTACATTCATTCACCGACATTAAATCATATCACTTTGTCACTTTCACCTTTCAAAAACTCCTTAGTTATTTAAAAGACCGTGTTTATTCAAGTGGATCATAGAGCCTGGTAATAAATTGTGAACTAAATTTCAGTTTAAATAATCAATTTGCAATTAAAATGATTTCTTTAAAATGGGACACAAAATATAAAAAATAAGTTTTCTAATCTGTTCATTTTAATTTGGAGTCCCTAAAATGTAGCGCCCGAACCCAGGGTAGCCCATGAATTAATTGAGCCATACGTATACAACTGTTAAAATTTTCTCAATGTCGACAATAGATACAATTAAATACAGCTCGGCAAACCCGAAACTCAAGCATTGGGTCATCTTGGCTTTGTTCTATGAGGTATTCGTTATTCGAACATAAAAATCTCTCGCGAAAGTGTTCGTTAACCGATCTGTTCGTAAACCGATCACGTACTGTAATTATTACAGCCTTATTTTAATAATCATAGCCATATATTTTAATTTAACTTTAAAGGGTTTCTTAAGATAGACGTTTGAAACTTATAATATTAACTTATATTTAGATTAAATACACGAGGAGGAATACAAAAAGGCTACAATGACAATAAAAAATTATTTATTAAGAATACAATGTACAGAAAATACAATGTAGAATTAAAAGGCATACTTGCCGGTCTCTTTTCAACATAATCACCAAATCTATTTAGGTATTTTTTTGAGCACAGGACCAACATTTTTAACCCAACTTCATAGAAACCACGTCCCTTACCAATGAGCCAGTTCTCGGCAGCTGCTTTACACGCCTGTTTGAAGAAAATCCGGTTCCAGTTAAGTGTTTTATTCAATTTAGGAACCAGCAAATAGTCCCTTGGGGCTAAATCTTGTCTGTATTCTTTTTTTTTTCGGGGGAAGGAGGGCAAAGGGTTCCAGACTTCCCACTTAAACTTTTGCAGGAATTATTCAGTTTGTCGAGCAGCATAATGCTCGTAATGTCATGAAATTATTTGCTTGAGTAATGTTCCATCTGAAAATCTTATTTTCTAGGAAAAGACCACTGATTAATGCACTTTAAAAACTAATCGGAAACGTTTCCGAAAATAATTTCTAGCCTAAGACAAATTGTGTTTATAAATAATTCGTTAATTTTCAAAAATATATTGGTTTCTGAATTTTCTAAATAAAATGAACGCTTTATAAGAGAATGTAAATCGGTATATTTTCGTCCATGGTTATACTTTTTTTTAACATTGTTGGATTTTGTATTTTAATACTAACTCAGCATTTCGGTTTGCAGCAACTGTATTATCTTGTCCAGCTATAAGTCCATATGTTCTCTCATCTGCAATTTTTCTTAAAAATATAAAGTACCAACATTATAAATATAAATTACATGTGTGCTTACTAATCTAAAAGAACGTTATGTTTCTAATATTCCCCTTTCTCTATTATCGTTTCATCAATGTCATAAAAACAATCAAAAATCAATATTAACCCTTTTGGATCCGATTTTGTTTCTACTTTCTTTTTACAAGAAGAAAGTATTTGGATACTTGAAAATTTTCGACTTTAGGTTTTTGGCGGTATTACACGCTTTAGGGTTCAGAGATCCAGAAAAAAAATGTTTTTACTATATGCGTGACTGTGAGTCTGTGACTCTGTCTGCCTGTATGGGACACAAATTTTATGGACACTCTATCTCAACCTTCCGCAATCTTCCTATCCCCAACCTTCCGCATTGTTTCTACTGTCGCAATCTCAACAGGACGACCACAACGTTCTTCGTCAGCAATTTCTGAAAGCCCCTGCTCATCTTTTACAACTGTTGTCTCATAAATTCGAAATTAACATCTTGCAATTGGATAGTGCTGAACAACTAATGGCATATTTCGAAAACTTTACTACTAGTTTCCGACCTCTCATACCGGTATGTAACCTACTTACTGACTTTACCTCCTATGTTTAAAATAAAAGAATGGTCAACGATGCAAAGCGAATTAAGCAAACTTTTATTATTATTATTATTATTACTGACTCCTAAAATATAAACGAAGTTATAATAAGAATTGCATTGACATGTAGTACCATTTCTACATGTAGATAGTAGCAAAACTAATTGTTAAGAGAAAATAATACTCAATCAAAAGACATATATTATTAATAGTCCGCCGGACCCGAAAGAGTTAATCATTGATTGATGTTAGTTTTTTATAAAGGTCAATAAGTTTATACTGTAAAGCTTGTCAAGACGCGTTCGATCTATAACCAAATCGTGCTTTAAACGGAAAAAAAATTTGGTACCTGTAAAGAAAATTTAATATAATTGAAATAATTAACATGTCTTCTATGACGGGAAACTCTCTAATGGATAATATTATCATGGTTCCATATATTAGCAGTTTTTTGCAATTAGTTTTATTGATTTATTCATTATTGATTAAGCGATTTCACAAAAAGTAATTTCTGTTTTTGGAAAACAGCAAGGCGAACCGAAGATGTATGAAAATTAAATGACAAATGATAACATTGAAATTACACTGGTGTCCAAAATTAAGGACCAATCACAAAATGCTAATTTTCAAGTACACGATTACTCAAAGGGAAATAATATAATTCGAATAATTACTATCTCTAAAGCACAGCTAGTCCATATAACATCTCATTCATGTCACACATGGTCACAAGTGTCACAGTCACGACGGTGAAATTTCCTATTTTTTGTTTCACCGTAGTGACTGTGACACTTGTGACCACGTGTGACATGAATGAGATGCTATATGTTATAGCTGTGCTGTAGGAATAGTAATTATTTGAATTATATAATTTCCTTTTGTGTATTCGCTTACTTAAAAATTAGCATTTTGTGACTGGTCTTTAATTTTGGATATCAGTGTAGAAAACACAACAAATTTACATTTAAAAACATTTCGGCTCTAAATTTTCTTATTATGCTATGATTAAATGCCACATTCTAGTTTGTTTTTAGTTCGTATAATTTTAAGAAAATAATTAAAATGAAGGTCAGATAATAAGTGAAAGATTTATTTATTTATTAATATTATTATTTATATACAGGGTGTGTCCATAATTAAACGATCCTATTTTTAAATTTCCTAAAGATGAAAGTCTTTTTCATTAAGTTGTGAAATCTTTTGGATAACATAATGAAGGAATGGGAATTAGTTTAAGCCAAAAAGAAATTAGAACAAACTTTAGCCGCCAGAGGGCATTTTTAAGGAATTACACATTCAACATACATTTGCGATAGTTTACAAATTTTGTTTATTAACTTTAACCGAGCTTAAATTAGCACTTCACGACGGGATCTTAGCATTTCCCAGAAGACACTGCGGTCAACTGTGGAACTTGCTATCTTACGATTACAGATGACAGCTGAAAATGATAGCTGTCACGTGGAACGTGTTTTGTTGTAATAAATCGTAAAACCTATCGTAAATGTATGCTAAATGTTTAATTCACTAAACAACGCCCTATGGCGGCGAACTTTTGAACTATTTTTATCGTTCAAACAAACTCCCATACCTTCATAAATTTTCACAACTTTCTGAATAAAAGTTTGCCTGTTGACAACTTTAAAATAGTGTCGTTTAATTACGGACAACTTGTTATTGATTGAGTACAGGAAGGACATTGTTATTATCTGCAATTAATCGATTGTTTGAAGTAAAAAAAAAAAAAAATTCTTACCATTTACATTTTACCAAAAAAATATTTATTATCTAGCATATACTTATATATTTGAAAAAAGTTATGGTTAGTTTATGTAAGAATTTCATTCGTCTTAAGTTACTTTCTAAGAAAATAAATAAGTTTCCTTAGAAAATTTTGCCCTTTCCTGTTTTTTATAGATAATTTCAATCTCACTCATAAAAGATTTGCCAGCAAGATTTTATTTCATGTTCAGAAAACGTGTTAAAAATTTTTGATTTCAAAAGTTTCTCTAAACTGCAGACACAAATTAAACAAATTGAAGATAGAGAAAATAATTTTTCTGAGTATTAGAAGATAAAATTTAATACTGTGAAATATGGAAAAAACTAAAAGGAAATTCTTTCACTATTCGCAGTTTCAATAGAACGAAAGCGATTTTGGCAAAAGTTCTTCATAAAAGGTAATTTATTTTGTATAAACTTTATAATAATGTATTTTTAAATAAGATTTTATTAATAAAATTTTTCACAAAAGATTAGTGTCAATAAGCCTTTAAAAGTCCCTCTCCACTTTTAAAGGTAAACATAAAAGATTGTTCTACTTTTTTTTAGCTGGCATTATGCTATTTCTTTCTCCCAGAAATTAAAGTGTCATCTCCAAAAAAAAAAAAAAAAAAAAAAACTACGTTCCGTTGTATAAGCCAGCCGTAAAACAAAGCAGATGTGACAAAAAAAGAAGATGAAATAAAGAAAAAAGTGTAAATCTTTCTGAATCTAACAAAATATAGAATGATGCGAAATAAAAATAGATATGAAGAAATATCCCCAATTCCAAAACGCTTCTTTATCTTTATAAACCTCTGAAACCAATATATTTTTGAAATTTAAAAAAGAGTTTATAAAAAAATAAATCGTTTCTTTTGCTGATAATGGTTTCTGGAATCGGTTTCGAGTCATTCTTTTCCGTATAAAAAGGAAAAGAAAATCGAAAGAAGGAAAAATATTCATATAAGAACTATAAAAGGAATTACCTTGATACCCATGGTTTAATAATTAAATAATGTACGAAAATGTAAAATAAAATTCATTTAATTAAAAAATATTTATTATAAGTCGTTAGGTGCTAGCAACAAGTTTTAAATTTCAAGGTTTTAGAATGAGACTGTTAAAAATAAAGTTAATGAAAACTTTTAACGATCGTATAGTTTAAAAAAAAAAATTAGAAAATACTAAATATTGTTATTTTTTCAAACAATTGAGATAGTAATAAGTAAAAATGATACCACTCTACCCAGTATTTTTAGTTAAGCTTCTGAAAAAAAGCAAACATAATTGGTTATAAATTACAAACATAACATTTTTTCACTTCATTGAGTAGGTTTAGAACATAGATTAACATGCAAGATGGGACATTTCCATAGAGCGTAATGCTAATGCGAATGCGATCGTAGCGCCTTTAGTGACAATGGGGAAGAAACTCCCCATCTTGCAAAATTTTTATCATTGACCTTCTACCTTATTGTGATCTTTCTTTTTGTAATGTTTCATGTTTACGTTTTCAATAGAATCTTACACCGATACATGAACATAGAATAGATATTCTATATCTATTCTATGTTCATGCGCGGATATATGCTTTTTTTTTTTTTACATGATGAGTGAACGATATATGTGGAACGAAAAACAGGGTAAAAATTTCGTCTTGAATGCTATATATGAAGTAAATATAATTGGATTTAAATCTACATAAAGTAATGGTGTAATATAAAAATATACGAAGTATTGCACTCTACGAATCCCAGAAAATTTCATAAATATTCCCATTCGGTTTGGAAAATTTTTATAGCAGATGCTTTATTAATTTATGAAGTTTAACGTATTAAACAATCGTTACAATAAGCTTTTAAAATTTACGCATTTTCACTTTCATACAGATAAAATTAAAATATTATTTTTAATGAAAATAACGTACAATCAATTCAATAATATTTACAACATTAACATATAAGAAATAATAATAAAATTACAGGTGGGGAAAAATTTATTTCAACAAATTTTTAGAATTATATAAATATAACAGTTCAAAATAAATAGAGGTACTGACAACACACTCAATAAAGTTTTATTCGATATGAATAAATTAACACAATACCTGAATTTGATTTTTTACAATTTAATCTCATAAACTTACATATTTACGTTATTAACAGAATTTTCTAGGGTTTTTCTTTTATATTATTACTCTAATTATCACTTTGTAAGTTAAAGGTGGCCAATACACGTACAGTAAAAAAAAAACAAAAAACAGCTAAATAAATAAAGCAAGCATTAATAGAATATCGTTTGACACCTTCTTTGTTTTAGGAAAGAATAGATATTCAAAGCATAGAGGTTAAACACATTTCTTCAACATAGGTAAATTTCGGAGGCTTGTTAATTCTTCCCTCTTGTCGGTAGTGACGCTAGTACTGTTGCCATTACAGATTTTGCCGTAAATGTCCCATCTTGGTCCTTAATCTATGGTTTAGAAAACCTACAACTTACTAAGTTATTAACTATCGTCTTAAATCTACAGGAATCACTTATGTAATATGCCAATTGATCAAAATTTCAATACTTAATTAATTAAAGGGGTCTTATACCTTTTAAACTCGCTGCAAATCTGCAAAAGCATTCAAAGTTTGAATTAGTGTATCGTCAAAGCCTTTTTATGTATAATCATGAAATTTTGACTATCGATTAAACAGATTTTGCTTTTTATTACACTGTCATTAGAAACTGACCAGCCTTGCACATAATTTACGTGTTGTTGAAATTAAAATTGCTCTTTTTTTTACTCCTCATTTCATTGCGCGCACGATATCTTCAGAACGTATGTATGGATTATTATGAAATTTGATAAAGATTAATAAAAATATATGTATTTTTATAATGATCTCCTCTTAGGTCAAAATTATTTTATTAACCATGAAAAAAAATATTTTTGCGAAAAATTAAATCAAAACTTTTAATTTTTAATGAATAAAAATAGTCATAACAAAGGAGAGCCATTTTAAATACTTAATAGTCGGTCATTTTAAACGCACAAATGTGTTTATCATCTGTTTCAAATTTTATAACAATCCATAGATACATTTTCAAGATATCATGCGCGCAATGACTTATATAGTAATAAAAGGACTTATTTTAATTTCAATAATACTAAAATTCTGTAAAAGGCTAGTCAGTTTCTCATGGTAGTATATTAAAAAGACCAATCTGTTTAATCAATAGTCAAAATTTCATGTTGATACATAAAACGGTTTTCAAGATACGCCAATTTAAACTTTGAAAGTTTTTGCTGATTTCCATCTCGTTTAAAAGATACAATGCCCCTTAAAATTAACTAATTAAAATTCAAGCATTTTTCCAATGAAACGTTCAAGTTCTTTGCCGTCAAATCTTGACGGGTACTATCTATAAACTTTGAAACATAATTTGATAATTACTTAAATTATAATTACTTAAAAAGGTGTTAAAAATATATAAAGATATTATTTAATATAACCCTGAGATCTTTCGAAACGTACAGGCGTTCATTTTCACAGGAGAGAATATGACTGACTAGAATAGAAAACATATTTAAACACAAATCAAAATATTACGCATGCGTAAGCGAAGTTCAGTCCATTGCTCTAGAGAGGAGTGAAAAGATCAATTCATATTTTCAGGAGCTCTTGAAACACCTACGATATTATACCAAATCGCGGCAATATTAGTATTGTCTACAATGTCACTCCTAACTGTATCACTCCTAAGTAAAATCCCAATAGATTCACGGATTATTGAAGAGTAAATAATATAAAGATATTATTTAATATAACTCTGGGATCTGCCGAAACGCAACAAACGGCTTCTTTGAAAATGAACGCGTGTGCATTTCGAAAGATCTCAGGGTTATATTAAATATCTTTATATATTTGTAACACATTTTTAAGTAATGATATGTATGTTTTAAAATTTATATTAATAACAAGGTGAAAATTCTTTCACTACACTAGTTTTTAAATGCAGTGTTTTGACTCTATTGGGTACTATCTGGTTCATATAATGTTAGTATTTGTATAATCGATTGAGTAAAGGACGAACAGTGTTATTATATAGAATTAATCAAATGTTAGAATAAAAGAAAATCATTCTTACGATTTAGAATTAACCAAAAAATTATTTATTATCTAGCATATACTTCTATCTCCGAAGGAAATTATAATTTGTTTATGTAACAATTTCATTCTTTTTAAGTTACTTTCAAAGAAAATAAATAAGTTTCCTTTGAACATTTTGCTCTTTCCTGTTTTTATAGAAAATTTCATTTTCACTTATAAAAGATTTGCCAGCTATTTTTATTTAATGTTCAGAAAAGTTGTTAAAAATTTTTGTGTTCAAAAGTTTCTGCAAACTGCAGACCCAAATTAAACAAATTCAAGATAGAGAAAATTATTTTCATGAGTTGAGTTTTAGAAGATAAAATGTAACACGATGAAATATGGAGAAAACTAAAAGAAAAATCCTTCACTTTTTGCAGTTTGACTAGAACGAAAATTAATTTTGGTAAAAGGTCTTCATAAAAGGTATCTTATTTTGTTTACACTTTATAATAATACATTTTTAAATAAAATTTAATTACTAAAATTTTCCACAAAGGACTAGTGTCAGCCTATAAAAGTTCCCTCGTTTTAAGGTAAACATAAAAGTTTCTTCTACTTTTTATTATATATTTAATTGTTTATAATGGCTAAAACTATATTATATAGGTGAGACAGCACCGAAATACTGGCGAAAAATCACAAATAAAGGGCTCAACTTTAACGGGATTTGGTTCATTCAACTTAGATTACAATTCAGCTACTTTCTATATTATGAAATTTTATCTTAGACTTCAGTTAACAACATTTTCTAACATTAAGGGTGTATTCTTTCTTTTGTTTCTATGGGTTTCATTACCACGAGGTTTGGCTCACCCAACTTGGTTTTCGATTGTCTCCGACACGTTCGGGGCGCTTCCGGTAAATGCTGCCATAGGTAACGGGGACCCAGGTTACAGGCTTGTTCGGAAAAAAGTTTGTTGGTAACATACTAGACGCTTCTTAAGGTAATGGGGCCTCCGAAATCAGGTCCATTTAAAAGAATTTCAAAAGATATAAAATCATATAAACTTGAGTTTTGTTTATTATTATTATTTACAAACCCCGGGCAACGCCGGGCGGGTCTGCTAGTTTTTAAATAAAATTTAATTATTAAACTTTTTCACAAATGACTAGTATCAATAAGCCTATAAAAGTTTCCTCGTTTTAATGTAAACATAAAAGTTCCTTCTACATTTTATTATATTTTTAATTGTTTATTATGGCTAAAACTATATTATATACATAGACTATATCTTAAGTCGTAGGCACTTCCCCAAAGGGGGTGTAGGGAGCAAAAAACGTTTTAAAAATGCCCTTTTTGTGTTACTGAAGGCCCTAGAAACATGAAAGTTGGAATGGTAGATATAGTCCAGGCAATATGGGAATTTTACCTAGCAAAATTAATGGTAGTTCTGGAAATCGGCGTACTTTATGTTTTTTGGGTCGCTGAATCCGAATTTGTAACTTCCCACCAAAATTTTCGGCGGCAACCACCCCAAAGTTTGGTAAAAATCATCCCAAAAAAGGTTTTTATTAAAAAAAACATTTTTTTTTATTATTTTAGGGAAAAAGTGTCTAGCAATTCAGAAAGTAGACAAAATTTGCAACAAATTAGATATATGACATTATGACTTAGGATGAAGGGGAAGGGGGGATCTGCCTCGGAACATGCGCGCGGTGCTGCGTGGACTAAGTTGCGCAATTACACTTAAGCACTCACACGTTTACGTTCGCCCTCCCATCTCCCCTCTGAACTTTCCTTATAAGGCTTACTTTAAGTTTTTTGGGTCGCTGAATCCGAATTTTTAACTTACCCACAACATTTCCTTCCCCCCCGAAAACCCCCCAAAATAGTTGTTATTAATTTACACCTAAAATTCCCCCCCCCGAACCCCCTTCCCCAAAATAGTTGTTTTTAACTTAAATTTCTTATTGTTTTAGGGGAAAAAGCATTACGAAATTCAGAAACTAGACAAAATTTGCAACAAATAGGATACATAACACTATGCCGTAGGATATTCGGGGAGAGAGGGGGCTGCCTCCGAACATTCCCCGCAAGCTTTTCTCAAAAACCAAATTTTTTCAAAAAATCAATTTTTTGGGGGGTTGCCGGCTGCAATTTTGGTGGTAAGTTACAAATTCGGATTCAGCGACCCAAAAAAACATAAAGTGAATCGAAATCCAGAACTGGTATTAATTTTTCCAGGTAAAATCCCCTATTGCCTGGACTTTATAACTTAGTGCAGGTAGCGCCCCAGTGCATGTTCAGAGGCAGCCCTGACCCTCCCCGTTCATCCTATGTCATAATGTCATGTATCCTATTTGTTGCAAATTTTGTCTAGTTTCTGAATTTCGTAATGCTTTCCCCCTAAAACAATAAGAAATTTAAGTTAAAAACAACTATTTGGGGGGTGGTTTTCGGTAGGGGGGGGAATTTGGGGGGGAAATTAAAAATTCGGATTCAGCGACCCAAAAAACTTAAAGTAAACCTTATAGAGAAAGTTCGGAGGGGAGATGGGAGGGAGAATGTAAACGTGTGAGTGGTTAAGTGGAATTGCGCAACTTAGTTCACGCAGTACCGCGCGCATGTTCCGAGGCAGATCCCCCCTTCCCCTTCATCCCAAGTCATAATGTCATATATCTAATTTGTTGCAAATTTTGTCTACTTTCTGAATTTCTAGATACTTTTTCCCTAAAACAATAAAAAAATTGATTTTTTTAATAAAAACTTTTTTTTGGGGGGTGGGGGGGCATTTTACCAAAATTTGGGAGGGGGGGGGTGGCGGGTGAAATTTTGGTGGAAAGTTAAAAATTCGGATTCAGCGACCCAAAAAACATATATTAAGCCTTTTTCCAGAACTACCATCAATTTTGCTAGGTAGAGCCCCTATACGGTCTCTATTGCCTGGACTATTACTTATAAGGGATAAATGATCTCTAAGAACATTTCTTCAAAAATTCGAAATTTAAAAGGGGTGAAAATGGGCGAAAAGCGTTCTAAAAGTGTTCTTAATTGCGATTTCTACGCAATCTCATGAAGAACCAAACTGGAAACTGATGGTTACAGCCCTTGACCAACATAGGCTCTACTTCATGTCGGTGACAGCACCACCTGATGGTTAAAAAATCAAAAAATGTTCTAAATTGTGATTTTTGTGATACTGCGATGGCTAGCAACTTGGAATTTGGCATGGTAATTACTTATGAGATGTAATGTTCTCTAAGAACAGTTTTTAAAAAAATTCGAAATCTAAAAGTAGTGAAAATGCGCAAAAAAGCGTTATAAAAAACGTTCTAAATGGCGATTTCTACGCAATCTCAGGAAGTATCCAACCGATTTTAAAAGTAATTGTTGCAAATTGATGGTGACAGTCCCTGCTCAACAATACACTATATTTTATGTTGTTGTTACTGCCACTGGCGGCTGCAAGAGCAAAAAATGTTCAAAATTGCATTTTTGTGAAATGGAGGGATCTAACGTTTTGAAATTTGACATGGTAATTATTTAAAAGAGGCAAATTCTTTCTAAGAACCGTCGGAAGAAAATTTCAAATTTAGAATGATGAAGTGAGAGAAAAGCGTTCTGAAAACGTTCTAAATTACGATGATTTTTATGCAATCTTATGAAATACTTAACCAATTTCAAAGATAATGGTACCAACTTGATGGTGATATCAACTGCTTAAAGATAAGCTATTTTGTACGTCGGTGCCACTACTACCAGAGGATTGCAAGAGCAAGAAACTTTCTAAATTGTGGTGTCTGTGATACTGAAGAGGCTAGAAACTTCAAATATGCCATGATAGTTGTTTATAAAGCCCCACCAGTGGCCGAGAGGTTCTGTTGTCGAAGCTGATACACGGGAGGTGCTGGGTTCGATCCCAATCGCGCTCGTCGTCCTAATCGCTTGGCATGTTCGTGGTTTTCTTCGAACCTTGGTTTTTCCAAGCGTAAATACGGGTTAGGTTCCCTTAGAAAGATCCCCACGGAGGGAACTCTCCCCCCCCTTCTTTAGGCCTATATTTCTCGTAATGATAATTGGCCGTCATAAATACCTCCAACCAGTTACTTATAAAATATAAATGCCCCCTAAAAACAGTTGAAAATAAATTTTAAATTTAAAAGGGGTGAAAAGAAGGGAAGGAGCGAAAAGCGTTCTAAAAAAGTCCTAAATTACAATTTCTTTGCAATCTGGGGAAATAACAAACCGATTACAAAATTAATGGTTGCGAATCAATGGTGGCAGTTTCTTATCCTACACAGGCTATATTTTATGCCGGTGTCATTACCTCGTGGGGTTGGTAGGAACAACAAACGTTCTACAAAAAACTTTTTAAAACTTTCTAAATTACATTTTTATGGAATATTAGGAAATACCAAACCAATTTAAACAAAATATGTTAGAAAGTTAATGGTGACAGTCTCTGTTTCAACATAGGCATTTTATGTTAGTGCCACTACCACAAGAGAGGTGTACACCGTTAGAGAAAAATCTTGGAATTTGACATAATTGTTAATTTTAAGATGTAAATGCGTACTAAGAACAGTTTCTAAAAAATTAAAAAATTCAACCTAATACTGAAATGAGATGAAATGAGCATGAAAGCTTCAAAATATTTTCTAAATTATCATTTATTTAGACGTAGTTTTAGATCTTCTTATTAATTTAAGTCTCATTTCTGCCTAATACAGTGTAATAATTAGTCAAACTGTGGCATTATTAGTAATTTTTGAAATATTCCTAAAATCATAATTTCTTCTAATAAAAATTAGGCATACAAATATCACTTGGTATATTTCAACTATTACGCGAGCAAAGCCGCGGGTTTTGCTAGTCTATTTATACAGTGACAAATAGTTACCCTTGATTAAAAGAAAACTAATCAGTTCAATCAAAATATCCCGAAAAAAATATTATATAGATACAATATTTTTATAGTTACAATAACTTGAACTGTTTATACTGTAAATTTTCGTTTGATGGAGTTAATCGATTTGTGCACTGAACGGCTCATATATTCTTGCGCGTGTCGCAAAGTCACTTTTGACCCTTTCAGGGGCGCCGTTTGCATAGATCGAACGCTTAAATTTAATTCCCAAAACTGCATAATGCATGAAGAATTTTGTAGTACAATTTTGATCTCATAATTTATGTGAAGAAAAATTTTTGTTTATTTTTAAATTAATTTATTAGTAAATTGTGGTGCCAATCAATTATTTTAACATTTTGTGTGCAGAAATGCCTTGCCCCTGAAAGGTTTAAAGGCTTATCAATATTTTTTTTAACTTTTGTTCAAATGATGTTATTTTAATTTAAAAGCTTAAAAGAAGTATAAAAAATAAGGTACAGGTTTGTCACATTTTGCGACATAAGTTTATATTTTGGCGCCTAGAATTTCAGAAGCTAAATTTACGCCAAAAATTTTGCATTTCTATGACATCGGGATTCTTTGGTATGCAGATGATCAAAATAGGATTTTACATTTTTATGAATAAAGATTTGTGTAAAACAATATGTTTAAAACTGTACACGAACATTAGAAAAATTTTGACATTTTATTTGATGCAGCCATTAAGTATGTATCTGAGTTTGAGATTATAGGGTTCAATTACAGTGGAACCCCGCTAATTCGGACCCCGTTAATTCGGATCTCCGGATAATCCGGATCGGTCTGGTCGATTTTTTTTTTTTTTTTTTAGTTTGAGACGCGGTCGGCAAATTTGCATAACATTCATTTATTTCATCCGCGTATTCTGAATAAAAATGTCTTTTCTGAAATCTTTAGAAGAATACCTTAAGCATTCTTATTTAAACTCTTTAATGTTATCCTTCAAAGAAACAACAATGTATCACTTTAAGTTATGCAATTTTATGGTTCCGGGTGTTACAAAATATTTAAAATCGTGCAACTTACCCATCAAAGCTGTCCTCCTAATTGATAATGCCCCCACACACCCCGAAGAAAGTCAACTGACAAAAGGAAACATAACGGTAAAGTTTTTATCACCTAATGTGACAGCGCTGGTTCAGCCAATGGATCAAGGGGTTCTTCAGAACATTAAGAAAGTATATAAACGACAAATGCTGAATGAACTTTTAGAAGATGATGGAGAGCATGGAGTGTTAGAGATTCTCACATCAATCAATATCAAGAAAGTAATCTATATGATTGGTGAATCTTGGGATCAGGGTACTGAAAGTACCCTTCGAAAGTCATGGAAGAATTTATGGCCTGCAAATTGTGATTTCTCGACTAATAAGCTTGAAACAAAAGGAGGAATAAGCGAGAATGAAAGAAAAATTATACCCGAAGATTTTTTGAGCATGTTAAAAAAATTTATGGTTGCTCAGATGTTGATATCAGCGACATTAGCAATTGGTCAGAAGAAGAAAATAATGAAAGTTACGCCACACTTATAGATGACGAAATAATCACTTTGTGCACAATTGAAGAAAACGAAAATGAAGATGATACAGACGAAAACACCATTATCAATAATGATCAACCAAAAGTTATTAGCCATAATGAAGCTACGTCTCATTTAGAACAATTAATGGTTTATCTTGAACGTCAGGTGGAGACTACACCCAACGAACTACTTATGCTCAAGCGAATGCGTGACTGTGCGGCCCGCAAAAGGTATAGAAAACTGGCACAGCAGAACATTACAAACTTTATAATTACAAAGTAAACATTTTTACTGTCTGTAAATATTCAATATGTTTAATATAAAGGTGATTTTGTGTAAGTATGCTTTATTTTATTTCATTTTTTCTCATTCTCCGGATAAACCGGATTTTCGATAATTCGGATTGGGTCTGGTCCCAATTAATCCGAATTATCGGAGTTTTACTGTACATTTAATAACAAGTAAAAATTAAATTTAAAAAATCGAAAAAACCGACTGCGAACTAATTAATTATTTCTCACCAATGTGAAACTATTTTTTATATTACTTACCTATTTTTTTTATTTACTTGTATTGATGACTTTTAAGTGGTGTTTAATTGTTAGTTCCTACCTATAAACATTGTTTTGATGAGGCCTATAGATGTCTATGAAGGTTAAAGTTTCAGTAAAGCTAGAGATCCTACCTACACAACTTGCAGGTTGTGTAATAATTAAACGGAGCTTCTGACTGTAAAATAGCGAATGAAACATCGTCTTCACTTTGAAAGACCTATCCAATGATATGCCTCTCAATATGGCACGTAAAAAAAATTTCCGTCTGTACCGCCATTCTGTATTTTACGGCCGCCATTTTAAATTTATAAAAACAAAACCTAGGCTATAACCATCGGATGGTTAGGACAAATCGATAGAGACCTCATTCATTATAATCCATCCAGACGTTGGGATGTTTCGAGGGTATAAAGAAATCCACGTACCCAGATACACGTAAAACACATAACCCTTCTTGGTTGTCGGGTAAAAAATGATGTTAGAAATACACTGGTGTCCAAAATTAAGGACCAGTACAAAATGCTAATTTTTAAGTAAGCGCATACTTAAAAGGAAGTAATATAATTCAAATGATTACTATCTCTAAGCACAGCTAGTCCATATAGTATCTCATTCATGTCACATATGGTCACAAGTGTCACAGTCACTACGGTGAAACAAAAAATAGGAAATTCCACACGTCTCATTATGAGTCTCAAATGATGACTATATGTGACTCCACTGAGACGTCAGTGTGACTGTTGCTTTGCGACGAGTCACCAGGTGACTTTACAATGTATCTACATGGTGACTCTCATGTAACGGTTATTTTTAGACTCAATTTCAAAGTCATCATGAACGTTGTATTATGATAAGTCACCGTATAATATCACATTATAGTCACATGGTGACAAAAGAGCACAATGGTGACTTCCCAGTAGTCTCTCTGTCACCTAAAAGTCATCATGTGACTTTAATGTGATATTATTTGGTAACTTATCACAATGCAACGTTCACGAATGACTTGGAAATTGAGTCTACAGATGACAGTCACATGAGAGTCACAATGTAACTAAAATGTAAAGTTACATGGTGACTCGTCACAAAGCAGCAGTCACAGTGACGTCTCAGTGGAGTCACGTATGGTGATCATTTGAGACTCATAATAAGATGTGTGGAATTTATTATTTTTTTGCTTCACAGTAGTGACTGTGACACTTGTGACCATGTGTGACATGAAAGAGATGTTATATGGAATAGTTGTGCTATAGAGATATTAATTAGTCGAATTATATTATTTACTTTTGAGTATTCGCGTACTTGAAAATTAGCAATTTGTGATTGGTCCTTAATTTTGGACACCAGTGTAGATTCTTGATAGCTGTTGTAGATGATAATTTGAGGATTAAATTTAACGGTTCCAAATTACTGAAGTTTAATCAGGAAAAAAATTAAAACTTATATCACATTATCATCTGCTGAAGACTGGTCATCAATAAAATGATTAATCAAGGAAGGAATAAAAATCTACAAAATAAACTTTTTGTACTTTTTCTTTCTAAACTCTTTATTTATTACTATAGCATTTATCTCGAAGCCTTTTTATCTGTATGTTTTTATATTCTTTTTATATCCCATTTAAATACGTTTGACAGATGTTTTTAAACAAACGTTTTTTTTTAGTGTTTGGGCATTTGTTATTACTGAATGTATTATTTTCTTCTATCTTCAATAGAAGAAAGTATTGCATTGGGAATTTTTTTCGACGGATTTACACTTTTAAGAGTCAGAGATCCCAAAAATATTTTTATACAAAATGTCTGTCAGTCCATTTGTGTGTCTGTGTGTTCGTGTGTCGTCTGTGTACCATAGAAAAGTGTATGAAGTTATGCATAGAAATGATCCATTTTTTGTGTATGTTTTTGATTATGACCAGCAGGTTCTCCTGGAATTTGAAGATATTCCGCCGGAAAGGGACGCTTCAATAGAGATTTTTGTGCCATTTTTATTATTGTACCATCGAAAAGTGTATGAAGGTATGCATAAAATTGAACAAAATTTCATATTTATATTTTTGGCTGTGGGAAGTAGACTCTCCTTGAATTTCGAAATATTCTTCCGGAAGGGGTCGCTGTAAGAGCAATGTTTGTATAATTTTCCCGATTTTTCCTAGTTCTATTGTAGATCGGCGGCTCGGGCAGCGACATCCTACTAAGCCGGATATTCGCAAACAGCTGATGTACAACAGTATAACGAAATACTCTTGATTTTAATAAATATCATGATCGAGAGTAATTCGTTTTTACTCCGATTAATTGCCTGAACCTAAAATTTAAGAAGAAAATCAAAGTGTGTACAGCTTTTTACCAATAATATTGAAGTATTGACATTTGTAGCTAGTTTTTGAAATATTGAGATGTATGAGATAGAGGAAAGTTTTGGGATTTGCAAATCCAACTAGTTGCTTATAGTCTCATATCATTGAGGATAAAAAAAAAAAAAAAAAAAAAAAAAAAATGCTTCAGCTGACATAATGGCGTACTGGATTCTTGTTTAACATTACTCAATAAATTCATCTCTGAATATCTGTAAAGATATTTAGTGAAATAAAAACTGAAAATGTGTTTATAAAATTCAAATATTCTACACTAGGGTCATCTTAACAACTGTGTTAAATAAACGCTTTAACTATCCTTTTTAATAAAGAAGCCTCATGTTAATCTATGGTGAAATTTAGAAAAGAATTCTTTATTACTTAATACATTTTCTGAAATTAAAATTTAACAAGAACGAAAAATCATTCGGCCAGCATAGATTATGAAACACTTTCCAACGCGTTCAGAATACAGTTGCAAAATTTAAAATTCGTTAAGGTGAAAGATGTCTAAATAAACTATTCGTAATATGCATAGAGCGTTTGAAAACCCAATTTCTGCACTTGCCATGACTAGTACGAACAACTTCCGAATTTTTTTGTGATTCCTGTATACAATCCATAGATTATGTATATTAAATAGTTGCTAAAAGTTAGTTCAATCAAATGCATAGCACCGATGAAATTTCCTATTCAGAAATTCCCGTTATGAATTTGAGTTTATTTGTGTCGCCGTGTATATTATCTATACACTGTAAAAAAAAAAACGGACTAAAAAATGTAAATACTACTGGAAATCTAGACACCAGTACTATTTCCGTTTTTTTACGGGAATTTTTATCCATAAATTACAGAAAAGTTTCCGTTTTTCTGATTAAAAACGGAAATTTTTCTGTAATTTATGGGTAAAAATTCCCGTAAAAAAACGGAAATAGTACTGGCGTCTAGATTGCCAGTAGTATTTCCGATTTTTAGTCCGTTTTTTTTACAGTTTAGAATTTATACAAAACGAAGTAACAAAAAAAAAAAAAAAATAGTTACATTTTAAGGGGACGGTGGACGTTAATTTTTTTTTCATCACAGAGATATGAAATTTTGTGGAAATATACAATTCACTATAAATATATAGAATACCTTAAAAGAAATTTCCACTCTTATTATAATTTTAAGATTTTTTTTTTAAAATTAAAATTTTAAACCGAAATTTTAAAATGTTCCATGAGTCATAAATTTTTAGATATTTGCTCTATTTTTCGTTTTAATCACTTAAAACTCTATTACCAACAAATCTGTGCATCTATTTTTTAATCCCTTGAATAGTTATTTTTTAGGGATTTTTTTCTGAATTGGATATCGATTTTCATCAAAATTTTGCCTTTTAATAAGTTAAAAATCAAATTTAACTATCGTAATGAAGTCCAATTTTAAAATGCATGCATAGTTTCTTTGTAAGCAATATCCGGATTCTTCCTTATTAATTTAATTAATTTGATCAACAATTATGTCGCATGGAGCCTTTCCAAAATCTGAAAATGTTGAAAAATCATTTTTGAGAGAAACAGATTTAAAATATATTAAAAGGCCGAAAAATTGTTTGAATACAAAATTCAAAGGCTTGTAAATTTGCGAAAAATAATCGCATTTACATGTGATGTTGTACAAATGGTTCAGAAGAAATAATAACATGCACAAAAATAATTTTCAATTTTTGGTTCAATTTCTTCTCAAATAAAGGTCCACGGTTCCCTTAAAACGTGTATCATAACTGAACATGCATTTACAACAATTATTCTTCATATTAGGCAGTGCTGTAGCCAAATGCTTTAAGGGGTCTCAGGACTCTTAAAATTGGAAAAAATGAAAACAAGTTGGAAATTGCTCGTCAAACGTGGCAAATGAGGTGCGTTCGTACTATAACTAGTTTTATAATTATTTTTTGCACCCCATATTGTACTGAATGTATACTTTTTTGCACTTCATAAAGCGCATAGTCTGATACATCATTAAAATGCACTTCCAATAATTTTTTCCCATTCCCCGTAATGTAACGGAACACTTTTGACTGTCCCTGTAATTAAACTATACATCCGATTTTCCTAAAATTTGAAATAGCTCAACAAAACTTTGCAAAGATTATATCTTTAAAATTTCAGACCATTCGGAAGGCTGTAATATCATTAAAATGCACTTGCAATAATTTTTCACATTCCCCGTAATGTAACGGAACACTTTCGACTGTCCCTGTAATTAAACTATACATCCGATTTTCCTAAAATTTGAAATAGCTCAACAAAACTTTGCAACAATTATATCTTTAAAATTTCAGACCATTCGGAAGGCTGTCATATCATTAAAATGCACTTGCAATAATTTTTCCCATTGGCCGTCATGTAAAGAAAAACTTTTGACTGTCCCTGTAATTAAACTATACATCCGATTTTCCTAAAATTTGAAATGGCTCGACAAAATTTTGCAACAGTTATATCTTTAAAATTTCAGATCATTCGGAAGGCTCTAATATCATTAAAATGCACTTGCAATAATTTTTCCCATTGGCCGTAATGTAAAGAAAAAATTTTGACTGCCCCTGTAATTAAACTATACATCCGATTCTCCTAAAATTTGAAATGGCTCGACAAAATTTTGCAACAGTTATATCTTTAAAATTTCAGATCATTCGGAAGGCTCTAATATCATTAAAATGCACTTGCAATAATTTTTCCCAATGGCCGTAATGTAAAGAAAAACTTTTGACTATCCCTGTAATTAAACTATACATCCGATTTTCATAAAATTTGAAATGGCTCGACGAAATTTTGCAACAATCATATATTTGAAGTTTCAGACCATTCGGTTGGGTAGTTTTTGCTCTGTTACATGCGGACAGACGGACGGACTGAACGACGACTATAGGTGCTACGTATTTATATAATTACGAACGCACCTAAAAAAGGACCATTTTCAACATTTAATATCGTAAAATGTATTTAATATTAAGACACAATATTAAATGGGAATGAAAGGTACAAGTATGTTCTTTCATTTCAAATATTTGAAAAATTGCAAGATGCAGAATTAGCATTTACAGGGGGCTCTAAACTGTCAGACATTTGACGAGCAGAAAATTGGCATAACAGATTATGCGCACGATTACAAAATAAATTTTGCAACTAGAATGAAATTTTTGGTGCCTACTTATACCTCAGATCATAATAATTACACTGAACCTAAATACATTTGTATTTAAATCATTTTTATATTTTCAATACAAAGTTGTATTTAGCTAATACAAAATTTAGAAAATTTCAACAATATAAACCCCTAAAAAAATATTTTCTTTTTACAATAAAAAGGAAATTTTAGGTTCAGTTTATACAGACTAACATGAAACATATGTTTTGAAAATTTCATGAAAAAATAGTCAGAAGTTTTTAAGATATCGTGCGCGTTATGCCCAAAAACGTCATTTGCAGAAAAATAACTTCAATGCTTTGGAAACACCGCTTCAGCTATTGAGCGAGTATAATTCTAAATGCCATAACTTCTGTTCTAATGGGAATTTCAAGATAATAATTATATCAAAATGTTCAGAAAACATAGAAGTTTAACATCTAGAAAAATTAAAATTTCGAAAATTTTAAAGCTTTAAGAGTCCTGAGACCCCTTAATGTGATCATGTAAATAAATGATAAATTATATACACACTAGATGCTACGGTAACCATTTTGTATTACACCTCAGTGATATTTCGAAATTTTAATATATTTAAAAAAGTGTACTATTATTAAAATACACCGCAAATGATTTTTCGCCATAAGCCATAATGGAACGGAATTCTTTTGAGTGTACCTGTAAATGAACCGTAAATATTACACACTTCATTTTCAGTACCGGACATGCCACAATAAACACCAACAACATATATCCGTTTCTAGGCAATCTGACTGAATTTTCGCGAGTTAGAGAAGGATGGCTAGACAGACAAACTGAATTCAAACTGAACACTTTTCAACTATGTTGGAAAGTGTTAAAAAGTTGATAGCCATTGAAATAGGTAAATAAAAGGCGAACTAATTTATTGAATAATTTTCCTTTTTTAAATTACGTAAATTCACCTTAAATCCTTTTGAGTGTGTTTTCACCACAATCAAGATTTTAACTAACTTTATGCTGTTTTTAAAATCTGTCATTTCACCAATGATTGAAATGTCCCGGGATAACAATTTTTACTCAAATCCCTTGCATCTTAAGAACGTTATGTGTTACAATTTTCAAACGAGTAAACATCTGTTACAAATGAATAACAATCCGTTTCTGAAATGGAAGCTTAATTACCAAAGTTATAATCATTAAATGGAATATTAAGGGAATAAATCAAAAGAACTTGTTCAACATGCATAAAAAAATCACGCTAATTTTAGCGATTATTCATGTATGATAAGAAAATCGCATAGGTTTGTATTTTTAGAATCAGAGCCTATTTTAAAGCAACCGTTGATTTTACATCAAATAGAAAACTTTAGAGAATTTTTCAATATGTATTTCCTATGTATTAGTTTCTATAATAAAAACTTATTTGGTGTAAAAATGTTAAAATTTTTAACTCAAAGCGTGCTATATGTACGTAACAAAAGCTTTTTTGAATGTAAGTTTTAACTTACTAGCTTATTTGCCCAACTTTGTATGTACCTGGAACAAAAATAAATAATAATAATCACAAAAAAAATAATAAGCAGTGGACAAAATTTATTATATTGCAGGGTTGAAAAAAAAAACCTCACTAAAGTTTTAAAAAAACCACAGCATTGTCTTTCATTGGTTTTAACCTGCTTTTTTGGCCAAAATTTTCCTTCTTTCATGACTAAAATTGACTCTTATGCAGTGAAACAATATAATAATAAACTGCAGATTTTTAAATGTTTCAAATCAGTTTAAAAGACATTTACTTGAGTTAAAATTAAACTAATATTAAAATGACACATCAGAATTGCAAATATGTCAGCTAAACTTAAAATGGATGAGGAATTAATTAATTTAAAAATACTATGTAACTTTTCATAGAAACGTAATTTAGAACGTTTTTAGAATGTTTTCCGTTCGTTTCGTTTTTTTTTTTTTTCAGAAACCACTCTTAGCGAGCATCTGTATGTTAAAAATAACCGCCATGGGGATTTTCACGTATAGTATCAATATCAGTATCCTTTCAGTAACAATAAAACCACATGTTTAGAACCCTTTTTTCCCTGAACCTAATTAAATTTTGATTTTTTTTAATCTGTTCTGTGCATGCATTTACGTCTGAACCCTTAAATGCGCGATTTTTTATTTCGTTTCGAAAAAATTATATATGATACTCTGAAAAGTTTATAAACACAGGGAAAATAACGAAAAAAAATCAGAGCTATATTTTTCATATAATACGTCAATCTATTCTTCTGTTGCACATCTGCAGTACAAGTAAAAACTACTATCGTATGGCTGTTTTACGCTAAAATAGAGAAAATTAGTAAATACTTTTGTAAGTATGTCTCCAAATACCTTATTTTATATAATTATTTATTTTATAAAACTTAAACCTTTAACCATTTAATTACCATAATAGAATACGTTCTAGAAATTATATAGTTCAGATAATCTGACTTTATACCAGAAAGTTTCAATGGTTAATTTCGCTTTATTTAAATATGGAATGTCTGTTTTTTAATTACAGCCAATATTGCTATTTTAATTTTCTAGTGTGAATTAGGTATATGCAAATAATAATAATAAAAAAAAACTATTAAATTCAAAACAGTGTTGTTTGCATATATACAAAGCTGCGCACTAAAGGGTTAAATGTAGCAGCCATGTCAATTTTCAACGTTCTATCATTAACAATTCCATAGAAATCGTAATTTAGAGCATTTGTGAACTCTTTTCGCACATTTCATACTTTTAAATTTTCTTTTTTTCATGTTCTGTGCGAGCATTTACGTCCAAAACTAAGAGCAATGTGAAATTTCTAGTTCCTGTCATTAACAATTACACAGAAATCGTAATTTAGAACGTTTTCCATTCATTTCAAACTTTTAAAATTCGAATGTTTGCAAACTCTTCTTAGTGAGTATTTAAAAACCATACATAAAACTGTTCAAAAACTGTTTTTAACGACTATTTAAATCTTAGCTAAGTTTTTAGCGCCTTCAGTATTACACAAATCGCAATTTTAGAACGTTTTTTGCTCCTGAAAGTCTGTGCGGATAGTGGCAAAGACATAAGATATAAACTGCATTGGAGCAGGGAGTGTCACCATCACGGCTTAATTTCTTACAAAAAAAGTACCGGAGTTTTAGTATTATTGAGTTATAAAAAACGTAGTGTTTTCCCTCGAAACCTGCACCCGCATATTTATATTTCATACATTACACAAGCCTGCGATGGTTGTGTTGTTTAACTTTTAAAAATTGATTTTTATGTATTTTTTAGCACTGAATCCGACAATACCCTTCATGTTTAATCATCACGTCATAAATTTTTTGCAAATCGTAAATTTCAATGGTTAAAAAGTAAAAAAAAATAGAGAATGTACGATACTGAAAGATATAGGAAATGTTTGTGTTTCTTAACTTTTGATAACTGATTTTTATATATTTTTTATCGCTAAATTCGAAAATGGTCTTCAATTTTAACCATCAAGTCATGATTTTTTGGAAATCGTAAATTTCAAAGTAAAAAAATAGCAAAATTCTGATACTATAAAATAGATGTGATGATTGTTAAATTTTGATAATTGATTTTTATGTACTTTTTAGGAGTAAATCCGAAAATAATTTTCAGTTTTAACCATCACGTCATAATTTTCCTCAAATCGTAAATTTCAAATTTAAAAAGTAAAAAAAAATGCAAGAAATCCTGACGCGATGGTAAAAAATGAAGGCCATTTTCGGATTTAGCACTACAAAATACTTAAGAATCTATTATCAAAAGCTAAGCAATAGGACACAAACCAAATTTTGAAGGCTTGTATTATTTACGAAATTTAGACCAATTTGGTCTTCAGCAAAAGAAATTTTTATAGTTATAAGCATTTAATAAAATTCTAAAATATGAACAGAACTAAGATATTAAAATGATGGGTGAGGAATTTTAGAAAATCCTTCTCGCCAAAGATTTCTGTGTACCGACTAACGAAATACAACATAGAGAGTTGTTCCGTTGGGCACCGGAGCGCAGCATTAATGACCTACGTTTAATTCAGACTAATATTTAAATATTCAATAAAGTTAAATAAATACCGCAGCTGAGCTCCGGTGTAAATTAAGCCCTGTATACCATCAATTTGCCATCATTACTTTTTAAATTGGTTCGGTGGTTTCAGAGATTACCCCTACAAACAAACAAACACACAAACGTTGCCTTCTTTTTAATATTAGTATAGATAAATAAATATAATTGCATAAAAAGTGAAAACCCTTAATTTGAACGTCCACCATTCCTTTAACCTTTAACCATATCAAAAGCAGAGGTCATACGAAATGACCACTTAATTTTAATTTCAAAACTGACAAATAGCACCAAGAATACTTTAATAAAATTTTGCTTTTATAATAAAAGTTCAAAATAGCAAGTTTTTATTTTATAACAAATTCGTTTGAAAATTCTGATGTCAACCAATTATTTCATCGTTTTGCGAACAAAAGTTTTCAGTCGTTGAAAGGGCGCAGCTTTGCATATATGCAAACAACAGTGTTTTGAATGTAATAGAATTTTTTTATTCGTATATACCTACTTCACACCATAAAATTAAAATAGCAATATCTGCTTTAATTAATAACAGACATTCCCTATTTAAATAAAGCGAAATTAACCATTGAAACTTTCTGGTGTAAAGTCAGATTATCTGAACGACGTAATTTCTAGAACGTATTCTATCATGGGAATTAAAGGGTTAAAGGTTAAGTTTTATAAAATAAATAATTATATAAGTAAGGTATTTGGAGACATACTTATTAAAACATTTACTAATTTACAATATTTTAGCGTAAATCAGCTACATAACAGTATTTTTTACTTGTATTACCGATGTGCAACAGAATAAAAGATTGACATATTATATGAAAAATGTATCTCTGATTTTTTTTTTTTTTTTTTTACCTGTGTAATAAACCTTTCAGAAAGTCATATATAATTTTTTCGAAACAAAATAAAAAATCACTCATTTAAGGATTAAAAAGTGAACATCATACAATAACATGGTTTTAAATTGCGCCCTGAAATTTTATGTATCTCTTTAAAACCAAATACATAAGGGCAGTCAAAAAGTTCTCGGAATTTCGTTGTAAATCTTTATTACTATAATATAAGTACATATATACTTAATTGTCTTCAAAGTAGGCTCCGTTGTAGCACACACACGTGCTCCACAGCTTACCACGTGCCATTGTTGGAAACAACGATTAAAGTCCTGTTTAGGTACCCTCCTTACAGGAGAAATCTGAAATGTATACGTTATAAGAAGTCTATGGTATCTTCCCAAGTTCAGCCGTCGCGTTGTTTTTTATGTCTTCTACGGTGTCAAAACGTTTACCTTCGAGGCCTATTTTGATCTTCGGGAGAGACAGAAATCGTCATGCTTAGTGTATTCATTTGTCTTCCATTTGTACGGATAAGAAAGTCTCAGAAATAGATTTCCATAACCTGTACATGAAGTTGATGTTCACCCTTTGCTCCAACTTCGACAACGCGCCAACTGATCATCGCGCACTATTACTTTCAGCAATGAGATTGGCTCAGTTCAATCGAAACACCAGCGATTCATGATGCAGTCAAATGCAGGTCAGGATGCATGAGTAGTAAGTAATAGATTAAGAAATCTGGTAGTTTTCTCAATAAAACAGAGGCTAAATTCACATGAAACTGTTTATTCAACTACACATAGAAACGCCAACAATTCTCAAATTGCGAGAATTTATCAGAGACTTCAAGCTAGAGCACGAATTAATTATTCGACGTTAAAAAGATGTTAATGACAATTTAGATATTCTACGAGACGATAAGACACCTGGTAACAGCTTTCAAGACAATGGAACAGCACAAAAAAATTTTCTGTCTCTGACTTCATGCTCGATAGTTTTGTCAATATTCGCGTAGAAATACAGATTGAAATATAAACTTCAGACGATCCAAACAGATTCAAAAACTAGACACGGAATGAAAAGCTATTCGTCACTCAACCTATGAAGAGCGAGAAAGGGGCGTAACAGAAAACGAGTCCCGGATCAACTCAGGTAAGAATTTCGATGTAATACTGCTGACGATAGACAGGTTAAGTGGAAGTTAATGAGAAATGAAATAGAAATAGTAAAGATGGCTTTTATAAATATTCGGAAAATAAAAGTAGCTGCGTTCAGAATATTACAATTTTGGTAGCTGATAAAATTTAATGAAGGGATTAAAAGTTTAGATTAAGGTTTCGAATTAGATCATTATTAAGATGCGCGTTTTAAATTTATAGGAATTTAACTAGAAATAAATTAAACAAAAACATAATTTGAAGAACAAATTAAAAAAAAAAACAATTTATTTCCTACAGTGTTTAAGCCCGAGAAGCGACAGATATTAAGATATTTTATTCAATTAGCTCTACATTTAAATGTTAAGTTTTAACAAATAATTTAAGCCAATTGAAGATTAAAAAATAAGAACAAAATTCATACAATATGATTCTTAAAACATCCTAAAAAATTAAGGAATCTAATTTTTTAGGGTGTTTTAAATATCATATTGCATGAATTTTATTTTTACCTTTTAATCTTCAATTGGCTTAAATTATCTATTTAAAAAAATTAACATTAAATGTAGAACTAATTCAATGAAATATCTTAAAATCTGTCCCTTCTCGGGCTTAAACAATGTAGGAAATAAATTGTTTTTTTTTTAATTTGTTCTTCAAATTATGTTTTTGTTTAATATGTCAAGTTTTTAATAACTGCTGCATTCAGACGAACTCATTCCAAAATTAATGGTGGGTATCATCATTAGGCTTTGATGTGCGGTATTGCATCACAATGTGTGATGCAGTTTACCAATGTATAATTCAAAATATTTCCCCACTGCAGTAATGCAGGTTGCTGTAGTTTGAACAAAAACTTGCAATCTGGACGTAAAACATCTATAATCAAAACATAAAAAAATAATTACACTTAAATTTAGATACCCTATTTCCCAGTTAGGAACGCTATGAATTCAAAATTAAATTGTGTCGAATCCTTACAGCTATATTTTAACAATATTATAGCAGTGATACAGGGAAAAAAAAAAAGATTCACTTAAATTGTGTTACCTTATTCCCTCCCAAGGAATGATTTAAACATAAGAGAAAATTATTACCTAAGTTTAACTTTTTAAAATTTCAGTTATATAATTCACTATGTTCGCTACCCGCGTAAAAATAGCTATCCGTCAGAAACTTTTTACTAAAACAAACTCGACCAAAGCAAACACTTTATCTGAAATGTCCTTTTTACTTCCACTATAACGCCATATTCATCTTTTTAATTATTCAAAAAAAACTATTTCAATTTAATTTTTCATGGGTAAATCTTTCAACTAAAAAGCGATAAAATATTATTACGGTTTTTGAACAACAATGGAGAAAAAACGTTAAATTTTATAGGGAAAATGTCCGTTAATTCTCAATGAAAAAAGCGAAATTTGGAATTATTAAGATAGATATTTGAATAATGTAAATAAAAATTAGCCCATGTTACTCTCTGGGTTATAATTCACCCATATGGAAAGGCATTTTATCATCCGTTTTGACCGTGAAGTCATGCAAGCATTTTTACACTTTAAATTTGCAATATCTTTCGATTTAGTAAAGAAAAAAAATTGTGGCATCAGGGACAAAAAGGTAGGAAGAAAAAAATGAAAAAGTTATGAGCTCCATAGGCTTTTCTGTGTTAAATTAACATTGAGAAGTTACATTGGAAATAAATAAGTATCCAGCGCAATACTTAAATAATAGAGAGTATTAAGAAATAGAGAAATAAGGCTTCGCAATATGTGGCACGGGTCAACTACACAATAGAATTCTCCCCACCTCCAAACGGTCTGTCGGGGCTCAGATGAGAAGGAAATATTTTCTTCTTTGCACTGGCCTGCTATTGATGCATACAGGAATCCATTTTGTTGCCTAAGTGGAAGCATAAATACAGAATGACTGCACACGAGAGGAAAGACGCGAATAAAACAATAATAAGTGGAATATTTACGTAGCTTGTGCGTTCTTAAAATGCAGTTACATTTTTTTTTTTTCAATTTTAAGCCTTCGTGAAGGTTTCAAAATGTATAATATCAATGATTTTTAACCCCTAAAATAACAATTTTTAAATTTAAGAATTTCTTACGATACATATTTATGAATAAGATTATGAAGTTTTAACATCTATCATTGTTTTTCAGTTATACATAAATATTTTTCAACATCAAAGTTAATCAACGCAGTATATAACTGAGATTTTAATTCCCATCAGCAGTATTTGTTTTCTATTTAAAATAAAAGCCACTTTTTATTTATTTATTATATATATATATATATGAATACTTTTCATTTTTTAAGGTGGGAGGGGGTATCTTTAAAAATTTTAATGTCATCTAATCCTCCACTGCCTTGCACAGAGTTTAAAATCATGAAATTTTTTTTCTTTTTTGACCATTGGCTTCTTAGTAATGACAATAAGTATCCGCGTAAAATTTTCCTTACCTACAAAACTTAAAACATTTAAAATATTTTTCTCTTTTCTTGTTTCTTTCAAATGTTAAGTTGTGTTAAATGTTAAATAAATAAATGACTTACCCTTCTCCCAAATAAAAAAATAAATTAATAAATAAAATATAAAAATAATTTCAAAATTTTTAGATTATTATACTCTATTTGTTATTCATTAGAATCGTTGATGTTAATTCTCTCCCATCCCCCCAGCAAATAGAGAATAATTAATAGCTGGTATTAATACAAAAAAAATTCTTTTTTTCAGCTTTTGTAGTCTTAAACCCTGTAAAAAAAGGGGAACACATTTTCTTATTTCATTGTAAGTTTCACACCTTTGTTTAAAATAAGCTATCTAAATCTGCAAAAATATGTTACCAATTTACCTTTATAAATGTGTGAAATTTAAATAGCAAGATTATTTTCCTTTATAATAATAATAATAATAATAATAAAAATACTCCGCATTCATAATGCTTATTCTTTAGCTATTATTTTTTCCGTCATTACTCAGCGAATTTAGATAAAACATTAATTACTTTATCAAAGTCAATATTTTTAATAAATATTTCTTTATTAAACTGGGCTAACGACTAATTATTGCCAAATGATAATTTAAAATACTTTTATTGCTTAAAAAATATATAAGTTTCACATTTTTTCTTTAATCGTTTAAACAAACAAATCTTAAAACCCCTTTTTATGAAATTTTCATTATACTAATATTTTCAATAAACAGTATAGTGCAATACAAAATTTTAGTTTTATTTAACCTTTTGCTCTTCTTTGTGGAGAGTAACTTGCCATTTTTTAAAAATCTCTGCTACTAGGTGTGCGAAGTGTTAATGCAACAATAGCTTGGCTTTTTTTTTTCACCCATCAGTAAACCCCCCCCCCCCCCAAAAAAAAAAAAAAAAAAAAAAAAAAGAGAGAGAGAGAGAGAATTTGGTTCAAAATTCAAGAGAGTGTTCTTAAAGAAATTGTTATTCTTGTTCTAGGGATTGTTTTCCTTTTTTTTTTTATCTATAATATTTTACATGTTTTCTTATCATGTTTTGAATAATTTAAAGTTTTTTTTTTTATTATTTTATGCCAGAATCCTCCCAGATTACGATTATTTATTACCAGCTGATTCCAGTGGTGTAGTCCTGAGAAAAAAAGTGGGGGGACGCTCACAGTTTTGAACATTAGGGTCTATATCACACACAAGGCAAACTTTATTTTGAATCTTTCTTTTTATTTTCAATTGCAGAGAAAAGTAATTGAAAAATTAAATTTAAAAATTAAATTAAAATTAATTTAATTAGTTTCTTTTGGACACTAAATAGCTTGCTATAGAATTCAAAAATTTAAAACCTTATTTCACCTTACTGGAAATTTTTGGAATGTAATTCGTAATTCAGTATCACTAATTCAGGCAACGAAATTTTTATTAGAATTTGTGTTGCATTATTTATTTTGGAAATAGTTTTAAAATAACAGTTTTCCACTGAGAGCATTGAAAATTGTTGCATTTTTATTTTATGGTCAGTGTAAATAATTTTATTGTAATCATGGAAACTAAAAATAAGACTGAAATTTTGGCACATCTTTACTTTTTGAAGCCCCCTGAATCCATTTTGCCTATTTTTACAACAATTCTCTATGTATGTGCGTATACATGAGTGTATTTTGGTATTTCCTTAGTCTTTTTTCCCATGTGTGTTTGAACATGATAGCGTTCAAACGGTGTTTTCGACTGGGTTCAAATTTTGCAAGTAAGTTATACATGATGAATAGCCTATTTTATATTCTGAGGCTATATGCCACTGTCCAGACTCTAATTTGGAAGAAATTCGACACGTTTATCGCATCTAGGCAACTTTAAAACCATCTTTTTCCAGAAGTAACAAATAAGTACTGTTTACGTGAGAAAAAATATCAAAAGGCCGAATATAATTGATAAATAATGCTTTTTATTTCCCCGAAGAATACGTTTAGTACTCAAATGCTGACCCAAGTCGAATTTTTTAAAATTATGAATTTTAAAAAGTGGAAATAGATAAATATACTTTTTACAAAATATTTCCAAAAATTCCGTTTCTTCAAGATTTCTTTTTTTTTTTTTAAAAACTTAAAATAGAAACTTTAAATTAGTAACTATATGCTACTTCTAATGTGTAAATGCAATACCTTTTTTTTTTTTTTTTTTTTTTTTCAAAAATTAGAATTTTAACGGTGTGAAATGCGAAAAGAAGATTCTAAAATTTCAGTATCATCACGATTTCTCAAGAAACATAAAACATGGCACTTATTTATTTTCAGAACTTACATGCTCGCTTAATACTCTTTTTTTTTTTTTTTTTTTTTTTTTTAATTTTTAATACTGAAAATTAATGGGAAAGTCCTCTAAAATCGTCTCATCACGATTTATCTGAAGCTTTTTCTACAAGAAACTGGAAAATAAATATAGTAGTATGTATAGTTATTAACATGTAGATGCTCACGAAGAATGACTTTTAAAATTTTGAGTGAACTGAAAACCTTCTAAAGTTGCTATTCTTCTGGAACTATCAGGGCTAGAAACTTTAAATTTGGCATAGAAATTATTTTTAATGCGTAGTTATTCTGATTGATAGAATGAAATAGGATTGAAATTTGAATGCGTGAATCGGCGCAATGAATGTTTACCACATTATTAACAAGAATAAAATCTACTCTAATTATAAATTTATTTGAATTGATGGCATTCTTTAATGTGGTTAAAGAGTCGAGCATAAATTTTTAATAAAATATAGCTTTTTGAAGTAGAGTTTCGATACCAAATAACACTTACATTTGTTCTAGATTAGTTATTTACGAAGCATTTTCCTAATAAATTAGTTTTGAAGTTATAAAAAAAGTGTTTCAAATTAATTTTAATTAAATATTTAAATAAAAATGAAAAATGGTTTTAAAGCAACATCAATATATTTAATTTTGTCACAGTTTAATAATATGCATTATTTTCCTCTGTCGCAGAGAGCTTTTCAGAAATACTTGCTCTCATAAAAGTTCTCAACTCTTTAGTCTTCTTTAAATTTCGTGTCAGTAGCCATTCTATGATTTTCCATTTTCCAAATTTTGAGTAAGCCCGGATTTAGCCCGGAGTAAGTAGTTTTTTAATGATTTTGTTGCAGCAAAAATAAAATGTTCTAATTGAAAATTTTTGAATAGCAGAATCGCAAAAAGTTTTTAAAAATTGTATTCATTTTTTTTAAATTAATGATAATATTATTTCACTGTCATAATATTTCAATATTATTTTATTATCTTATTTTAAGCATTTTTAGAATCTACATTACTTACTTATCTCCAAAAGGTATAAAATTAAAGCGCGTATCAATCTTTATAGTACACTCTGTATACCAGCCAATATATTAATTATTCACAAATGTCTGTAAAAAAATTTTTAGAGCAATAATGTGTGATAAAAAGGCATGTGTAGCATTTTTATCAAAAATAAAATTTCGTTTAGTTTAAACAAACATCAAGCAATAATTGTTTATCAATGGTAATGTATTCATGTGAATTATTTTAAGTGGCTATATATAGAAATTAATAAATAATTATATGCGCATCACATAACACACTAAAATTTAAACCAGCTTCAAAACGCATTTCAATAAAAATGCGGCCATAGATAGTAGTGTATTTGAATTATTTTGTGTGACTGTATACAAATATCATTTTCATATCTAATTAATGTTTTGTTCAACATAATACTATTATATATATATATACATAAAATGTATAATGCAGAGCTCCCAAATAATACCCTTTCGCCCTAAAGTTCCCTTTTTAGAAAAAGGCCCCCTTTGGTCCACTTCGTTCTATTACGATGACTGAAAAAAAAAATAAGAAAAAAAATTACTTATGTGGAAAAATCGCCGCAAAATCTAAAACACTCTAAAAATCGAAGAGGACAAAATTTACTATAGTGGGCTTGCATAGTATAGCATTGTAACAGAAATTCTTTTATGAATGTCAAAAAAATCGCCAAGGAATTAGGAAAAACGTTAAAATCAATGAAAATCACATTAAAAATCACATTAAAAATCACAAAAATTCGGAAATCGCAGAGGAAAAAATTTACCACATTAAACTACCAGAAAATTGAAACCGAATGACAAAAATTTGCCTCAAAAACTCAAAAATTGTATAAAAAATTAGCAAAAAAAAAATAAATAAATAAAAAAATAAATAAATAAATAAAAAATCACGGTATGAATTCCGAAACAAATTTATGGAAAAGAGGACGAAATATGTTAAATTACAGTAAAAGATTAAAACAGGTACGAAAAAAAAAACTAAAAATCGCATAAAAAAATTGTGAAATATTCAAAAATCGCAGCGCGAATTCCGAATAAATTTTATTGAAAAGAGAACAACATTTACTATAATGAAACTAAAAAATTTAAACAGGATTCCTTTTACTAATGTGAAAAAATCACGGCAAAATGTGTAAAAGTCGCTAAAAATTCATAAAAATTACAAAAGACAAAATTTATTAAAGTGGGCTAAAACATTGAGTTGCGGAATAAAAAACGGTAAAAATCGGCAAAAATTACAATCTGACGACGGAATCGAGAAAGGACAAAATCCATTAGGGCTAAGAGTTTGAAACCAAATTCCTTTTTCGAATGTTATAATAAAATTGAAACGAAACGCGGAAAAAAGCTGAAATACGCACAAAAAATTCTCCAAAAATAAATCGCTTTACAAATTCTGAATAAACAATATTGAAAAATTTGAAAAGAGGACAAAATTGGCTACTATTGGACTAAAAAATTGAAACTGAATTCCTTTTATTAATGTGAAAAAAATCGCCGTGAATGGTAAAGAAAAAATAAAGTTAAAAATCGCAAAAAAAAAAAAAAAAAAAAAAAAAAATCCGAAAACTGTTTTCGAAGTGCATAATTTTGTACATGAATGTACATAGCCTCCATCTTGTAGCTATATGTGCAGCAGTCTTTTCAGCACATACACCACACAGACCAAACTCTGTCCTTATTATTATAGATTTAGTTTTGTGTTCGATTGTGATGTAGAAGCATGTCCCTCTATTAGGGGAAATCTTAGTTAAAATTTATTCTTGTTTTTGATATACTTTTTTAATAGTTTTTTATAAGAAGAAGATATTGAAATCTTTTTGATGGATTTACACTTTTTAGGTTGACCTGAGTATGATTTGACAATTTTTTGAAAATTTCTCTCTGTATATGATACATATTACTACATTGAACCTAAAAAATATACATAAAATTTTGCGCAATACAAACAAACTTATGGAAGTTAAAATGTGAATAGGCGAGCCAGCACAGTAAACACTTTCAACTTTGTTGAAAAGTATTAAAAATCAATGCCTTATTTCTAAAATTGTTAATTTATTGGTATGTTCATTAATAATAATAAAAAAAAAATTATAAGTTTGGAAAGCCGCGTCTCTAGCGTCCCCCTTGAAAAAATAAAGTAAGGGGACGCTCGAGAAAAAATAAAAAAGTGAGGGGACGCCGTCCCCTCTCGTCCCCCCTCGACTACACCACTGGCTGATTCGATTAAACAATAATGAACTTTGTTTTCACAAAAAAAAAAAATAATAATAATAATAATAATGATTTTATTATATAGTCAATCGTATAAACTGCGTGCTTATGTACTTTTTTTGTATCACGACAGACAATTTTTGTATAAGAAATCAGGATTGCAATTCACTTCTTATTTAATCAAAAATATAGAATATGTCACTAAGCCGAAGTCTTATTTTTATTCCACGTTTTAAAGCCTTATAAAAGAACAATTTTTAATCTTTTATCATCAATAACTTGAAATGGAAATAAATCTTCGCTTATCTTAAATGCATAAATTCTGCGGATTTCAATATTCAAAATTATTGAAAGAAAATTTAAAGATTGTACGCATTCTAAATGTCCCGTACTATACGCAACAACTGTCGTGACGTTGTTAATAATAATGTAGCTCTTGTAAAGATAATTTAAACAAACCTACTTTATTATACATGAACTATAATAACTCAAGAAGTACTAAAAATTTCTTTGGCTTACATCCAGGCAACACTGAGCTAGTTACTCCATACTTTGGACTCAAGAAAAAAAAAGTAGCTTGAATATTTTATTCATCTTTTAATTATACCTTTAATAGTTTCAATTCAAGAATAACATTTTCAATAATCAATTTTTCCTGTGTTTTCCATATATTATTCAAGTTATTAAAAAATGACTCATAATTTTTTCATTCAAGAAATTCCTTATATTTGTATAATTTTTTTTCCTTTCTATTATAAGGAATTTTTTGAATGAAAAAAATATGTCATGTTTTTAAAAGCTTGAAAGTTGTTTTGTCCTTTGAACTATAAAGGACAAAATATAAGTATAAAATACAGGCATTACAAAAGGCAGTTATTTCTGTCGATAAAAATTATCTAAAAAAATATTCATCAGTTAAATGCAGCATTTAATGTTATTAAACTCAAGAGAGAAAAACAAAGGCCGCGCACTTGAATTTTATGTTTTATTTTTAAATATGCAAATTTTTTATCAGAGTTCTTGGCAAAGTCTTTAGGTAAGCAGTTTGAAGATTGTGAAATCTTTAGTGGATAAAAATAGATTTTTAAATTTAAGAGAAATTTCAAAAGTTTCTAAGATTTTAGATAAAGAGTATAATTCGAGACAAAAAAGATGTAGTTTTGCATCAAAATGGATGCTTTACTAACTCCGCAGTCAAACCTATTCAGACTATCTTCCTTTAATCTCCTCCTAATCTACCCATCTTGACCTTTGGGGAGGAAAATGCAGGAAAAAGTAATTATACCGTGCGGAGCGCAACTATCCCGAGAAATAATGATTATGCCACAAATTTAGAATAATTTAAATGAATGTTGCAAGTAACATTTATATATATATATATACATATATAGTATGCTTAATTTAATAAAATTAGTATTGCATAGTTACATTCATATTTTAACCTTTTTATGATAATGCAATATAATAAAGAATCTAGTATTTAATAAATGTCTTTTTCAATTCCTCTTTAAGACCTATAAGAAAAAATTATGTTTCGATAAAATGTCTTCCACATCAGACACACACTACAAAACAACAATGAAATTTTGAAAAATCAATGAGTAAAATTTATTAAAAGGAATCTTAAAATAAAAGCTAAAAATGGTAATACATGTTTTTTATAGCTAAAAAATACGAATAAGGTAGAAAAGTATAATTTAATTGTAAACTATATGATAGAGATAATTTTAGTAACATAAAAATATAGGCTCTCTCATATGCCGAAGTCTTTTAAAGTTTATAAGATAACTTTGCCACTATTTTTCTTTAATGTAAAATCCAGTTATATGGCAAAATATTACTCCTCACATTTATAAATGAATTTATTTAATTAAGGAGGAAAACAGAATAAATGACACAAGTACACGGGATTCATATTCCGTACACAAAATTGGTCCCTTACCAATTAAAATAACGATAGAGAATATAAAAAAATTACGAACTTCAACTTTAAACATTTGTTAAATAGTGAAGGGTTTTTGGGAAGAGGATAAACGAAGCGCAGCTGTTAATCAAGTAATTATTTTGGAATTTGCAACTGTTTTTTGACTGAGTGACACATTCGGTACTACGTCCGTGTTCTTAGAAGTTCATAAAATGCTTAAAACATGTCGATACTTAACAAAATCCACAATAAGCAACATAGTAAAGTACTAAACTCCAATTAAATGCATTTCATTGTAAAGAAAAAAGAAAATATAATTATAAATATTATTCAATATAAAATGAAGACCTGACTGGAAGAGGATGTTATTTAACAAAATTAGAATTCCAGAAAATTGAAGTGAAAGTTTTTTGTTGTACAGTAATACCTCGACTAACGTCAGCATTTCTCTCCAAGACTAGCTACTTAAGTCTAAAATGACGTAAGTCGAGGTATATTTTGATAAGCAACAAGTAATATAAAAATTTTGTTTTTAAAGACAGTTCCTACTTAGATCATCAAAGAATAATTTAATATAATCCCTTAAGCTAACATTAGTTTTTGTTGCATTGAAATATCTCAATTTGTTGATTTTCTATAAGCAAGTAGGTTTACAATGAATGTCTATGGGAATTTGGCGCAATATTAGAGATATCGCCAAGTTGGCGTCACTTTTGGCGACTCATTTTGGTCGCCAAATTTGGTGATATATCGTGAAATTGGCGACAAACTTAGCGGTATTTGGCGGCAGAACAGGGTCCCCCCTATGGTAACCCCCCTTATAGATATGAAGATGCATTAAATGCTTCAATAACAATGGCCACCATCTTGTCTCCCATGTAAAACTAAAATTAATTAATTAAAATTTAATTAATGAATTAATATTTGAAAAAATTGTCTTAACATCAATTGTCATCCAGTACAAGTTTTAAAATATTTATTTGAACTTGATAAGATGAATAATAAGTATTTTATTAACGATTGAAAATTCGAACAAGATATATAAATAAAATAAATAAATAAATAAATATAGGGAGAGTGTTAACTAATAGTAGGAATTGAAAAAAGGATAAGTAACAAAAATTCACCAAAATCAAATCAACATATTCTGTTGTATGTAGGGATTATGTTACATACATTTAACATTTGCAAAGAAATGCGTTTGCAATACAAGAATTTGTATTGTTCTTCTAGCCGTCCCATTTGAGACTTTGAGCAAGTGACAAAAATCTTGCAATGGAGATTGAACCAACATTTTCTTCCCCTTGGAAGCTCTTTGTCACAGCAGAGAGAATTTTCTAAGCTTTTCTAATCGTTGTGACGTAAGTCGAGGGGACGTAAGTCGGGGTACTACCGTAATATATTTATTTATTTACCAACTTCTTAGTAGCATATATTTGAATGTTAATAAGGGAAAATAAACCATCCTAGAAACTAATATTAACATTTAATTATTAGATGTTAGAAATTATTTTCTTCATTTAAATTATTAAACATGAAAATATTAAATATTAAAAGATGCTATCTCATATCTTCAATACTAAGTAGATTTTTAGTATTTTAGTTTTACCATATGATATACCTCATAACTCATTCCATAAAATAAAACATTTTTTTCGAAAATGTATCATAACACGTTTTTCTTCTAAGCTGGTCAATTATTAATATTATTAAATAAAATATTATTAAGTATATATTATAATTACTTAAATATTTATATTAGCAATATAAAATATAATAATTCGCGTTTCTCCGTACAAATAAACATATGATACTTTATAATTTCTTTACAAATTTCCTCAAAATATTTATGAATTTATTCGAAACAGTCTCAAAGACAGCATTAAAAGGAAAAAAAAAAAAGATATGAGGTAGCGTTTGAATTTTAAAGACAATGATAGTATAACCTTTAATATTAAATAAGATGTACGTGATAAAGAAATCCTGAATTCGAAAAAGCGAAGAATTTCCATTATTATGCAAATTGGGCTTGTTTTAAAGTTATTTTTCTTGACAAGATGTTGAAGGTGTGCCATATGTATTTTATGTAAGCAAATGATAATTATGTAATCAAAATAGAAAGAAAGCCACATTTGTTTGACATATTTGAAAAAAAAAATATTTGGTGTTTGACAATGCCATTTGCACGCATGTGTTAATCATCGCTAAAAGTTTATTTTAAAAACATTAAAAAAATGCAATTAAAACTTCTTTTCATAGAAGGCGCTATACCTTCAAAATAAGGAAATTAAATTAAGGAAAATAAAAAATTAAGGTAAACACAATTTTAATTCATTTTTTATCCGGTATACTATTGTACAAGGTGTCCATAAAATAATGTGCCAGTTTCAATGGTATATAATAACAGTTTAATTTATACTATTTACAACCAGGGTTCTCGCTGGCTTTTGACCAACATTAGCGATTTGGCGAATAAAAACTAAAAACAATAGACAAAATGAAAAATAAATGTTAACAAAATGGGTACACGACATTTCGGTCCCGCCGTATCGGTCCCGAGACATTTCGGTCCCTGGCCATTTCGGTCCCGAGATATTTCGGTCCCTGGCCATTTCGGTCCCGAGACATTTCGGTCCTGAGACATTTCGGTCCCTGGCCATTTTGGTCCCTGGCCATTTCGGCCCCGAGACATTTCGGTCCCTGGTAATTTCGGTCCCGAGACATTTCGGTCCCTGGCCATTTTGGTCCCTGGCCATTTCGGTCCCGAGGCATTTCGGTCCCTTGCAATTTACGTACTCACTACCTTATAACTCGGATTCTAATTGTCGTGGATCCGCCAAACGCTGCAATTTGAACATTATTTGGGCCCTTTTAAAAAATATCCCCCCCCCCCCCCCCCCACCTCAAATTTTATAAAAAGCTGAATATAACAGTCCGATAAATTTAAACTTTTATAACTCGTGATTATGATATCACAGTGAGCTGAAACTTTGTTTGTTTAAACAACGTGATATAATTTTACAAGGGACATTGTCTTTTTTTTTAACTATTATTATTTAACAGAATGGATTTTTTAAGTTTTATTATTTATTATTACTATTAGGTATTTTATATATACTATAAACTGCCGTACAATGTTTTTTGGTTGTTTTCATACATTTTTAGAACATTTAAATTATCATTAGTTAAATAATTAAACTGTGCTTATTTTTTTCTTTTTCCAATTAGATTAATCATAAATGTCTTCAATAATTCAATTAGACACTTATAAGCTATTATATGCAAATATTTCCTCAAATCAACCCTCTACACCCTCTCCTTTAATAATTCAGAAATAAGATATATTTATTGAAGCACAAATTTAATTTTTCTTATTATTTTTGTAATACAAAGTTGCATCGTATAAATTTGTTTTCGTAAGTTACTTTACCATTATAAACATTGGGTAAACAATAGTGATTTGGTAACTAGGCGTGCTATGAAAAATATTTTGTTTTCAGAAAACTCCACCCACCACTTCATTTTTTTTTTTTTTTTTAAATAATTATTGCAATTTTTTAAGTCTTCTCACCCTTTGAAGACGATTTTTGTGAGCTAACTTTATTGAATCAGGGCCTATTTATTTGTAATAAGATTATTATTTTTAATTTTATATAATAATATAACTATTATTTTAATTAATTTTATTTGTAAATTTTAACTGACAATACTAAGCTTTTTTATATTTGTCTTTTATTTTTATTTTTTTTTTTATACTACCCTTTTCCTCCCACTTTCCCAGAAAAATAATAATATATTTTTATTTTACTTTTATTAATAATTATATTAATAGTTTTACATTTCGATAACTTTAAATATAAAAATAAACAGGTAAAGGATAAATTTCAGTTTATAACTACTATAAAATATAATGATAAATTGAATATAAAATATATTATGTATCGATTTTATTTTAAAGTAGAAATTTGTAATGTATATTAATAATGTTATTAATTTAATAAAATAAGGATACATTAAATTAAAAAATATATATTTAATAAAATATTAATTTAATTTTTATACTAAAATTACTAACTGGTTTGAGAATTAATTAATAGCAATTATTCATCACTTAAAGTTTTCATTCAAAATTTTTGATTTATTATTTTCAAAAAAATAAAAAAATAAAATAGAAATGTTTTGAAAAATCAGTCAAAAACATAAAGTCGAAGTAATAATTAATTAATTAAACATAATAATAATTCAATATTGTACAAATACATAAAAATAATTTTTAACAGTGTTTGGTGACATTATTGTCCAGATGCAGATTTTAATTTTTAAGCACAGTTATAGTTTACAATTCGCAAAAAGCAAGATATTAATTAATTTTAATTAAAAGAGCAAGAAAAATATTTTAAATTAACTAATAAATAAACAACATATTTATCTTCAGAATCCTTATCATTTTTATATATCCCAATGAAGTTAATAACATTATAATAACCAAAAATTTAAAAAATATATTTGCATTTACCCTAAAATAATTATTATATAGTTCATGTAATAGTTTTTAAACAAGTAATTGATAAATTAGTTATATAAACAATTAATAATTTAAGTTATTTTGAATTGTTATTAATACATACCTTTAATTAAAACAAATTTAATTTTTGAGAATTTTTTATTTAACAATTTAACTATGAATGTTTTAAATTTTTCTAAGATGATATTAATCAATTAATAAAATACAGTTAAAACATAATGTTTTAATTTATCAGGAGCTTATACTTATAATACATTAAAATATAGAAAATGTCAATCCCCCTCCCCTACTTTTTAAAATGATTGCTATACGAAATTTGTTTGAGCTGTTACTAAAATTTTAAGGCCTTTATTTAAAAAACTCTACATTGTCCCCTATAAAATTATGTCACAAATTTCAAATGCACAAAATTTCAGCTTCCTGGAGAAGGGACCGAAACGGCTAGGGACCGAAATGACTCGGTACCGAAATGGCCAGGGACCGAAATGTTTCGGGACCGAAATGTCTCGAGACCGAAATGTCTCGGGACCGAAATATCTCGGGACCGAAATGTCTCGGGACTGAAATGTCTCGGGACCGAAATATCTCGAGACCGAAATGTCTCGGGACCGAAATGTCTCGGGACCGAAATGTCTTGGGACCGAAATGTCTCGGGACCGAAATGTCTTGGGACCGAAACGGCGGGACCGAAATGGCGGGACCGAAACGTCCTGCTTCCAACAAAATAGATTTGGCATGAAACACTGAAAAAAATCTATCTCTAACCCCTTATTGTGTCCCTTTTATATATATATACACTGGTGTCTAAAATTAAGGACCAATCACAAAATGCTAATTTTCAAGTACGCGAATACTCAAAAGGAAATAATGTAATTCGAATAATTACTATCTCTAGAATAAAGCTAGTCCACATAACATCTCATTCATGTCACACGTGGTCACAAGTGTCACAGTGACTACGGTGGAGCAAAAAAATAGGAAATTCCATACATTTCATTATGAGTCTCAAATAAACCCTATATGTGACTCCACTGAGACGTCACTGTGACTGTTGCTTTGTGACGAGTCACCATGTGACTTTACAATGTAGTTACACTGTGACTCTTATGTGAATGTCATCTGTAGACTCAATTTCAAAGTCATCGCGAACGCTGCATTGTGATAAGTTACCAAATAATATCACATTAAAGTCACATGAAGACTTTCAGGTGAGACTACTGTGAAGTCATCAATGTGTTCTTTTGTGAAAAGTCACCATGTGACTATAATATATTATTTTGTGACTTATCATAATGCAACGTTCATGATGACTTTGAAATTGAGTCTAAAAATGACAGTCACATGAGAGTGACAATATAAGTACATTGTAAAGTCACCTAGTGACTCGCCACAAAGCAGCAGTCACATTGACGTCTCAGTGGAGTCACATATAGTGATCATTTGAGACTTATAATGAGACGTGTAGAATTTTCCATTTTTTGTTTCCTGTAGTGACTGTGACACTTGTGACCATGTGTGACATGAATGAGGTACTATATGGAGTAACTGTGCTGTAGGGATAGTAATTATTTTAATTATATTATTTCCTTTTGAGTAGTTGCTTACTTAAAAATTAGCATTTTGTGACTAGTCCTTAATTTTGGACACCAGTGTATGTTCTAAAATAGCCTTTTTTTTTGCAGTTGCTTACAAAATAGAGATTCGACTATCCACTACAGTAAATATTAAAAGTAAATAAATTCTAAATGTCTTCCAAATATTTAAATATTTCAGACATTCTTTTAGTAGTCAAAATAAAAATTTAAAACAGCTATTTTTGATTTATCATTGTGAAAATATACACTAAAAATTGCTATGCGATTTCGACTCTCTGATAGAAAAATTTGACCGGCCAATGATATTTTGCACACAACTAATAAATAGTATGATAAATAGCTAATTTCAAAGCCGCAATCTAGCAAAACTTTTCTCTATTTGACGCTCCATGCGAGTTATTATGTTTGTGTTTTTATCTTCACGACGCCAGTGATATAGAGGGTGATTAACTGACATTAGAGAATAAACTATCGTATAATCATTTCTGTGTCTTTGTCTGTTATTAAACTGAATAGATGTTGAGTGTGTTTCTCTATAAATAGAATAATGTAAATGGCACGGTGCGATTGAACATAAAAAGCAACATGAATCGTTTAGTAACGCAGATAAAAGTCACGACTCTATTGGTACACACACACACACAAAAGAAAAAAAAACACAAATTGAGCACTCGCAATTTGGCGAATCTCATTGTTAGTTTACTCGCCAAAAGAAAAATTTTATCGCGATTTCGCTCTATGACGAGCGGCAGCGAAAACCCTGTTTACAACAAATCATACATCAAATTGAAGGTTAACTAATCTAGTTTTCTCTTTTAAATGTTTGAAATGTGCACCTTTATTTATACGGCAAACATCCAACTTAAAGTCCAATTCTTCTCACACATCGGTTAACAAGTCCGGAATAATGGAAGGAATAGTCTCTTCAATTCTGTGTCTCAAGTCTGGCAAATCATTAAGTAGCCGCGGAACGTAGACAAGATCTTTTATAAAGTCAAAAGAAAAAAAATCACATGGCTCTAACGGCTTTTGAATCTTTAGCCTAGCAATAAATTTTTATGCGAAAGAGTCGCCATTTTGCGTATGTAGAACTGCAAGCAAGTCAATAACAAAGCAGTATTTACGCATGCACTTATCTGAAACTGTTTGAGTTACTCTTCATTTGTGACCTTGAAGCAATACTCTGCAACGCTTACAGTTGATACTATTCCGATTTATATCTGGGGCATTCCCTTATGAATACCCTGTATTTCAATATGTAGAATTAAACTGAGAACTGCTTGAATTTGATTCGAGCTACAAAAAAGGTCAGATAATTAACTATAGTAGTAAATAGTTCAAAATGACCAGTTTGCAACGTTTTTTTTTTTTTTTGTAACTTTTAAGAAATATTGCCAAGTTTTTGCCTAAACAAAATATTCAGTCACCAGAAGCAAATTTCTATCCAAACCATTCTCTCGTACAGAAATTATTTGATTTTTTATTGAAATTAAAAATGCATCAAGGGTTTGTTCTACATTGAAGAATATTATTGTTTATTCTATGGGGTCATATTTTAAAAAAATCTCAAAGTATTAAATCCCTCTCTGTAATATTAATAAATTAAGGTAGTTCCTTTTTTATCCAGTATACTATTGTGATTCAACATGTAGAATATAGCTGGAGTACTGCTCGAAATTAATTCGATCTACAAAAGGCCGCAGACAATTAAATATTTTAGTAAATAGCAGGATTTCCATACTTTATTTCGTACTTTGAGTAAAGTTTTTCAAAATACAAATTCGCATAAAACAAGGTATCTAGATTCACATTAAAATAATTACAATTTTTTTGACTATTTTAATTATGAGAGTTGTTTTGCTTGTCTTGCAGACGTGCAACATAAGAAAATATGTAATGAATTATACCAAAAAACATGTCTGATTTTTCTCTTTATTTTTCCTGTATAAAAATCTTCTATAGAATAAAATATAATGCTTTCAAAACGAATTAAAAATATCATGCATTTAAGGGTTAAATTCCAAGAAACTGTTAAGGTTTACATATAAACACGCAAATTTGATATCATATTAGGATTTTGAGTGTAACACAACAGAATGAACTATAAGTTTAGATTCGCATACTTCAAACTTCTAGAAGTCTATTTCTGTTAATAAATTCTTAGGTTACAGTTAAAAAAAAATTATAATTTCAAATGATAGGTAGTTTGAAAAAACATCTCAGGTTTGCACATCTCTATTTTTAAAACAGGAGCCAGTGAAGTTTTTTTTATGGTAATAATGCCACCAATAGGTTGATTTGATCTAGACCGGAAGGTGTCTGCAGAGACAATCACCTCATCGAGTTCCCAGCAGAAATTTTAAGATTGGTTAAAAATCGATTAGCATATTGAAATGCAATTGGCCTGTCAAGTCATATGTTGGTGGAAAACACCTTCAGACCGTTTTTAGTGGTTGACTCGTAGATATAGCATTATGTTTCCCTGCACTCAAAGGTGTGACAACATGGAGGACTGGGAGTAGAAAACACAATGGTAAACCTACTAGTCAACTGCTAAAATCGGGATTTTAGGTGTTTTCCATCAATATATGACTTGACCGACCAATTGCGTTTTAATATGCGAATCGAGTTTTAACTAATCCTAAAATTTCAGCCGTGAACTCGATGACGGGATTGTCTGTGCTGCCGTCTCCCGGCCTAATACAGAATTGTATACTTTCACTTCAGAAGCAGTTTTATTGTTGCACAGTGCTACCAGTGAAAGTATTTACAATAATCTGTCAAGTTTGAGGTTTACTTACGCACAAAGGGTTCCGTACAACAAAGGCCTTATAATTTTTTTTAAACTGGCTGTTAACTCATATTAAATACTCACAAATACACAAAATAACAAAACTGCAGTGCACTGTTCTTATTAAATAATTTCACAAGAGCCGCTCATGGCTACTTCTCTCACAACAAAACATTCTATAAACTCGCATAAACAAACGCAGACGATAAAAGTTATTGCCAAAAATGCAAAGCATAAAAACGACCGAACACTGGCGTTGTGGCAAGCGCGCTTCGAAAGAAAATAGCAAAGATGCAACGCCGCCTGCTTCCGTTTTACTTTTTTAGTAGCAACCCTAAAAATTAAGTTTAAGTGTTTAAGTAAACGAAACAAACTATTGTTTCAAATCATTAAACCCTTAAAAGAGATCAGTCAAACAGTAACAAAGAGTATTCCTTAGATATACTTTTTTACTCAAACTCTAAGAATTTAACGGTAATCAATAATAAAGTAGAATTTCAGTGCAATTGTATTTCGACATTTTTTTATGTATGTCTTTAATGTAAAATTCAAGTATTTTGTGTCAATTACCAGTGAAAAATACGGTAAAAATACTCCGCTGTTTTTAATAATGATTTTATTTTTGTCTGTAAATTTTCTTTCTATATTATGAACAATATAGAGCTCGCTGTTTTTGTCAAGTTTTCTCGAAAAATATTACTCGTATAATATGATTTTAGGAAAAACTGTTCGTATCTAAAGAAAAAGAAACAAACTACTGTTGTGAGTCTTAAAATCTTAAACGAAATCAATCAAACAATTTCAGAAATCTTTCTTTTTATAGATATTGCAAGCCAGAACCGAAAAATATTACTCAAAGAATAATAAATTTTCAGCATTATTATATTTTAGATTTTTCATTTATATCCTCTTTTGAAAATTTACTCATTTTCTATCAATTATTAAGGAAATAGTATCCGGTAAAACCATTCAACTGAATAATTTTCTTTCCTTTTCAATGTAAAAGAATACACTGTTGGAAATTGAATTATTAAATGTCATATGAGGATCAGGAAGTTCTTTCGCATGAAAAAAATTTATTTTAGTTAAAAAAAAAAAGTATTCTTTGTAGTTTAGATACAGCGTTTGGTAAAGTGTCTTGAGCAAATATCATTATATGCTTCTAGGCAACTCAAGGTAAACTTTTTTCTTTTCGAATATCTTTATTACAAACATTTAAATCAAAAAATATATGTATTACTAGTTTATTTATTTTTTTACGAAAACTGTATGTTCATTATCAGGAATAAGAGGTCACGGTTCTGAATGTTATTTTAATTTTATTTTTTACTCTATAAATGTAAGCCATATATTTTATTGCACGGATTATTTTAAAAATTGAAAGTTTTTTCATTTTATTTGTATGGTTGTTTAAATATAAACGGAACAGATGCTGTATATTACCGCAGCCACAATCTTGGATTTTTTTCTTGGCGGGAAAATCTCTTTTCCGCCAAGTAGTAAATGTCACCAAGCAGCGATTTATGCGCATTGTGCATGTTAGGCTTAACGTGGTTGCCAGAACACGTCACTCGTCGGGGTTGCCTGATCAATAAACTGCAACAAAAAATCGCCAAGAAATCCAAGATGGCGGCCGCGGGATTATACAGCATCTAAGCCATATAAACATAATTAAACCTTCTTAAATTCTACGAGTGACAAAATGCTTATAGGTAATCAGAAAATTTCCCTCAATAGAGTTTACTTAAAACACGCAGGAAGTAACACAGGATGAATTTCGTATAATTCTTGAAAAGGGGTACCACTTTTCCTAATAGTAATTGCAGAATTCGCAATTAATCGCAGCCATTCTAATAATTTCCTTCACTTAAATAAAAATTCAGAATTATTCGATGATAGTCGTACACAAATTCAAGGATTGTGCGGAACTACATGTATTGAAAATAGCTCAAAAGATTAATTTTTTTTTATAATTTAGGACTGTTTTTATAAAAACCTTAATTTCTCCAACACGATATCCTCATAAAAATGGACATAATTTATTAAAATAAGCCTCTTAATCATGTTCCAGAGTTTGACCGCTTTTGCTGCATTAGTTTTTATTGGGTTATCCAAAAGATATTTGTTCTTCTTCAATTTGTTGACGGCCCCCTATGGGGTTTCGGGGAAGAAAATCTTCGCGGAAATATGTGACCTATACTATTCTGTTTACACACCTGAAGTTTCAGGATAATTCCTCGTGTATTTTTCTAGATATTTAACAAAACGTCTAAAATCGCAAGTGGCAGGTCATTATTGGCCATATAGTCTACATTCGTACATGCATACAGAACCCTGCTGGCACATTATTTTTCGGTTTTTGATAGACTGTGAGATAAAAAAAAAAATTAGAGATATACTTTTCGTATGATGAGTCAACTTTTTCCTTATGTTGCACATGTGCAATGCATGCAAAAAAAAAAAAAAAAATCAGAGATATACTTTTCGTATGATGAGTCAACTTTTTCCTTATGTTGCACATGTGCAATGCATGCAATGCATGCAAAAAAAAAAAAAAAAAATCAGAGATATACTTTCGTATGATGAGTCAACTTTTTTCCTTGTGTTGCACATGTGCAATGCATGCAAAAACTACTGCCATAACAAAAATAGTGAAAAACTATTTATTAAGTAATTATTTTAATAAGTATGAATCTAGATACCTTATTTTATGTGAATTTGTATTTTGTAAAACTTAAATCTTAGAACGAAGGGACCTTTAAAACCTGAAAAATCATTTTTTTTTTATAACTTTAAATATTATTCAAGGGTACATTATATGCATTATGGCATGCATTTATCACAAAAAATTTTTTTTTGAGAAAAAAAGGGAATTTTACTCGTCGTCTTAGAAATCTTCGAAATACTACCTACGCATTCCATATCAATGAAAATCCCCAATATTTCTTATAAAAGTTTGGTTTATATATATAAATAAAACTGTGCATCGAATTTTATATATTTGAATATAAAGATAAAAAAAATCAATATTTTGAAATTTTTTCAAAAGAATTTAAAAAAATTTAAATTTTTTTTTGTATATTTTACTTTAAATATAACTCAAGGGTTCATTATATACATTTATCACAAAAAAAATATTTTTGAGAAAAAAATGGAATTTTACGCGTCGTCTTAGAAATCTTCGAAATGTCCCTGCCGTTCCATATCAATGAAAATCCCCAATATTTTTTATGAATGTTTGGTTTATATATATAAATAAAACTGTGCATCGAATTTTATATATTTGAATATAAAGGTTTAAAAAATTTGAAAAATTTTGATTTTTTTTTTTACCTTTATATTCAAATATATAAAATTCGATGCACAGTTTTATTTATATATATAAAACAAACTTTTATAAAAAATATTGGGGATTTTCATTGATATGGAATGCGCCGGGGGCATTTCGATGATTTCTAAGACGACGCGTAAAATTCTATTTTTTTCTCAAAAATAAATTAAAAAAAATTGTGATAAATGCATGCTATGATGCATATAATGTACACTTGAATAATATTTAAAGTGAAATTTACAAGAAATAAAAAATTGATTTTTAAGGTTTTCAAGGTCTCTTGTCCCCTTAAACTGTGCAAAGCATCGAATTCTGACTATCGGATTTCTTTATTACTTCTCGCGAAATAGACTACCGTCATAGCATGCATGGTCACAGTGATGTCGTTGTGACGTCACTGTGAGTCACTGTGGTCACGTCACATCTGTGACCGAAATGCCACCACTCAGTGATGTCACATTGTGACTGAGATGTGAACTTCTTAGAAAACTTTAAAAAATTACAAAAATTCTTCAAAACATGTTGTTACTGTAAAATTTTATTTTTCTAGCAATAAAAAAGAATTGTTATATCACTGCATGTAACGTAGGTCACGTCACACTCACAAAAAAAAAATCCCCCCCATATTGTAAGTCACAGTGTGAGAAAAATATGAACTTCAAAAATCTTTGAAAATGAAGAGAAATGTTTTAAAAAGGCCCAAGTTACAGCGGCATAAGGAATGAAAATATATTAGTGGATAGCAAATAGTAAATTAAGACACGAAAAGATGGTGGGGGGGGGGGGGGGCATATAAAAGAAAATGCACGGTACAATTATCAACAAACTAGACTTCCATGCTATATTTTATCAATTTGATATCTAAGACAGTGAAAGTATACTTTTTTCCTGATTTCAATTTTATCTAGTATTGCAATTTAATATGATAATCCTTCTCTTATTCTTATTATTATAAATGTGTTTCTCGGAAAAATGGTACGTGCTGGAGCAATTTGGATAACATATTTAGAATTAGGAATATTAAATATATACACTTTACATATTTAGTTTGCAGGAAGGAAAATTTTTAATTTATTTTTACCGACCACTGATATTCGAAACACTTTTGTGGCTTCAAACTAAAAAATTTCTATCATAGTTAAGTCTGCATCTTTTAATGAACACGTAGAAAGAGTCTTCAGAATTTAGTCATACATACATTTCTTGCTTTATAATTTGCATCCAAGTCATATTTTTTCCTGTTAATGACGATTGACAAAGAAAATTTTTTTATCCTCGATATTTATTTATATCTTATTATTTTTTAGGAAGATAATTTGCATTTATTATGTGTGAAACAATCTTTACTTAGAAAAAGGGAGGGGTGGGGGGTTAAAACTGATAAAAAGAAAAGGTAAAATACATAGGAAAATTCTTCAAATAAAAAAATTTAAATACAGACAGTCTCATAAAATGATTGCACCTGTAAGTCCCAAATCTGTTTATATAAAACCAAATAAACTAACACCTGCCCAAAATCGTCTGCCACGATACCGCAGGGTAAACAGAGAACTTTTTGTTCTAACAAATGCGGTAAGTTACTAGTCTAAAATGTAAGCTTTTGCGTGTGCTTTTTTTAATGGAAGAAAAAGACGTCGCCATTTTCGGATACACACGGATATTAATAATTAATTCATGGAGCTTAAAAAGTAGGTCTTATTTAATTTAAATTGTTTTTTCCTGTTTTGTATATTTGGTGAGATGAGTTAAATAGTTTTATAGTATTATACCTATAGAAAGAGACTGATCTGGAATTGTTTTTCAGGTTAGAAATTAACATTATACTGAATGAGAAATGTCGTTTTACATACTATAGTAGTGAAACATTTGAAAGACTTTTTTCATTGCTAATAATATTTTAAATTATTATTTAAAATCCTAAATCTTCATATCAATGTTTTCAGATTTAATATTTGCCAAAATTATAAAATAATAGGAATTCCTTGTAACATATGGAGAGATTTTTGAGAAATTGTTAAATCTAATAATACATTTAATTCATCTATTGTACTTTGTTGTTGTTTAATAGTACAATTATAAATACTAATTATTTAGTGTTTTTCAAATTGGTATATTTATTTTTTAAATTGTATGTAAGCACGTTTTTACTGTTCGTGATTTTAATCAAACGTTTAATTGTAGACATTCAGAATCAGTTATTAAATTTTCTTCGATTGTATCCTCATTTTCTACGTTTTCAATACACGTTCGATACTTCGCATTAAAAAATAAAATATGACATTTAAGCATTGAAAGAAAGTGTTTTTTATGCCTGATAACAAGTTTATAGATTAAACTGCTTTATTATACTTTTTAAAATTTGATATTTATAATATTAATAAAAAAATATTTATAATTTATGATATTTATAAAATTTGATATTGTACTGTTCATTAGCGATAATTGCTGGAAATGCATTTTAAATTATAATATGCGCTTTTGTGATTCTCTATATTTATGCATAGTGTATGGTGTATATAAAAGCTATAATTCATATACAGGGCTACACAAAAGTATACTTAAGAGTTAATGGGTATGGGCGCAAATTGCTTAAAGGTGTTTTTTAGATGAGTTATGGATTTTTATGTTGAACTGCATTTAATTTACTAAGAAATGTTTGTAGAATATGGATAAAATGAAACACAGGGTCACGCAAGGAAATGGATATATGGCCGTTTATAAATTATAATTTCTGGAAATGTGATTTCAGCAGTTTTAAGAGTGTTTTAATTTGAATTAAATTTTAACTAAATAGTGGCGTGTGATAAAGATTCTATGTAAACTAAAGGGTTGTACAAAAGTATTCAAGTATGTTTTCATACATTAGTATAAATTGCTGAAAGAGAATTTCAACCTGTTATGCGTTTTCTTGCTAAACTAAATTTTCACATTATATACTAGTATATATCAACCTACAGATTAAATACAGGGCTATTCAAAAGAATTGGAAGATATATTTGGCTATGGACGGTAACTGATGAAATCAGTTTTTCAAATGTTTTATGCGTTTTCTAAAATATTTACTTAGTTATCTTATTTGCGTTATTTCCTTAAATCACGATGTCTAGTTAAAGCATTCAGGAAGCGTTGGAAAGTGCTTTATAATCTATGCTTAACGCATGATTTTTCTTACTTGTTTTTTCTATTCCCCAGATCAGTCATTTTGTATAAATCATACCAAATCTATTTAGCTCATATTAACAAAATACAATATACATGGGAATAAAAAAATTAAATAAATATGGCTTATCTTATTCTTCTTTAAATAGGAAATGTATTAATATCCGTTAGACTCCATGTTCGTATTTAATAAAATAATAACAAATCACAACACATAAAAACTTACACATTCTTAATATAAAGCTTGAACTCAAGATCAAGTTTAGAACTTAATAAGAAAGGATGCCAGTTGATAAGCATTGTTTTGTTCAGTGTAAAAATTAAAAGTATTTTAGAAGAATAGGACTCCAAAATAGCGATTCTTTGCTAAAAAGTACGGTAAAAAGATAATATTGTATATTTCAAACAAAACTTTATTTTAAAATTCATCACAGTGTTTATAACAATAATCATCACAGTATTAATGCTTGGAAATTTTCCCAGAGAGAAACATTCGCCTTGCAAACAATATTTCAAATGGAAATCAAATTTCAAATTGATTGCTTAAAAGGCGCAAAAGCCAAAATAGTAAAAAAAATTCCATAACGGTACTTGAATCCGGGCCATCAGCATAGCGCACTGACATTCTACCGACTAAACCACATGGAACGAGACCCAGCCTGGAAAATGTCTTACTATTACATGTTGGCAAGGCTACAAACTCAGCACAAGATGGAATATTTATCATGAGCCACCGACATGGGGGAAACACGAAACTTAATTAAATCCAGCAGCGTTTCAATCTATATAAATACTTGGAAATTTTTCCAGAGAGAAACATTCGCCTTGCATATTTCAAATGAAAATCAAATTTCAAATTAAAATTGCATTTTAAGCAATTAATTTGAAATTTGATTTTCATTTGAAATATTGTATGCAGTGCGAATGGTTCTCTATGGAAAAATTTCCAAGTATTTATATAGTTTGAATCGATGCTGGATTTAATTAACTTTCGTGTTTACCCGATGTTGGCGGCTCACGATAAATATTCCATTTTGTGCTGCGTTTGTAGCCTTGCAAACATGTACTAGTAAGAAATTTTCCAGGCTGTGTCTCGTTCCATGTGGTTTAGTCGGTAGAATGTCAGTGCGCTACACTGATGGCCCGGATTCGAGTCCCGGCTTGGAATCTTTTTCTCTATGTTGGCCTTTGCCCTTTTAAGAAATTAATTTGAAATTTGATTTTCATTTGAAATCATCACATTGTTTATGACAAGTTCGTCACAAATGACACATTTTCACAAATTAGTCACAGTGTGACGTCAAAGCATTGTCGCTGTCGTCACAGGTTCGTCACAAAGTTAATGCCTAAATAGTTACAAGTGACACACTTTTCACAAATTTGTCACACCGTGACTTCACAGAGTGGTCACAATGTGACATCACAAACGACCTCTAAAACGGCCATAACGACCTCGCATTCTAGTCACTATGACGTCACGTGACGTCACATCGACGGTCACAAAATCACAGTGTGACTTCACAACGACGTCGCCGTGACGTGACCATGCCTTACGGGTAAATATCAGCCCTACTGCCATCTATTGCAGGAAACGTGCGATGATCTTTCTGAAAGAATAATGTTGCTGATACGAAATATAGATTAGTTAACGGGAATGGCACCAAATGTAATAAAAATACAATTTTGTTTACTACATTTAGCAGATATGCTAAGTTTTAATAATGTATCTCAAAAACGTATTATAAAACGCTGACATAAAAAAAAGCTTAAAGTGCAGCGATTCTATTTAAGAGTTTCTTATTTCACTCATTTGTGCCTGAATTTTTGTTTTCTCTAATTTGCTTGTAAAATAACTTTAAAATGTTGCAAAATGAACAGTAAAAATACAAAATGAAGATTATGCTAAAAAATTTTTGTATTTATTTGATAAAATGGAAACGTACTAAATATGGGAATATGCATAATAACTATAATAGTATAATATGCGTAATTACAGGTTTTGTGTACATTTATATAAAATAAGCTTTTAAATTGTATATTATATACTATAATTAGTATTTATATGAACTACTTAAAATATATTTATTTCTTTACAGACTAATAACGTTTTAAGTATCATGATTAATAAACTAAGAATAATAATATCTGATGCTTAAAAAACAATATTTTTCATAATCATCTTGAAAAAGACTTTACATAAAAAACTGTGTCTATATGGCTTATAAAACTATGTACCCATTCGTTCCTAGCGCCCTATATTTTATACGGTACAAAAATGCATAAAAAATAGTCTTGAACATACAATTTCACAATTTAAAAAAACATGTATTTCAAAGATGTCTACAAACTAAGATTATGACTTATTTATTTGGATCTTTCATAGAAAAAATACAAATAAACTTACTTTTTACATTTTGCCATCTTCAAAAATGAAAAATCTATAAACACCGAAAAAGGCCTTGCAAATAAATATCCATCTTATGCTGCCATATCTGAATAACAGATAAAGGCATTTATACATAATTATTTCATACAATTTTCAAGTTATAAAGAAGAAGAAAATTATACAAATTTATTAAAACTCCAATCGACCCCAAAATCGAACTCTAGACATAAATGGGTTAAATAGTTTTTATTGACGCAATACCAGAAGTTGAAATAATTATACTTATTGAAATAATTATAGTCTTATGATTTACATGGAACATTTTGCATTGTCGCTTAATTATATGTTATTTTTATAGGCTTTCTTATTCCTCAGTGATATTCTTCCTTTTATCGTAAAACAAAACATCGTAAAAAGAAATTACTAATGATGATGCGTTATCCTAGTTTATAGTTTAAAAAACTTAAAACATTTGTTTAAACACTTCTTTTATAAAAACATTAAAAAATTTTAAGTTCGAAATATAAACTTCTAGCCTATTATTATGGATTTGTACTAATGGTGTTTTAAAATGTAGTGATTGATAGATAACAGTAGTGTTAGTATATTTTTCTGTAACGGCGCTTTAAAATCTAAAAATAAACTATGTAAAGAATTATAATGAAATTAACCCTTACACATTTTTAAAAATATGCAGTAGATAATCAATATTAGAAACACCATTAGTGTCGTTGAAAACTGGATTTAAAATGAATCATCGCTTTGAAAAGAGAACGTTTTTTTTTCCCCTCAAAACATATTCTCTTGAAAACGTCTAGTTATAAATCATCTCGGACTTTTTTTTTATGAAAAAAGATTCAAAAGCTTAAATTAACAATAATTTCAAATCAAACTTAATAATTTATATGTATCTTTGTTTCAATTAGATTAGGTAGATGGATTTTTTTTTTTTTTTTTTTTTTTTTTTTTTTTTTTTTTTTTTTTTTTTTTTTTTGACTGACGTAAATTTTGAATGTCAATTTTTTTTTTTTTTTTTAAATTGTAAGTTGAATATAATTCAGTACAAAAATTAAACAAATTTACTTAATAAGAGAATAGAAATGAAATAAAAATAAGGAACTTTGTAATGATTAAAATCTATTATAATCGAATTTTATTATAATTTAATGCCGTGCAATGGAAATTTAGCATATATGAAACTTTTTAAGGAATGGAATATATGAATATCTTATATAACGTTCGATTTTTAATCAGGGAATATGTTTATAATGGCAAATGTTAAGGGGTTCCGGGTCTCAAAATTCTACTTTTTTTATTTATAGATATTTTGTTATGGATTTTTTTCTGAAATATGTATTAATATAATAAGAATATTGCATTAAAAAAAACTGAAATTTTTCACATTTTTTTTATTTAAAATTTAAAATTTAAAATATATTTAATTTTTGTTATAACTCTGGAAATACTTACTCGATTTACAAAGTTTTTGCACTTTTGTGTACAGAAAATGTGTCATTTTAATTTGTCATCAGGATTTCTTACAATATTGATTATGAATATTATTTAAAAAAATTAAATAAAAAAATGAAGTTTTTTATGAGTGAGTTTTGCATTAATTTGCATATTTTCACAATTATCACTCAAAATTAAAAATTCTGAAGATAATTTGTTGGAAATATACCATAAAATCTCTCTTGAAAATTTCATACGTATATCTTGGAAGGAATTTGAGATATATTCTTTTAAAGTTGACAAATCGTGAAAAAATTCATTCTGAGATAAATTATGTTAAAGTTCTCGTTTGAGGGTAGCTGATGCATCGCTTATCAAGGCCAAAGGTGTTATATCTCTGGATCTAATAAAGATAAAACAATGCGGTTTCCGGTATTTAACGCTAAAAACTTATTATTTTTTTAAGCCAATAAAAGAAAAATTGCATTTTTTTTGAGAATTTTTATCCCCGGACCCCTTAATGAATTTTTATTAATGACTTATCGAAACAGCTATGTACTGTACATTAGGTATGTGCCCTAGCTAGGTGAATTAGGTCTCATAGATTCGTCCAGGATAGATCAATTGACAGAGCATGGGGAGCTTCAACCTGGTTCGATTCCTGGCCTGGACATTTTTCGCCCAGTTGGAAAATTACAATTTGTATGAGTTTGTCAAAAAAAAAAAAAAAGGCGGGAATTGCATGTCAAACGTGGCAAATGAATTACCATACTATAACTAGTTTTATAGATATTCAAATATTTTAATTTATTTAGGAAATGCAAAATAAACACTTCGCGGTGGCAACGACGATGTTAGTTTACATTTTGAACGAAATAATTTGAATCTTACATAAAACAATTTATGCTTACTGTAAATTTTTCAGTAAACAAAATTAATATTTAGACTTCTTGTGTAATATATGTTTTATCTGTACTTCCCAACCATTAAACTGTATGTATATGATCAATTATATATCAAATTCGGTTTTTAAATTCATATATAATATGACTCCTACATCAAAATGACGTAATCACGATGGCAACCTAGAATCATTTCCTATCATGGGATATCATTGAATTAATTACGTATAATGATAGGATGTAACAGAAGGACGTAAACTTTATTAATATCTTTTTAAGTTTTGATTAGATTTTCAGACAATTTGAAATGACGCGACACAATTCTGCAACGATTATCTATATTAAATTCCAAACCATTCGGTAGAGTAGTTTTCGCGCTGTTGTATGCGGACAGACGGACTGACCAGACGACGTCTATAGGTGCTACGTATTTATATAATTACGAGTGCACCTAAGAATACCCCGGCCACATTAATTATCCAAATTGTCACAGAAGAAAATAAAAATAACTATTCAATTGAAAATTAAGCTTCCTTTCAATTTATGTTAAAAAAAGAAACAGAGGGGATACTCTTTTTACTGAAATTTTGTGAAACCTCTGAAATTTCAATACCAATATACAAGGCGCTACCACACTAAAATGTGTCCAATGGCTAATTTTTAAAACAGTATTCATAAACATATAGTTCCAATTAGAAAAATGTTTTAAATGCGGTAAAAAATAATTTTTAAAAGTCTTTTTAATCAATAAAAACATTCCTTAAAAATTTACGAAATTTAAATTTTTATACTGTCTTTCGAGCCTATAAGTGATACTTAGTAAAAAATTTCTATTACACTAACAAGTAAGACAAAAAAAAAGTTCCATTCATTTAACACTAAAATTGACCAAAGCTATGAAACTTGGAATTGTATGATTTATGCCAATTTTCTGCATCTGAACACAGATGAGTTGAGTCATGCTTCGGGAGATCATACATAAAGTGCTTAAAGTACAGTAAGTCCGTAAATTTATGGGGCACTTTTGACCGGTAACAGGAAATCAATGAAACAAGATGGAAATGTTTAAACTTCACCCGATAAAAGAAACACTCTTTAAGTTCCATACCTGTTCAGTGCAGTTCGATGTGAACTCCATTTGAAACAGATAATCACCGGCGTTATTCTCTGTGTAGAACTTGAATATAGTTTTGATGTGTGTGTAGGGCAAAAAATGGTGGCCGCATCGAACTGCGCCTAACAGGTATGAAACTTGGAGAGATTTTCTTTTATTTGGCGAAGATTTCACATTTCATCTTCTTTTGTTGATTTCCTGTGACCAGTTAAAAGTGCACCGTGATCTTACGGATACACTGTATTAGAAGGATTTATTTCCCGTGTACATTTCTGCTTTGCAGCCGAAAGGAATCACTTCGAGCAAGTTGTAAGATAACTTAAATTTTTTATTGAGTTTTAGATTAGATAAGCTGAAAGTTTTTTAAAGCATGCATCATTTTGTAACGAATTGCGATTGTTGCTTTTCATCCTTTCATTTTTTAAAAATTCTGCTATGTTTTACCTTATATTTTTAATACAAGTTGTATATTTTACTTTAATAAGTCAGAATAAAAATAAATTTCTAATTTATATTGTAATGCTAATTTTACTCTCACTTATTATTATTTTTTATGTCTGATGATTACTTATATTTCAATTAAATTTGTTAATGGCCCCTATTTTGCAGCAAAAAAGATGCTTCAACTTTAAACAGCTATTACTCGATCAGTTTTAATCGTGGAAGAATGGGACATTTATTGTCTTACTTCTAAGTGCGATAGAATATTTTTACTAAATATACCTTATGCATAGCTGTCAAATCTTCCGCTTTTTCAGACCACAAAAATGTAATAGAAACTTTTGCCTTATTTAATCGGCAGATTACGGCGATTTAAAATGGTAAAATTTACTATAAAATTTTTGTGGTCTGAAAAAGCGTAAGATGTTGGTATCTATGGCTTATGGGACCGGTTACCGTATAAAAATTTTAATTTCGAAATTTTTTAAGAAATTTTACATTGACCCAAATCGTTTTTAAAATCTTCTTTACCTTATTTAAAACATTTTTGTAATTGGAACTTTTTATCTATACCTAATATTTTAGGAATAGTCATTGGACATCGTTGAGTGTGGACGCCCTATATAATATTTGGATTTTACATGATTTCAGTTGTCACCATACTGGGTGTCCCAAAATGATGGATTTTAAAATTCAATAACTTGCAAAGGGTGGCAGATATTAAAAAAAAAAAATTCTTGCAGGAGTGTTATGTAAGATGTTAGGAGTTTTTATGCTGCGATTCTCTGTTTTAGTTACAAAATAGGATCTATTGATGGCGTTGCAAGCAATAACCGCTAAATCCGGGCTCGATTTTCCGGCCTCTCTCTTCTTCCATATGGAAAAATGAGATTAAATGTATTGAATGAATCCCGAAGTACCAAACATTAGGTCTAGACTGAGCACCTATTCCTCTCAGTGCCATCTATTGTTTGAAATTCCAACTGAAATCAAGAATCACAGTAAAAAAACTCCTGACATCATACATAACCCTACTGCAAGAATTTTTTAATATATGTCACCGTTTGCAAGTTATTGAATTTTAAAATCCATCAGTCATTTTTGAGACACCCGTTATGTGAATATTTAGGAAAATTGTACCTTAGGGTATCAAACGCGAAAAGTCAATCGGTAAAGTAGTTTTCCAAGTAACACAAAACGGGTGGGACAATATTGGCTAATTGTGGTGTCCCACAGATGGACATAGGTAAATAACGTCCGCTGTGCCAAAACATTTGCCAACATCGATGTATTCCAACTGAGGCCAGCGTTATATTTCTACAAAGGACCAACAATTTATTCCTGCAAATTTCCAACAACAATAATCCAACAATTGCCTCAAAAGTTTTAATAATACCGGGCAGTTGGAAGTCCGTGTACCTACCATGTAAAATTAATGTACACAGAAACTACCAAAGTTAATTATTAACTTGGAATTTTTTATATACATAATATGACTAATTACTAATAAATTGAAGTCAACTTTATAAACAGATGTTCTTCAGTTATTTAAAAAAAATCTGGAATAAAATTTACAGACTTACCGACCGCCAAAATGAAATATGACACCGAGATAAACCCCATACACAAAATAAAAGGTAAATTGCGAGGCAAAGCTTGAGCGGTTCAAGGAAACTACCACACATGGAATAAAATTGTAAGGATTTTAAATGCACAATATTTTGCACTTTTAGTTGTTAAAAACGCATAATATAAGCCAAAACACGTATAAATTATTATGAACAAAAAGTTTTAGATGTATTTTACACTATCACATTTTCGCAATATTTTGTGTTTTTAAAAACTTTAAAATTTGCGATTTGCAAAAAATACTGACTTGATGGAAAAAATTAAGGTCATTTTCGGATTCAGTGCTACAAAATACTTAAGAATCAATTATCAAAACCTTAAAAACACATCCATCACATCTATTTTATAGTATCAGATTTTTGTTATTTTTTGACTTTATAATTTTGAAATTTATGATTTGAAGAAAAACCTGCCTTGATAGTGAAAAATGCAGTCATTTCCGGATTCAGTGTTACGAAATACATAAGAATCATTTATCAAAAGCTAAAACACATGACACAACCGACATTTTCCAAGCTATGTAATTTAATACACAGACATGATTAAATTTTACATGGAAACGTATATCATGCACTTCTTAAATAACTATACGTTCATCACATAGCATTAGTATAAAATTCATTAAGCTTTTAACATATATGATTTACTCAAAATTTGCTTATGATCAACTGAAAGAAAACACCTGCATATGAGTAAATTAACCCAATTGTATCATTAGTGCATATATGGATTTACATTTCCGGAGTTTTTTTTATATTCAGGAACTCCGAAAGATGAATTTTTTTTATGTAATCACAAAAAGTCTGATTTTAAATACAGCAAATATTACTATTCAGAATTTCGGAATTTCTCATATAGATTCGCAATTTAAGAATAACTATGTCATTTGGGTCTTTGGCCTGCGGTTTTTTTGTCCGTAGTGTTTTGACCGCGTCGTTTTCGTTCTGAACTCAATTGTGTTAAACTGCTTTATGTTAACATCTACGCATGCGTCGGACATGTTGCACGCCACTTCACTGAATTGTTTTTAAAAAAACTATGTAACTTCCTCAATCACAACACAAATATCTGCTGCACATTTTGTACATTCAAGAACCATTTGAACGAGCAAAAATTAATTTAAAAAATATAAAGTTTAGAAAAAAAGAATTCAAATTGTAACCAATATGTATTTTTTAAAATCAGAAATCGATTTCTAGACGTTTTACTTATTCGAATCCTAATTTACAGCTCATTCCACCGAGTAGTTCTTGAATTACGCTTAAAACAACCAAAAAACTATGTAACTTCCTCAATCACAACACAAATATCTGCTGCACATTTTGTACATTCAAGAACCATTTGAACGAGCAAAAATTAATTTAAAAAATATAAAGTTTAGAAAAAAGGAATTCAAATTGTAACCAATATGTATTTTTTAAAATCAGAAATCGATTTCTAGACGTTTTACTTATTCGAATCCTAATTTACAGCTCATTCCACCGAGTAGTTCTTGAATTACGCTTAAAACAACCAGCACTGCAATCTGTTTTGCAACAATTGCGAATAAATTTAACATTGGGAATTCCAAACTTTAAGCATTTATACACCCTGAACTGCTTTGACGGAATGCAATCTATTTTTCAACGTTTAAAAAGGAATTCAACATTAGAAATATCAAAATTTAAACCTTCGTAATTCCTAAACTAATTAACCGCGTGACTTTTCGTTTCGTATCCTGAGGTAAAATCTATTGTAAAAGCTAAATATAATGTCAAAATTAAGTGTTTGTATTGCGAATGTCACAGTATAGTATAATTTCAGTATGAAGAACAATTCCTAAGAATTTTTTTAAAACATTGAAAAAAAAATCATAATTTGTAATCGAATGGCTACTTATCATTTTTCCTGTGACAATTTTAAGATTGAAATGTACAAGAGTGTATCGATAAGTTTTTGCCCTCACATAGAAATAATTGAGTGAAATTTATGAAATTGCTACATTTTATGAGTCCTTTTCCATATAGCCATCGTGCACAGTAACATTTTTCTGCAAGCGCTATTTCAAAGAGAGGGGGAATGAAAGATATACGCATAATTTAGGAAAGTGCATGGTAAATTTGGGGTGGGGGGGGGGGTCGGGAGGTGCATAGCAGGAATAAGTGGTCGCAGGCTTTTCCAAAATTATCACATGTGGGTGTCGGTAAAAGTTAAAAAAATGCCCCCCCCCCTTTGGGTCTACTATCGCGCCTCCTAGAATACATCCTCCCCCCTCACTTTGAAATACATTGTGCACACTGACTATGTAGAAAAGGACTCATAAAATGTAGCAATTTCATAAATTTGACTCAATTATTTCTATGTGAGGACAAAAACCTCTTGATACACCCTCGTATGTGGTATTCTCTTTTTTGGCCGACTGTACTTTATTTTTCAAACTTTAGGAAACTAACGATAAAGAAAATTTAAAAATAATTTTATCTTGACATTTTGTATGCACATCTTTATTGTAAACTATATTAATGAAAAATACAATAAAATCTTTTATATGAATAATTTTCCTCGCTGCCCAACGAAAAAAAAAATAATGAAAATTGAAATAATAATCCGTATAAGAGAATCGTGAAGTACTTTCGAATGTAAAACAAAACATTCCAGCTTTAACAATTATTCTTTATACTTTAGAGGTAGTGTTTCCCTTTAGTGTTCATAATATATATCGAGAAAATAACATAAAGTAATTCTCAATAGCCTAGAGGAAGATTTTTATCTTTCCAGTAATTTTTAAGGACTTGTTATGTTCAACATCAGGAAAATTTGAATAAAGTTCTGATCGTTATTATTATTTTATTTTATTTATTTATTAACATTGTAATTTATTGTTTTATTTCGCTCAAAAAATGAAAGATATATTTTTTATTGCAAGTTTTATTTCAAAAGATATTAAGTTTTTACTTTCTTCTATTGTAAGTACATATTGTATCATTTCTTCTAGTATTATAATCGAAATTTTTTCGACTTCCGGTTTTCGACGAATTTACACGTTTTAAGGGTCAGAGATCCCCAAAAACCTATTTATAGAAATGTCTGCCTGTCCATGCGTCTGCCGCCATTGTACCATAAAAAAGTGTATGAAGTTATGCATAAAACGGAACCAAAATTTTTAAAAAGTTTTTGGCAATGGCAAGCAGGTCCTCTCTTAATTTGGAAAACTGCCGGAAGGGGGCGTTGTAATAGATATTTTAATGCCATTTTCAATATTGTACCATCGAAAAGTGTATGAAGTTATGAATAGAATTGAACAAAACAAATTTTTTTGGTTCTTTCTTGTGTATGCTTTTGGCCATGGCATGAAGATCTCCCTGAATTTGGAAGTATTCCACCGAAACGGGGTACTATAATAGCGATTTTATGTGTAATTTTCTTGATTTTTCGTAGTTCTATCGTACACCGGCGGCTCGTGAAATGACGAGAATTTCCCATGCTGATAAGCAGACTATTTGCGAACAGCTGATATACAACTGAATAACGGAAAACTATTGATTTTAACAAATATGATGATCGAGATTAACTCGTTTTTACTCGGATTAATTGACTGAAGCAGTAATTTAAGATGAAAGTCAAAGTTGGTATATTATAGAACAAATAAAAAGGAAATACTGATATTTGTAACAACAATTTGAAATATTAAAATATATGAGATAGAAGAAAGTTTTGGGATTGGCACATCCAACCAGTTATATTTAAGTTCATAAATGAGTGTCTTATAGTATAACTACGTGATATCTAGTCAAGTATGAAGGAGTAAAGAAATGTTTTTTAAATGTTTTTTCTAAGAAAATTAAAAGTTGCAGCACAAGGATAAATTTTGACAAGAAAGAAAAATGGTGCATCAAACATAGATTATGAAACAGTTTCCAACACTTTCAAAACAATGTAAGGAAACGTCACAGTTTAATATTTTGAAAGATGATATCTAATTGAACAGATCAGGAAACACATATCGCAGTTGAAACCACATTTTAAACAATTCTCATCTACTGTCAAAATTTATACGAAATCTTTTATGCAACCCTGTATATGATCGATAGATTTGTATATAGTATGTAAATATTTTGTTCAGATACAAAAAACATAACACTATTTAAAATTACCCTTCCTTTTCTCACTATAATCATTTAAATAAGTCAGAAGATGCCGGTCATTTTATTTGTTCTGAATTAAGTTATTCTATAATCATATCGTTTTTCTTCTGTGTAACTTTAAGTAACACAATTTTTGGTCAAAAATGTACACTTTATGAACACTTTATGACACTTTGAATTCATATCGTTTCACTAAATATACAAAAATGCTAAATATTTCACTAACTTTTGGAAAACTAACTTTTTACACTCATTACTTAAGGTTTATTTTAAGATGTGTTATCCTGCCTATTGTATGACATTGTTTTCACGGAGCGCTTCCCCCTTCCCATCAGCTATCCAGCAGCCATTATTCAATACACTAAACATCCTCTAATCCGGCATTTTTTGGTCTTGAAGCAAGCCGGATTCCTAAATTTTCCACATTACAGGATGAATGCCGGAAAAAACGTGTGAATTAAACAAAAAATGACAGTAAAGCATGTTTTTTATTCTTTAAACAGATTGAATGGAATAAAAAACGGAATAATCTAAATTACAACATATGTACATGACTATAAAACGAAAAATTGCACTGTAGGCCTGCTCGTAGAATACATCTTAAACAAATCTCGAATATCAGTTTGTTTTGTAGTAGTCTTCACTTTTCTTTTTTTATGAAGTCATTTCATGATGTTGAGTTTCATAATTTCCGTATCGTCGAATAGACTGTTGCGATCAGAAAACATGATAAATGTACTCAAGGCATCAGCTGCTGGATTACAACTGATATTGTTTGCCTCATCCACATAATCTTTATCAAAGTCAACGTTTTGGGGGGCTGATGGGTTCATAACACTCTGAATGATGGCCTCATCTGTCAAAATTTCTTCTGTCGACTCATCAAATCCTTCTTCATCCCACTCATTTATTTCTTATCGATTCAGTTGTGACATGGGATTCTCTAAAGGTAATAAATTTAAAACATATTCTAATTCATAATCAACTGTATCGCTTTCAGTAACTTCCAACATTTTCGTCCATTACTGCAGGCCAGACTTTATGCCTTGACTTTTTCGAAGTTTCCTGTTTTACCTCACCCCAAGTCAAAACCGTTGAAAAGATAGCATCTTTAACAGAAAACTGTCCTTTAAAATCTCTCATATTGCAATCCGAATCCAGTAAATTCTGTTTTGTGATTAGAAATTCTGAATCATCCCTGGATCCATGGATTGAAGTAAGAATGATGGGAGGAAGATAGGATGATGAAGTGTTACCAGACAATAATTCTTCCTAAGAGATTTACAGTTGTCTAAAAACGAAATAGCCTGACTGTCTTCAAGCATTTTGAATTTCTGAAAATTGTTTCTTACAGGTGGTGCAATGTCTTTGAAGAACCAGTTTTTAAACAACTCTTGATTCATCCATGCACTTGATTTTGTTCTATAAATAACAGGAAAGGTTTTCCCACGTTTTAATACCATAGGATTCATTGACTTTCCTATCACAAAATAATTTATTTTGCGATCAACCGATTAATAGGAGCGCAGCAATTCTGTTAACCGATCTTTATTTTTCTTAAAAGCTTTTACACTTTTATCAGCCCCATGAGCAAAGGTAGAATTTGATAGGCAACGCCGTCACAAACGGCCGGCCATCTGCAGTATAGATTTGACAAGCGATTAATTTATTTTCAGACACAGAAAACTTGAATTTAACTTTGAACTCTTCACCACCTACAACATTGGCAAATTTCAACTCGCCAGAAATATCTGACTTTCTGATACTATGACTAGTTTTAAAGCTCCTCAGCCAGCCTTCAGAAAAATTGCAATCGGCCTCAATGTTCAAATCTCGTTGAAACTCGTTTATCTTTATCAATAACCATAGGGCCAGGTATTGTTTTATGCTATGATTTTTTTTTCTGAAAACCAATTTTACAAGACCTAATCTAGTATAACATGATTTTTGTTTTAAAGTTTGCCTTTGACTGATATTTGTTCTTTTTCTCATTTTTTTTTGTAGACAACCCTATGTCATAATCTTTCATAATGATGTGTCTACATACACAATTATGAAGATTCAGCACGATTTCTAGCTTTTGAGCCAAACTGAGAGTCCAATGTATTATTTTTGAAGACATAACATTAACTTTATGACCCATGTCACTTGCCAGTCATTATAAAATCGCTCACAAACCCTATAAAACACTAGAGCACGTTAATTCGACTTTGGTGCAAATTACCATTAATCTGGGGATCACTGAATAGTGAAACGTAAACTAATAAGTAGACCAAGAGTGAATATCAGAAGATGAACGTGCAATGTAAACAAAGAAGTAATGGCGGCCTTTGAACAGGTGGTGCCTCTACACGCATGTCTGTACACTATGTCCGTAACGATGTCTATAACTCGTGCCTTCTCATGTTATCGATATAACTTTTTATGTACTCCGAAAATTCGTCTAAATTATTTTGTTTATCTTTCGCAGAAATAAAACAAACATTTTAATCTAATGGTCTGCATTTATTATTTATTATTTGATTGTTCATTAGTTATTTATTATTTAACTCATATCAATTTCCGTTTCAGATTAAGCATTCTTTTCTGACATGGAAAAAGTACACTCATATTTGTGAAAATTGAACACAATGAAGGAATCATCTGAATTAAATGAAATTTAATACACAAACAACTGGTATTAGTACAAACAAGTTATTACATTTTCAAAGCAAAAAAAAACAAAAACAATATTAAGTGTCCGAAATCAGTATTTGGTGTCGCAGCCACGTGCTGCAATAAGTGCTGCTATACGATGTGGCATGGACTCGAACAGATTTTGATGATTTTGCCTGGGGAAAAGCATTCCTTATTGTTTATATGCGTACCCAAAGTTCATCTGTAGAAGCTGTAGGACGGGGATCATGAGCGAGACGCCGATCAACGATATCCCACACATTTTCAATAGGTGATATATCCAGCGAACATGCAGGCCACTGAAGAATCTTGCGCCGCTTATAATGAAAGTTTTGAACTTTTAGAGTAGGACAAGATTAAAAACACAAAATATATTTTACAAAAATCGAAGTACTTTTTTTTCCTATTGTTTTTGAAGTAGAATGTTTACTTTTTATTTTTTTATCCATAGTTAAATAGCTGTTGTGATTATCATCTGATATATATGTAAAATTTCCTATGTGGCAATATACATTTAAAAAAAATCTAATTTTTTAATTATATGAATTTTCATATTTTGGGGTGGGGTGGGGGACTTTATTTTCAATTTTCGTACATCTGATATTTTAAAACTCTTTCCTCATTCAACAGAGTATAATAAATATTTTGAACTTTTAGAGTAGGACAAGATTATAATATATATATATATATATATCCATGTACCTTAAAAGCCCTTAATAGCGGACACTTTGGGACCGCTGAATTTGTTCGATAATCGGAGACGTCTGCTTTTGTGAGGTAAAAATGTACAAATATTTATGCATTGCGGATAAAAAAAGTATTCGCTAAATAGAGGTGCCCGCTATTCGGGAATGTCCATTAACTTCTACAACGGATACTCCCGAATACCTTCACAACTCAATTTAGATAACAATAATGCAGGGTTGCATTTTTTGCAAAAGAACTTCTTAATTAAAGCATGGGAATACTGGGCAGTGCCCCATCCCCCCTACGAATTTAGGTCCCCCAAATTTGATGTGCAATATTTGTAAAGCTAATATTTTAAATGTGTTTAAATATTGTACTGATTATAATCAATATTTTGAACTTTTAAAGTAAAATAAGATTAAAAACAAAACAAATAAAAAAAAAATCCAATATTTAGATAAATATTTTTTGTTTTGAATCTTGTTCTACTCCTGAAGTTCAAAAGATTGATTACAATCAGTACAATATCGTAAAAGATTTAAATTATCAGCATAGCGAAAATTGCATACCAGCATTTGGAGCATAAAAAAATCAGGCTGTATGGGGGTGGAAGGAGCAGGATTACAACCAATATTTTTTCCAGGATTCAACGTGCTCAAACATGGCTACGTATGATGCTTACAAAAAAATGGATGCGACGTTAGAAGTAAGTGTCTGAAAAATTGAGACTTTTAAAATGTCTGAAAATTGAACACTCCGTTTCAGGCATTTTAATTTACAGTGTATAACAGCTAAAACAAAACATAGATTTCTACTACAATATATGCATAATATATTAATGTAAATGAATTTTTATAAAACTTTTGCATTTTTTTAAAACATAAAATTCCTAGAAAGCCGGCCTTAAATACTAAACGTAAAATTGGTTTTACCCTTTAATTACCATTTAGTCTTTATTTCTAAAACATAATAATTTTTTTTTCGTTTTAGTCACCAAAACATATCATGTGTAATTTTAAATTAAATTTTAAAAATCACTAATTTATGCGTTAAGTTACAGTAAACAAACGTGGTTTTCCTAGATAAAATTAAAATTTCTTTTAATTTTATGCTAAATTTATACTTTAAATATCAAACTACAAAATGTTTAGATGAACTCAAAAATGATAGTCATAGCTCAAAGAAAGTATTTTTATTATTTTCTTAATAAGATATATTTTTAAAAACCTATTTGAAACGTATTTTATTTAAGCACTGTGAAACGTTTGTTGCAATAATTACGGTTTTATGGGCTTCGGTATAGGAATGAAATATTTTGAACTATTATTGGTGCAATATAATTATTTTTTTTTACATATTTTTCCTTTCTCAATCTAATTTTTTTTTCGCTGAGAAGCATGCAATCATGAAAGAAATTTCCAACAAAGTGATAATTGTTTAGGGTGACAAAAAAAATTAAATATGAAAAATATATTATTTACATTCCTTAAACCATTAGGTAGAAAAAGACAAAATTTAAACTATCGTTATCCAATTCTAGCATATTTTCATAAAATATAACTAATGATGCTTTAAATTTTATTGATTGATGAATAGTGGTAGTGTCAATGCTTTTTTTCTCTAATTGCTCTTTAAAATGTAGAGATAAATTATGTAAATTTTAATAAAAGCGACTCGGTGCACATTTTAAAAAAATATGTTGAAGATCATTAATATTAAAAATATCATTAGCGTCAAGAAATATTCAGAATCTTTCAAAAGTTGGTTTACATCAAAGCTTCTTTATGTTTAGAAAAAAAGAAGGAAAATACTTCATGCAGACCATATTGTTTTCAAAAAGATTTTTTTTTATTATAATTACTTCTATATTTTTAAAAAATACTTAACACTTTGTATTGACAAGAATTTAAAACCAAGATTTCATATTTTATGTATCATAAGATTTTATGATATTTTGTATATTATTTTCCCATTGAGTGAACAAGTGTGCATGAGCCAAACTCAAGATCTCTGTTTTAATACATCAACATTTTGCCAACTGAAACGTGAAAGCTCACCAGTAACCCAATATGGCTACTTACGGCTATTTAAGAAGCTGTTGGTGATTTTTTACATATCAAGCAGGATAGGAACCAAAATCAAGATCTGTAATTTAATGTATCAACAGTTTACAAACGAAAATGTGATAGCTCATCAATAATCACATATGGCTACTTACAGATAAAAATAGCAAATAAAGCCTTTGTGCAAGAATATGTAAAGGCATGAAACCAACATTTAAAAATGAACAAATAATACACAAAAAAGCAGCAAACACTCTGTGCTTTGTTCTATCTTGCACTGAAGAAGAATCTTGCTTGTAGATTCGAAACAGCTGTTTGCTGCTTTTTTGTGTATTATTTGTGCCTCTTTAAACGTTGGTTTTCTACCTTTTAATAATTATGGATATTTAATAAGTTATATATGATTTTTACTTATTATGCAGGATAGGCGCCGAACTCAAGATCTCTGGTTTAATATATCAACACTTTACATACTGAAATGTGATAGCTCACCAATAATTCCATATGGCTACTTACTGATATTTAACCCGTTCAGGCCCATGGGTGCATATATGCACCTTCCAAAACTTCATCCATAATTCCTTTTTGGCGTCAGTAATAAAAAAGTAATATTTGTTGTATTTAATTTAAGCACTTTAGTGATCATGTAAATGATTGTAACTTTTTAAAAATAAGTGGTGTCAAGCGAAAAATACGTGTAAGAGAGGCCGGTTCCGAAAGGGTTAAGAAGCTGTTGATGTTTTTTTACTTATCATGCAGGATAGAATTCGAACGGAAGATCTCTGGTTAAATGTATCAATATTTTACAAAATGAAATCTGATAGCTCACCAATTATTGCATATGGCTACTTACGTATATATGAAAAGCTATTGGAGATTTTTTACTTATCATGCAGATTAGGAGCCGAATTCAAGATCTCCGGTTTAATATATCAACACTTCAACAACTGAAATGTGATAACTCACCAATAACCTCGTATGGCTATTTCTGGATATTTAAGAAGCTGTTGATGATTTTTAATTTATCATCCAAATATCGTCCTAACTTTTTTCTGCTGTAAGAGATCGAATAAATACATCGTTCATTTAATGCACCTTGCTTGATCTTAATTCCTGTTTAATAAGAGACAAGAGTCTCTTATGGCGTAAAGTTTCATAATTTTAGCACCGTATTTCACTATATGCTTAATGTATGTATATTCATACGTTGCATCAATCATATATCTAGATATGTTGGACTGAGTTAAATTTAAGGATTACTCAATAAATTTTGTTGTGTAATTTCTTAGCTGAGGATAAAAAAAAAAAATTCCTAACAGAGGGAAAAGTATCTATCCCAGTATTCAAATTGGGACCTTGTCTAAATGGCCAAGACCTCAGACCTAATCCGGCCCTGGATAAGATAAATTTTACTCTGTTGGGAAAATTTATTCAACTTCGACCGACGCCTGAGGAATCTCGAAAAAACAGTTTAGAATTTGCATAGATAAGTTGCTGTGTAATTCACGAAGTGTTTTAACTAAAAAATACGATTTATTTTTTCTTAATCTGTCGATCTATGTTGAAAGAAATTCTATTTTTAAATATTTCGTTTCATTCAATATGACGTAATCTTTATACGATTGCTAAAAGATCTGTATCTGTATCTAATTACCCCATAGTGGGGAATATGAAAGTGATTTCGATAAAGTTGAAAAATAATGTAAACAACAAAAATTGGAGCAATTGAACAATATAGATGGTGTTCTGGATCACCTAGTTGCGGAGCAACTTAACCTCCAATTTAAAGATGGTTTGACTAGATGAGGCATAGGATACCATGAGAAAAAGTTCTTAAGTGTGATTAATCCACATTAAAACGAAACAAATAAAAAAAAATACTTAGAAGTGAGATTAAGTAAATTACTTAACAATTTAATAAAGTATATAATATGTAAAAGTAGAGAATAGAAAAAGAAAGATAAAAGAAATCTATTAGATCCAAAAAGATAGTGGAAAGAGTTACCGACGAAAAACTACATAAAAAAAGACTAAACAGAGACAATACATTTAATTTTATAAAAATAAAAATGCTAAAAGATAGCAGATTATCAGTATTTTTTTAACAAAACATGGGCAGGACATACAAAGAAAGTTTACGTATAGCAGAACTGCACCAAAAAATGGCTTTAAAAATTTCTAAAATAGAGACTAAACTTCATGAGAAGTATGGCATGAAATGCATTTTTTAAAGAATGTTTTTCTCATTAGGAAATATTTGATTATACTTGTCTTTTATTACCACGTTTGCCTACCCTATTACCTCAACGTATAACTTAAATACGTTATTGTGTGTTTGTGAAAAAAAGGTTTTTAATATTTTGTAAAATCCGCGAAAGTTCATATGTGTTTTTTAATTTTTTAGTAATTTAAATATTTTTCAAAATAATTAAAGCCATTGTAGAAGCCAACAAAAATATTATCATATATCTTAAAACGCAAAGGTAAATTTTCAGTTCAGTGCAAGAGGAGCATAACTGCGCATGCGTAAAATTAAATCTAGAACCTCTTCAATTTTAGAGCAAAGTAGAACGAGATCCGGTTAGCTCAGTGGTCTAACGTGTCAGTTTTAAACTGTGAATCTTTGTAAAGAAGTAGAGTTAGATACCCACGCCCGGCACAATGATTTTTGTAATATTTTTGGAGAAAATTCATTTCAATAATGTCATATTTTATTTCAGGAATGGGGGGAAGTTATATAAATTGTACTTTTATTATTATTATTATTATTATTATTATTAAAATGTTTTATAATTAAATAAAATGTAACACTCAACAATATTTAAAGAAAATACTACTTTTATATTAAAAATATTTAAGCTTAAATATTTATAATTGTCAATTAAATAAATTGTACTGATCTGCAATTTTTGCTATATTTTCGAACAACCATGAAGAACATATATGTGTACGTGTGTATAAAGAAAAGTTTGTCATTCTTTTCCGTAAAAAATGAAAAAGAAAACAGAAAAAATATATTCATATAAGAACTGTGAAAGAAATCAGATCGATATACATGGTTTAATAACTAAATAATGTATGAAAATGTAAAATTAAATCGAAGTATTTAAATATATATTATAAGTGGTTTGCTACTCATCAAGTTTCAAGTTTGAGGCTAGCAATCGAGTTTTCGATTGAGACTGATAGAAGTAAAGTTGATGAAAACTTTTAACGGTCGTGTAATTAAAAAGATTATTAAAAATATAAAATATTGTTATTTAAAAAAAAAAAAAGGATACAGTTGCAAATAAAAATAAATTACCCCTTATTTTTTGTTAAACCTCTGATAAAAAGCAAACATAATTGGTCATGAATTACAAACTTAAAATTATTTCACTTCATTGAGTAGGTTAAACTGGCAGCACCTACCTACTTACTATTGCCTTAAATCTATAGGAATCACTTATACAATATAGCAGTTCATCAAGATTTCAATACTTAATTAATTTAAAAGCAACTAAACAAAAAACTGAAGCATTTTTCTAATGAAACATTCAAGTATTTTACTGTCATATTTCGACGGCTCCTATGTAGTCTTTTACTTATGACACGTACACAGTTAACAAAGAAATAGAAATGCATTACTTAAACATGAAAACTAGATTTTAATCTTTTTAAATATGTACCCATTATGCACATTATCCCTTAATTTATTTTCAAAGTAAATCCATATAAATTATTAAAAAGTAATTATTGCAAATCTCTACAATAGTAGCCTAAGTCATGTGACTGTCATCAACAGTTCCGGGTAGGCCGCTTCACTTTTTATATGCCAAAAAGCCAATTTGGTAATTTAATGTTAGCCGGGCGCAGATGATAAATCGCCAAATATTGTTCCATCACCATCATATCATCAGTATTATAATAGTCCATCTCATGCGACTGTCATAAACATTTTTTCGCGAGGTAAATTAACCTTTAAATGCCTGGTGTTGCTTTTCGGCAACATGCCCAATTTAGGCTCTAAAATACTATTAGAATAATATTGAAACTATAATGCCTATGTTGCCAATAAGATACATTCTGAAAATATTATTAAATCGATTTACTTGTTCTTTTTGTTTTGTTTGGGAGCTTGCGAAATACCCTATTTTGACCTGCAGTGAGCAAGTAAAATTTATTTCTTATTATAGTTCCCAAAATTCTTGTGTGTTTAATATTATAGAATTTTATCAAGGGAAATTATTTTTTCAATTAAACCCCAGTATTGCCGATTAGTAACAAACTGTTTTTTAGCCGTAAACTATACTTAAAACAAAATATGATTTTTTTAAGTATTTTTACCATGATTTATTTAAAAAATGAAAGCCGAAAAACATTATTACAATGATTTTTGAAAAGTCAGGCATTTAACGGTTAAAAGAAAGCTTTGATGTTGAAATTAAATTTCATAGTTTATAGTATTATTTTTTTCTCATTCTTTTCTTTCTTTCTTTCTTTCTTTTTTTTAAGGAACAAGAGAAAATTGAGAGTAATAAATTTTAAGTATTTCAGTTTTAAATTAAAGTTATGTATTTTAAATAAAACGAGTGAATGTATTATATTTTAAATGAAATTAAGGAAAAAAGAAATACGACGGGTACAATGTTTGGCGATTTATCATCTGCACTCGGGTAACATAAAAATATCAAGCTCATGATTTCTGTATCAGAATCTTCCGATTTGGCGAAGGATTGAGCAAGTAAATTAAATTATGAATAAAAATAACATGATACAATGCTTAGCATAGATTTAAAGGAGACCAAACTGGTCACCAAGGACAGCTAGTTTACTAATATTCATCAAGCTATAAAGGAATATTTTTTAAATGTCTATAGAAAAGAACATATTTCAAAATTTTGAACCTCTAAAATTTTAATTGCACATCAAGTATCATATTTCCCACCTTAGTACAGGTAACATAGACGAAAAATTGAGTAAAATACAACAACTGATGCCTATTCACGAAAATTTGAAAAAAACTTCACTTTGGCACTTGAAACAAATCTCCGATGAGTCCACAATGAATAAAGTTTTTTACCCCGTTTTAGGCGGCGCAAAAAGGGGGGAGGGATTTTACCACATGAATTGAGGTAAAATCAATATTTTTTAAAGTTGATCAAGTAAGGTTTGTTTATTATGTATTTTTTGGCACGATCCGCAAATCGATACGATCACTTTTTATAAAGTTAAGGTAGGTTTCATGAATACCAAATCGACAATTATACTGTATTCGGGTAAAATAGGCTTTTACCGTAATAACTGATGACCATTGGCGAAAATTTATGAAGAACATAGTTAAGGCACTAGAAAGATCCGATGAGTCCTCAAAAAATAAAGTTGTTTTACCATACTTTGGGGGGCATTTTAACTCGGAGGAGGGGATACTTTTTTCAATTGTCAAGTTGGGTTATCCAAGTTTTATGAATACAAAGTCATGAATGGTTTTATGAATACAAAATTATGATTACGCGGATTTTGACAACTTTAATGTCCTTGAAGAAGACTCAAATGATCCTTATTTTGATTATTGATATTTTTACGATATTTAATAAGTTTGAGATTATTTGATATGATATAAAAACATGTTTTGAACCTAAATTGAATGTGACGCATTTGATCATTAATTTAGTATAATTTTCGACTTTGTATTAATAAAACGTAACATAACTTTGTAATTGAACGTCGTATCGACTTGCAGATGGTGTCATGCGATTCAAAATTTAAAAATATATACCAAACGATACCCCGCTTGATCTAATTATAAAAGTTGAATTCTCACCCCTGAGATAAAATGCGCCCCCTTTGCCTCCCCAAAACACAGTAAAACAAATTTATTTTTTAATCACACATCGTATCTTCATTTCTAGTGCCAAAACAATGTTCTTCCCAAATTTTCATGAATGGCCATCAGTTGTTACACTAAGGCTAACGTCAGACGAACGTCTTTTTGCACGCTTTTTTCCCTTCATATCATCCCTACACAATGCTAGCAGCATTGTGTAGGGATGACATGAAGTGAAAAAGCGTGCAAAAATACGTTCGTCTGACATTAGCCTAAAAACCCATTTTTTCTGCATAAAGTATAATTGTCGACTTTGAGTTAATAAAACCTGCCATAACTTTGTAAAAAATCACTGTATCGAATTGCGGATGGTGTCATTAGATTCAGAATTTAACAAAACATAGGAAATGATACCCAACTTGACTTACTTAAAAATTTTTGAACCCCCCACCGCCCCTCACTGTGTTAAAAATACCTCCATTTTTCCCCCCACCAAAAAAAAAATAATAAAACAAATATTTTGAGGGGGACTCATCAAATCTTAATTTTTAGTGCCAAAACGAAGTTTTTCCCAAATTTTGGTGAATGGCCATCAGTTGTTTAAAAAAAAAAAACTATTTTACCTGTGGTACTTAGATAAATATGAGTTTGAAAAGTGACATCAATATGGATCTTTCTGTCTCCACGGGATTTTTATTGAGCTAAATGGATTACGTCAGGAGGCAACAGATACCTTTCTGCGCGGCTGAATCATTGAATAAGCCGGTTATATCCATGAAATGCAGAAGGAATGGTCTATTTGTTCCCAACTAAGCCAATGATGTAGAAGCCAGGAATGAATCCTAATTTATTGAAAAAATTACAGTGTTTTACAATGACATTATAATTTGGTAAATTATAAATAGAGTTTTTAATGTCATGGTTCGAAATATTAAAATATTTAAATTATTAACATTTACACTTTTTTAAATATTCATGAAAGAAAAAAATTAGTTCATTAAATTCTTAAGGATCATTTAGCTGGAAAATTTCAGTTTAAAGTTTACGTAAACAACAGAATTTGATTATATCATTTCGTAGATGAGACATTATTCTTGTTATTTTTAAATATATCTTTTTTTTTTAAAGGAATCTTAGTTGTCTCTTTAAGAGACAGAATGCTTCAGCTCTTCTTTTTACTTTCTTCTACTTTTACGAGAAAAAAGTATTGGATTCGTGAAAATTTTTGAATTACGGTTTTCGACTAATTTACACGTTTTAGGGTTCAGAGACCCCTAAAAACATGTTTTTACAAAATGTCTGACTGTGAGTCAGTATGTCTGCATGTGAGCCAATTTTTATGGGGGCTCATCTCAGGAACTAATGAACGGAATTTAATAAAACTTTAGATTTACTTAGTACCTGATATCAATTGATGCTGATTACTTTTTGGGGTCAATCGCCTAATAGGTGGCGCTGCTATGATGCATTTTTCACGATTTCTGCAACAGCTCTATCTCAAGAACTAACACACGGATTTTCATAAAACTCCAGATTCATTTATTACTTGATTTATTATTGTTTCGTGCTGATTTCGCTTTGGTGTAAATAACAAAATAGGTTGGGCTGCTATGCTGCATTATTCACGATTATCTCAATAGGTCTATCTTAAGATCTAATGCACGAATTTTAATGAAACTACAGATTCAGTTAGACTTTGACATAAGTTGTTGCTGATTAGGTTTTGGTGTAAATTACCTAACAGGTAGAGCTTCTATGCTGCTTTTGCAGGATTTACACGATTTTAGAGATAGTCATATCTCAAGAACTAATGCACGGAATTCCATATTATTAGAATCCTCATGATTGACATAGACTGTCATTTAATTTTGACATTATGATAGCTTATTTTACAGTATTAATAGATATGAGATAGAAGAAAGTTATAGGATTGCCACGTCTGACTAGTTTAACTCTGGAGAAATTATTATAGCATGAGAAATGTTTTTATGAAATTTTTCTTAAGTATTTTTTATATACATAATTGACCTCAATTGCTATTAGATATTTATGACTTAGATTTTTGACTTGCAGCGCTCATTCTATGTTCAAGATGTAGTGATTTTTAACAGCCTTATGAATGAGTTATTAAATATATAGATAAATAAAATGAGTGGCAAAAAATTAATTATTATTGTTGGGTTTGAAATCTTCAACAATATACTATTGCAGTTTTAAATGATACATACGCAGCGACAATTTTATAATTATCAGCGTACTGCTTCTATTTTCAATTTAGAAAATACACATTTATTATCACGATAGCTGTTAAATTATTACTCGCGTTGACATCAAAATATGACAAGTAGACGATAGACAAGTAGGCGATCTCTTAAATGTAACTAATGATAATTAATAATGGTAATTATAAATTATAACTGACGAGGAAAACATGACACTCGCTATGATCCTAAAAAAGAATGATAATTATGAAAGATAACTAACATAGAATTTTTCAGATGAATGCAATTTACTATATTAAATATTGACTAATATAAATGGGACATTCCCGCAATCTTTTGACTTTCGGCATTAAAAATCTGGTGAAATTAAACTTGCTAAAATGACATTTTAATCTGATAGACCAAGTCTTAATGATTCAAAATAAAGAAAAAATGGTCAGCAGCGATTTATTTTTAAACTGAGGTTTACGTTAAACTTACGAGTTTAATTTTCCTTACCATTTTATCACTATAGCTTTCTATTTTCTTCTAAATTGTTACTTATAATTAAATTGCATAGTACTCACAGGTCACTCAAATAAGAAATAACAACAATGTAGTATTTTTCGTACAAAATTTTGCTATAAAATTGTCTTAAAGGGGTGTTAAAGAAGAAACGGAAGGAAAAAAAGTGGATGGTTTAGGAAAAAAGGGGCGGTAATGGGAAAAAAAAAAAAGGATGTTAAGGATGAGACGGTAAGGAAAATTATCACTATTTTCAGGCAAATCATGTTAAGACTAAGTGATAGCCACAATGTTCATTGATTTTCACAAAGAGTTATTTACATCGGATTCAATTAAAAAAAATTACCCCGAAAAGTGCAGGAATAAACCTTGGGGACGGTAAGACTACCAATAAAGTCACGATGCTTGAAATTGATATTTAAATGATGATTTAAATTCTGCAGTAAATTTCCTGTCAAAAAATTTTAGACATTCTTTCTCTAGCATACTTCTGCATTCGAAAAAAGTTGGAAAAAAATTCTGTGGCTGCATCTGAAGTGATTTTCAGTATAAGTTTAGCAAGAGGGATGGTAAGGATTCTAAAACCCAGGGACAAAGTTAAAAAAATAATATCAACCGTAAAAACGTGTACAGGTTAATTTTTCGATACATATTTATATAAAACAATTGTCCCAGTTTCGGAAGAAAATTTAATCGAATTACTTTTATTGAAACAATTTTATACAGACAGCTCCAAACTTAAAAATCAGCATCAGAGACACGGGGCGGAATAGGAGTTTTCTTGGTATTTGGACCCGTAACATCGTCCAAAACTTTTTTATCTCTTTAATACTGTTATGCAATCATGCAGTAGGATGTTCCCCAGTATATGAAATTAAAAAAAAAAACACAAGAATATGTACTAAAATAAAAATTATTATTCAGGGACTTAAAAGTCAAAAGGTTGTGAGAATGCCCCAAATATTAATTGAAATATCGCTCATTTACATTTATTACTACCCAGTTCAATATTATCAGTAAAAATATAATAAATTAATTAATATTATTGTAATGCAAGGATATAAAAATTGACGCCAAAATATAGCTGTCAAATTAGCTATCAACTTTTTAAAAACGAAAATTGTTTCGTATAGGTAAAATATCTTTTGATGCTCACCTATATATGCTCACCTATATGTCAGAAATATTGTAATTTTGATGCACTGTGACTTTTTTCTCTTTACTAAATTTTAGAAATAAAGCAAAGTTGCAAGCAGGTGATAGTAGTTTTAACTGTTTCACTCACATGCATGATCAATTATGTATTGTCCCAAAGCATTTGTTTTTGTCTGTACAAGGTCGACGGCAACTTCGAGAATATAGGCATTTAGGAATAAACCTCTGGTATTTTTCTTGCAACCATACTCTGATTGACTTATATTCCTAACATCAGGAAAATTCATTTCGTCGTATGTATCAATAGGGAAATCGTTGAATGTCTCCTCCCTATATGGCCTCATACGATATCATCTTTACTCATTTTTAAATTTTACCATTGTGGTCTGCTTATATTCTTTCCACTGCCCAGTACCACTTCTGAAGTATTACCTCAGAGTGGTGATACAAACAATTTATGTCATGAATACATTTTCTTTAAATTTGTTACATGAACTGACTGATGCAGAACGAAGGAATTATATTCAATAAAGCATCTCATTGGTTGGCTCTTTAAAAAGATTGTGATATATTTTTGGGAAAAATCTTGATGCTGTTGTTTTTGACACGACTGCTCAGTTCATTTTGAATGACTGCGGTCTGAAAGTATAGATATACATGTATAATTGTGGCTAAAAAATCGCCAAATTTGGAAGCACTGTAGGCATGACAAATAACCAAATCTAAATATTAACATTACAGGGCTTTTAATTCAGTCTTTTTTTAATTTAAGAAATAATTTATTCCTAAATTGGGGACACTTTGCGCTTTTTAAATTGATTTTTTCTCGCGATCTTTCATAATTTTCGAGATAGAGCAGATAACTTCCGCAATTCGCCACAAGAAACGCTGTGGGCTTTATTACTTCATAGTAAATAGTCGTTTTACTATATATATCTTAGGTAATTTTATTTGTAAAAGTTCAAGCTTGCTGCTATGTGTAACACCTAAGTATGACCAGGTTTTGTTTAAATATATGTGCAAAATATAAAATATTTATTGTCTACAAGTATCATAATTGTGTGTTAAACAATTTTACAACTATGATTACACTTAAAAATATATTAAATCAAAGTTTGAGATAGTTAACAACTTTTCACATATTAAAATTTGCTATACTACTCTTGTACGAGATTAAATTTTGAAAAAATGCTGATAATATTACTTACCGATATTTAAACAATAATGATAAATTACTGACGAAATTTTAGAACATGTAACTGAGTAAAAGTATTTCATAAATGTTAACCAATATGGGTTAATATTACGAGAAATGAGAATTAGCCCTTTATACACTGAATTATGAATTAATGAAAATTTTATCTTCTAAAGCACTTTTCGTGTATTTTTTAAACTACGTTGGAAGATTTACATAATCTTTTAATAAATTTTAGAAGGATTTTAGAAGAATTAGGGGGTTTAGAAGGATTAATTAAATTTGAATCTATAGAGATTTTGTGCAATATTTATAACCCCACTCAAATATTTTAATATTTTATTTTAAATATTTTTTGTTATTATTATTTTGTAGAATTGGGAAATGTGCCAATATAATGCTCTCTCAATAGAAATATAAATATGTTCCCTAATTAAAAAATCCCCCTCCCCCAAAGCCAAGAAAGCTGAAAAGATGCAAAGGCAAAATATATCATATTTTTTTTAAATATTTTTGTTTTGTGTAACCAATAATTCTTTTGGAATAAAATAAAGTAATGCATCTATAACTCATTCTAAACTGTATTACTACTAGAGTTGCAAAAAACCCGCAGATTTTGAGGGACAGGAATAAACCCGGGAATTTTGGGGAATAAACCCGGAATTTTGGGGAATATTGGAAATTTTGAAGGAGTTTTGAAGATAAACAAAACCAAATATTTTTCAATTTGAAATTTCAGGGAAGAAATGTTCCAAAAAGATAGATTTTATGTCATGAATTCACAAAACTTAAGTCTTTATAATTTTTTATCTTTAAACAATGGCAGCTGTAAATAGGTGAGGATTGGAATGTTTCTTTTAAAAATATTTTTCTTTTTAGTTTCTGTTGGCTCGCATATCTCTTATTCAAGCAACTTTATATGAATTTTCTAACAAGTTGCTTTGTATTTTTGCATTGATTTCTTTTAATTTTGTTCATTTTCCTTTTTGTTTACATTCGTTGTTTCGAAGAACAGAGGTGAAGTTTATATTCATGTTAGGGAAGATGAATCTCTCATCTGCCTCTTTTACTCTTTACTTATAGACGATTAAACTACCAAATTACTTACACTCTAATTTATCTTACTTAATATTTCTGCAATTTAAGCCTTATTTCGTTAGTTTTCATGTAAACCAGGCAATTTTTTAAAATATTTTATGTTATTAATTTTGTTTACATTGACAAAAATTGAAATCATTAAAAATAATAAATTAAAATTTTTCACGCTTAAAACTTTCTAAAACTCCCGAAAATTTTCAAAATTCCCTTCCCAAAAAATCCGGTTTTTTCCACCCTTTGCAACTCTAATTACTACTAATCGATGTATTAAAGGAATTTTATAACAAGTTAATTTAATAGTACTTATAAGCACCGTCAGTAGAAAAAGGGTTAAAAGTGAAATAATTTTTAAAAAAATCCAAACTATTTCATCAAAATCCGTTCGTTGTTGAAAATATTTCCAACATAATTAGAAGGTGTATGCATTCTTGTTGGGATGTATTTATAGAATTTCAAAGTAAAGATATTTCATACATTATGAAAGAAATACCTGATTAATATTGATTTTATACGATGGTAACTATTAGTACTTTAAATGAATCATAATTCAACTCGTAATCACAATCAAAATGTTATATATTTTATTCCTTTAACTTAACGCAATATGTTCCAAAATTTTCTTAAAATTCTCTTGTAATATTGATAACACCGGAAGGTATCTGGAGAAACGAATCTAAATTGCAAAGAGTTTCTCATGCGTGAAATAATTCTAATTCGGTTAAGTGATGTGGTATTCATTTGTTTATAAATTATTTTCAAGATTAATTCACATACTGCCATTTTAAAATTGGTTTTAAATAGATAAATTCCATGTAATTCCATTTATGTGGATGAAATGATCATAATATTGCGACAAATGCAGTTCAGTTTGCAATTTAAAAGGAAAATTGATGTTATGGGTTGTATTTTAATTCAAATGATAGTTTGAATTGATCTTTATAAATCGAAAGGACTTTTAATTCGCATTTTTGAGCGAAATAAATGAAATCGTGCAAATCACCGTTAATGAATGACTGAAGTGCATAGATACAATTTCAAATAATGCTCATTATACTAGTGGCATATTATACTAGTGAGGTATTTTTAATTTATACAATTCGATTCTGGAATAATCTGATTCTTTAACATATTTATTAAAATATATTCCTTTCACTTGTATTAAGTAAAACAAAATAATAGATAACGCATAAATTATGAAATAATTTCTGCAAGACGTAAATTTTATTGTCAAATCTTCATTTTCATCTTCTTAAAATTGCCAACAACTATAACAGATTTTAACATTTCAAATTCTTTAATCTATAAAATAACGATAAACATAAGATTTTCACTGATTCAGGTCTAAGGTATCCTGTACTGTCTAACAGAGAATCGCGTAAGGATCCGCTATACCCAAAAAACTATGCGAAGTCTTGTCGAAACAATCTCAAATATTCTAGATTACCTCGATATAAGAAAAACCTCTACCATTGGAAGAATAATATGCGCAAGCTGTGACTGCGTCGCCACTGTTTAAATAGACATGACTAAACTTCTGAAGCGGAAACTACATTCAAGAAAGGACTTTGGAAGAGAAAGTGACCCAAATTTTCATTACGTAGAAGAAAAACTCTGAAAATCTAAAAAAATCACCTTGTCCGGGTCTCACTGGAACATCGACCCGAACTTTACTTTCTGTGGTCAGCATGCTGACTACGATGCTCATAAGTCTTGATTTGCATTTGAAGATTTCAAGATCTTCGTTTGAATACCATGAGAACAGTCAAAGAAGAATGGCTCAGATTCATTCAAGACCAACAGCATGAATCAGTGACCTTGTAAGGAGGTCGATCACATAAGTGACGAACCCTTTTTTACTGTACTTGTCGATGACGAGTCGTATCTATCGATGACGAGCTGTAGCAGTCAAGGGATATAGCTATATGTATATGGATTTTGAGTTCACTACCTTAAACCAGTCGTTTTCAAAGAACAGCAAATGATTCACAAAACCATTTTTTATAGAGAACATGTTTTTGTGTGTTTGAATAAAGTGTATGAACAATGCGTCATATATAATATTCATATATAATATAAAGGAATGAAAATGACTTTAGAATTACTAATGCCCATAGACCGTAATGTATCCGAATTTGTTTATATATGCATAGAAATGAATAGCAAATGCTACTCTCACCATATAGTGCACATACTAAAGTGAACTTAGATCAGTATTATAGTAAATCAATTTATAGCAAACGATATAGTAAAGGAATAACATGTATCCATTTCGTGTCAATAAAATACACTAGTGTGCAAAACTTAAGCAACAGTCACAAAATACTAATTTCTGAACACGTGAGTACTCAAAAGGAAATTCTACTAACATCAAGTGTAGAAAATATGTACTACCCTAACAGCACAACCAGTCCATGTGGACTCACCTTGACCGCACAAATGGTCACAAGCGTCACAGTCACTAAAACGAACAGAAATGTGATATCTTTTATTCATCTCATTCTTACTCTCAATTGGTCACCCCACTGAGAAGTCACTATGACTGCTGTTTTATGACGAGTCAACAAGTGACTTTACAATGAAGTCACCCAGTGACTATCATGTGACAATCATTTTGAGACTCCACTGTTAAGTCATCATGACACCTGTTTTGTGACGAGTTCTCAAATGACAGAAAATGAAATTATCTGGTGACTTTTCACAAAGGAGCGCAATGGTGAATTCACAGTAGTCTCACTCATCTGAAATTCACCATGTGACTTTACCGTGACATTATATGGTAACGCATTATAATGCAATGCTCACGATTACTTCAAAACTCAACCTTCAAATGATAGTCACATGAGAATCACAAGGTGACAGCATTGTAATTTTATCTGGTGACTCATCAAAAAGCAACAGTCACAGTGTCTCAGTGGAGTCGTCGTATGACGATTATTTGAGTCTAATAATGTGACGGATGAAAGACCCCACATTTCGTTTCACCGTAGTGACTGCGACACTTGTGACCATGTACGGCGTGAAGGAGATGTCACATCGACTAGCTGTGCTGTAGGGATAGTTCATATTTGAATTATATTATTTTCTTTTGAGTATTCGCGCCTCGAAAATTAGCATTTTATGATGGTTGCTTAAGTTTTGCACACCAGTGTAATATTTACGAAAATTAAAGTGTAGAAAGGCAGACGATTTGAGGTCATAAATACGTCTATCTATGTCGGAAATTTTTAAAAAGAAACATCCTATGTTATATTCGGAGAACAGCTACGGCTTCCTGTGAAAAATTATAGTTTTGCCTTCATAACAGATTTCCAAAATATTAATCGCATTGGCGCCAAAATTTTATTGCACATCAATATTGCCAAAATTTCGCCTAATATTGAAAATCAAAATTATTCGTCAAACTTAACTCCTCAAAACTGCGATCCAGAAATTTATTTTTCCAATGGAGATAACATTGTGATTGTTTACTTTTAATTGAAAAATTAGATCAATTATTCTAACTCTCGTGCACGTTGGGAAACCCCATTGCTTCCCGCCTCGTTACGACGTCAACGTTACTGATGCACAGATCTGCGATTAACGGTATAAATTCACTTTTAGAAGTTTTATTTTTTTTAACTAAAGTGCGATCTGTTAAGTTATATCTTGTATTATTTGTAACTTACAAATAGATGCAATTTCGTTTGAATTTGAAATTCATTTATTATTTTTGACTACAGTGCATATGCGAGTTTAGGTAATTTCATATTAGCCGCATGCCTACTTATAATCATCAAATAAATGGTTAAAAAGTTCATGTCATGCATGTATTCATTGTAAGTATGTATGCATGTATTCATATGTAAGTATCTTTGTATAGGGAAAACTCTGTAATCGGATGCGCAGACTATTGGCATATTTTAGATTGGCGCAAATTCAATTTTATTGTATAAAACTGTTCTCTTTTCTTTTGCGTGTGTACGGCTAATAGTTTCTCTTGAACTTTACTATGTTTATCTTTGTTTATATAATTGCTATTTGTATGATTAATTAAACAAACTATGTGAATATAATTTACGTTTGAATATAAACATTTGCCTCTATGGTTATATAAATCCCAGCCTACTAAAAATACAGGCAGTGGCACCGCACCAATTCGTTTTCTTTTCTGCCTAGCTTGATCATACGAGGGTGTATCAGTACGTTTTCGTCCTCACATAGAAATAATTGAGTGAAATTTATGAAATTTCAACATTTTATGAGTCCTTTGTATATAGTCAGTGTGCACAGTAACACATTTCTGCAAACGATATTTCAAAGAGAGTTGGTAGGATCTATTCCAGGAGGCGCGATAGTAGGCACAAAGGGGGACATTTTTTCTAACTTTTGTCGACCCCACATGTGCCATATTGCTTTAAAGGCTTGTGACCATTTATTCATGTTATGCACCTCCCCAGCCCCCCCCCCCCACCAAATTGCCCTCCGGGGGGCAAATTTGGTTGGAGGGGCTCGGAAGTGCATAATATGAGTAAGCGGTCACAGGCCTTTCCAAACTTTCTTAATTTGACTTGGAAAATGTCAAAAGATTGGCAGCTATGCAATGATGCCGTAGCGATACCGATTATAGCTAAAACATTTCAAGTTGTAGACTGCATTTAAAATAAAAATGGTTAATTGATAAATAATTAAAAAAAATTGAGACCCGATATCCGTATTTTCGGTCAAATATAAAGGGTTAACCAAAAGTCTTGTCTTCATTATAAATATTTATTGTGCTCAAACTATTATAATTAGACATTTGTTTGTTTGGATAATATTGTAAATACTGTTGTACCTTTTTTATGAGACCACGTACCTCAGTAAATTTCAATGTGTGTCCCCATGGCAGGGATGCAGAATATGTCCGATCCAGCGATCTATGATCAGGGAAAATTTTAACCACTTGGGGAAATTTTGCAGAAACATACGCAATTGGTTTTGAATTTAACAACGAATTCTATAATTTCCTGATAGAAAAATTTCACTACAAATAAAAAATCCGTATGACGACCTTCACAAAACCGATCTCAGAATAATATGTACCATATATCAGGGGTGTCTCGGTTCCTAATTTTCCGAAAATTTAAGGCATATCGGTTCCGAAAAAATAATAAAACGAAAAACGGTCTTCAATCCGAAAATTCCGACATAAAAATACCGCGAATTCGGTCCATGAATTACAGAAAAACGTGAATTTCGTCACAGGGTCGCGAAAGAACAGCAAGTTTCGTCAAAAGATCTCGAAAGAACCGCAAGTTTCGTCAAAAGATCGCGAAATGAACGCAAATTTTGTCAAAAGATCGCGTAAGAACCGCAAGTTTCGTCAAAAGATCGTGAAAGAACCGCAAGTTTTGTCAAAAGATCTCAAAAGAACCGCAAGTTTCGCCAAAAGATCGCGAAATGAACGCAAATTTTGTCAAAAGATCGCGAAAAAACCGCGAGTTTCGTCAAAAGATCGCGAAAGAACCGCAAGTTTCGTCAAAAGATCTCGAAAGAACCGCAAGTTTCGTCAAGAGATCGCGAAAAGAACGCAAATTTTGTCAAAAAATCGCGAAAGAACCGCAAGTTTCGTCAAAAGATCGCGAAAGAACCGCAAGTTTCGTCAAAAGATCTCGAAATAAACGGACATTTTCTCAAAAGATCGCGAAAGAACCGCAAGTTTCGTCAAAAGATCGCGAAAGAACCGCAAGTTTCGTCAAAAGATCACGAAAGAACTACAAGTTTCGTCCGAAGATCGCGAAAGAACCGCAAGTTTCGTCAAAAGATCTCGAAAGAACCGCAAGTTTCGTCAAGAGATCGCGAAATGAACGCAAATTTTGTCAAAAAATCGCGAAAGAACCGCAAGTTTCGTCAAAAGATCGCGAAAGAACCGCAAGTTTCGTCAAAAGATCGCGAAATAAACGGACATTTTCTCAAAAGATCGCGAAAGAACCGCAAGTTTCGCCAAAAGATCGCGAAAGAACCGCAAGTTTCGTCAAAAGATCACGAAAGAACTACAAGTTTCTTCCGAAGATCGCGAAAGAACCGCAAGTTTCGTCAAAAGATCTCGAAAGAACAAGTTGAACGCGAAATGAATGCAAATTTTGTCAAAAAATCGCGTAAGAACAGCAAGTTTCGTCAAAAGACCGCGAAATGAACGCAAATTTTGTCGAAAGATCATGAAATAAACGCACATTTTGTCAAAAGATCGAGAAAGAATGGCAAGTTTCGTCAAAAGATCTCGAAAGAGCCGCAAGTTTCGTCAAGAGATCGCGAAGTCCAAAAATCGCGGAACTACAGAAAAATTTCGTCAAAAGTTGGCGAAATGAACGCAAACTTCGTCAAAAGATCGCGAAATGAACGCAAATTTCCTCAAAAGATCACGAAAGAATTGCGAATTTCGTTAAACGATCGCAAAACAACCGCGAATTTCATCAAAAGATAGCAAAACAACCGCGAATTTCGTCAAAAGGAAGGCGGAACAACCGCAAAACTCGTCAAAAAAATCGCGAAAAAAACCACAAATTTCATCAAAGGGTTGCTAAAAAACGCAAATTTCGTCAAACGGTCACGAAAAAAAACATAGTTAGTGCTGGGAGTGGCTTTCCCCCACTCTGCTGTAACCTTTCGGAAAAGTAGCAGTTAATTTCAGATTTTTTTTTTTTTTTTACTCAGAATCACCCTGTCATATATACTTGCGCATAAGTTGAGGAATATTGGAAAAATAAATTTTCAATACCTACCGTAATACAGCATTTACTTATAACATATCGTAAAATTTTGGGGAAATTTTCATGTGGATTGGGGGAAATGTTGGGAATAGATACATTTTCTGCACCCCTGCCCCATGGTAGCTTGGGGTATATCTAAGCGGCATTCTAGTTCCCGCCAAGTGATCTTTAACATGTCTTTTGTTACATTACACACAGCATCTTGTATCCTAGTCTTCAGTTCTTCGACGTTAGCAATTGGTGTGGCAAAGACTTTGCACTTGATATAGCCCGCATTGATATCTGGAGAGCGCGGAGGCTGGGGTGTTGGTCCGTACCTTCCAATGCACCGATCCCGAAATGTTTCGTTTTATTGCACAAAAAACTACTAAAATTGACCTATCCAATGATACAACAAGTTACATTATTATACAAGTGGTTAATTTGTAATGAATTATTATAATAAGGGCACGACTTTTGGTTTACACTGTAGAATTGCACTGAATTTTGTTTCACTGAAGTAATAATTTCTAAACAACAACTTCAATACCAATCATTAGAGGTGATGATATAGATTAAATCGATTTTAATATTTCTCAAAATTCAAAATTCTTCTTTTGAATTCATATTTGAATTTATTTTTTGTATATTCTAAAAATTTCCTTTATGATAATTTTTGAAATAAAGGATAGCAACATTTAAAATGAAATACGTTTCTATCGCAGAAAGTAGATCTGTTTATTTTCACTACCCATTTTTCCAAGATATTTTCTAGATTGAGGATGATTAAACATGGACGGAAGAATAGAATATAAGTTTATAAGCAACATAAGATTTTAAAAGCATATTTAGCTTTATAAATCTGTCCGGGTATACGTAATACTGTCTTAAAAGTGGCTCTATTTCTTTCACTATTCTCAAATTTCTTTAACTGTCCATGGCAACATTTCTTAATGAATTATTGGATATTTAAGGTAATAAAGACAATAATGAATTTTATAAAGAAAATGTATTTTCTTCAATAGACTTGGTGAATGCCCTTTATTTCTTTTAGGTGCGTTTGTAATTATATAAATACGCAGCACATATAGTGGTCGTTCAGTCCGTCTGTCCGTTCATCCGCATATAACAAAGCAAAAACTGACCAAACGAATGGTCTGAAATTTTAAATATATAATTGTTACAAAATTTTGTCAAGTCATTTCAAATTTTATGAAAATCGGATGTATAGTTTAATTGCAAGCACAGTTAAATTTTTTCGTTACATTATGGCCAATAGGAAACAATTATTTCAAGTGCATTTGGTGATGTTACAGCCTTTCGAACAGAATGAAATTGATATGCACTTATGAAGTGCACTAAAATATACATTCAGTACAATATGCGGTGCAAAAAATATTTATAAAACTAGTTATATTACGAACGCACCTCATTTGCCACGTTAGACATGTAATTTCCAACTTGTTTAAGAAGTATCAGTTTCAATTCTGACTGTACATCCCTTCTAATGTTTCGGCAGATTTTTATGAGTTTTCTTTATACTTTATACTGTAGTATTTCTTAAAGTTATATTCTTTCCAAACTCCAGCAGAGTCTACATATCAAAAATAAAATTTCAGTTTAAGTTTAATATAATGACATTGTACCTTTAAACAAATCTGCAATTTTCCTCTCCAGTTAATCGTATTCATGCTGGTTGAGAATTTAACAATTTATTTTACATCTAAATCCTGGAAAATATGTGAGTAGGCCAATAAAACGTGTGTGTATCAATAAAAAAGGAAAGAAAGAATTCGCAGGATTCGTTACTGAAATGAACATAAAGAACTTAAATTCAGAAGCCGTAAGTGCGACTAAAGCCCAATTGAAGAACCTGGATGACATGTTCGGAGTTTTGTGTCAAGCACAAAATTGATAATTTGTATCACTTTCAACACTTAATTTAAAAACTATTTGTATCTTTATATTTTGGTATTTTTAACTGCTATTAATTAGCCCCGAATTTAAAATTGAGTTACATCTGTCCTTAGTATTGCCAGATAGATGTTGTTTTATTTTTCAGAATGCTGCTACATTCTTGCTACATATCCCTTAGAAAAACTGTACAGAAAATGGGTTCCAATGACGGAATAAGTAAGACAAATATTATTATTCCGAATTTGAAAAATTACCGCCTAATTGGCAACATCGATGCACATACATGTTTCCGATGTTTACGTTCTCTAAAACCACAGTTGGTTGGTGTAAATGTGTTCGTGCAAATTGTATTTTCAGCATGCGTGTTCGAACAACAGAATTAAACGCAGGTAAAATACCAAAGGCTTGCGGGCCACATAGAATTTGTCGGCGGGTCAGTTTTTGCCCGCGGACCGCGTGTTTGACATGCCTGGTGTACATCCGGATTATTGACCTGTTCAATAATATAATTATTTGTAATGTTCAAGTCTCAGAAGCCGACTTGCGTACGGAAGCTGACTTGCGTGGCTTCCATACGCAAGTCAGAAGCCAGCGTACATATGGATATGCAGTACATATCCATATGTACTGCAAGCCAGTAAATTACAAATACAAAACAGTACTCGCGCGTGCGCATATCTACAACTGATTGAGTTACTCTTTATTTATGACCTTGAACAACACTCTACAACGTTAACAGTTGATACTATTAAAATTGATAACTGTGACATTATTTTTATAGATACCCTGTATTATATATGTATTTTTGTGTCTTTTATATTTATCGCAGATGAAGTTTATGATCAACATCTCGCATGAGGAATATTGTTAATATCGATATTTTCTATATCTCCTCGAAATTTGCCTGTTGGATTTTGAAACAAAAGTGGCTGCCCTGTATCTTTCCATCTCCTAAAGATAACTTTAACTAATTGAAGGAAAAAAATATTGTATTTAAATTAAAAGATATTTCCAAGATAAGGTTAAGTATATTTAATGCATGTCTGCACAAAAATGCAAAATAAATAAATAAATAAATAAATAATATAGAATTTTATGCAAATGTATTAAATCTTCATACCTAAAGAGGGATATAAATTAAAATGTGTTTTCTTGTAAGAAAGTTTTTGAAAATAATTAATAAAAACATAATTTTTGAAGTTTGGGTCAAATTTTAGATTCATGCCTTAGATGAGATATTTCCCCCCGCTTTCTCTAAATCAAATATTTATGACATCTAAAAACTTTTGAATATTTTTTATTCTTTCGTTAATTTTACTGCGTAATAATGGAATTTTAAAAAATATCAATAAAAATAGTTTAATTTATAGAAATTCGTCAGCAATATTCTTAATTTTACGCTTTTACTAAAGGTTACACATTTATCAAATATATGTTGTTTAAATAGATTAGCATATATCCTTAAAAAGGGAAATAAAGTAAATCCCATGGATTGAATTTGAGTTTTGAAAGTATTTGCTTTCTTTTAGTTTTACTTAAAATAAATATTTTACCTTTAAGAGATTCATTGAGTTCGCAATTTCTTTAACTTTCATTTTTATTAAATTGACACAAGAAACAGACGAAAAAAAGATCGTCTGCTACGAAATTCTGTTAACTTATTCATGCATTCAGAAATTGGCATTGATTATTTAAAATAAAAAATAGCTTCTTTATTGTTGCTGGGCAACATATAACAATGATATGTTCCCGCACCATGTTGGTTAAATCAAAGTAAAATTGCGTAATTTGTTATTTCTGTTTGTATAAATTTTTTTTATAAAATATAATTATGAGTGTAAAATTATAATGTTTATATATTTAAGTAAAATAGGAGTGTAAGTTCATACAAAAATTATTAAGTTGATTTTAAATATTAAATATATATTTAAAAAAAAATTATTGTATTGTAAAATGAATGTATAATGTTGAATATAGTTCGGATCTCAGATAACAACAATAGCCAGACGCCATGGTGTCGTTTTATGACAAGCCAGTGGAAAGTGGTGTATAATTAGAAATCGTAAAATAATAATAATGTTGGAATAAATTTATGGCCTTAATAAAAGTGTTGGGATAAATTTATGGCTTTTCAGACCACCCAAACTTTAAGGCATATAATAATATTAAAGTATATGTAAGGGGCCATTTGCAGACTGTTAGCTAATAGGTCTATCGAAGGATAATGCAAAATCTTCTCACATCCAATAAGGGAGGACCAGACAAATAGTTCCACCCACTGCAAGAGTTGGTGTGCCAGAAGAAAAAGGTTTGTAAAAGAGAGTCTAAAAAAAAGATGTCGAAGACGTTGGAGCTCTCCTGAAAGCCAGTGCAATGAATCCAGAAAGCCCTAGTAATGCCCAGGCGAGATGGACATATCGTAGTGAGCCTAAGCAAGCCTAATTGAGAATGTCTTCCTGATGTTGAAATAAAGTGGATTGTTCTACTGAGGTCCGTAGCTATGCATCCTGCCATCCCGATATCGCCGCTCTGATAAGGAGCTGATTCCAGATGACATATGGATATGATCCTTAGCAACGCGACAACTCTGAATTTGATGAATAAAGGCCACCATCCCGTATATGAGATAAGGTATTACCTAATCTTTTTCTTTTACCACTTTAAATTATATGAGAAATTATAAATATCCTTTTATGATATTTCATGGTAGAGAGCAATCTGAGATCCAACAAAACCAATAATTAAATATAATTAAGGTAATTTAAAAATGAAAGAGAATTATTCTTTTTTTTTGCAAAAGAAAAATATATAATAATAAGAGTAAATGAAAACATTGTTTTTTTTTTTTTTAAGATAAATATACATGAAATAATGAGCAGCAAACAAAAGTGTTGCTTTCTTTTTTTTTGAATTAATATTATGTGTTTCTGTATATAGTTGTGTTCAATGTAAATAAAATATTTAATCAAGTTTTAAAAAGTTTCTGTAATTATTTAATTGATAATGTTTAAGGTGTGTCAACTTATTTTTACAGCTTAAATTTTAGTTTAATTCATAAGTGGAAGAGTTCGTCTAAATAATTCACAACGCAAACTCTTAATTTTATTCGTAATTAATTAAATTTAATAATTACAGTTTTACACGGATTATAATTTAATTTTATTAATAATTCGCGTTGCTCTTCTACTAGAATTACGTAATTACGATCACTTATGTTATTTGAATTTATCTAAGGTATATAAAATTATATACCAATTTACTATGAGGTTGATTGGATGATTTGGATCAATTAACAATTTTGGATGTAAATTAAATAGGAAATAAACAAGTGTAATTATCTGTCCAGCATCCCCCCCTCATTAAAGTAAAATGGTGCTATGACTCAGGAACGTTCATCTGAGGTCATTAGAAATAATAATAATAATAATAAAGGAAAATAAATTTAAGTATTATTTTAATGTCACAATTTTAAAGATATTGTAGGTATGTAAGTTTAATTGATTAAAATTTTATTAAAATTAATTTTATTATTGTAACAATAATGACACACATATAATAATTTAAATAAATAAAATGAATGATATATGTTAGCAATAAAAAAAAAAAAAAAAAAAAAAAAAAAAAAAAGAAATGGAAAAAATAATTCTGGGATTTATAATAGGTAAATTTAGGAATTACAATTTTTTTTCTTCTCTCTTTTCTCTTGTGGTTGGATCTCAGTTACCATTGAGAAATAATGGCATTCACATCACGGATGACACATTTGTAAAAATAAATTTTTTTTTCATATACTGTATAAATAATAATAAGAAGAATAATGAGTAAAATTTTATAATATGACGGGTATAAAAATGATTGAAATGTCAATAGATCATGATTTTTGAAATTGTATCAAGGTGATACAAAAGAAAATTTATCAGTCGTACTACGAAATAGTGGTACAATATTTATATATATATAAAAAAAAATAAGATTGTTGTTTCTGTAAAAAAAGACAGATATTCCTCTGTTAAATGAAATTATGTTGTTTTTGATATATACGTGTACTATAAATATTTTAGGGGTTTTTATGTGTGTAAAAGAATAATCTACAAAACAACTTCATCTGCTAAGAATTTTTTTTTTTTAATTTTAGTGCTGTTGTTTTTATGTATTTATGCAATTTAGAATATTTTCATACATATGTTGTAATATAGAGAAAATAGTATGAGATGCAAAATATTCTTTTAAGAGGTATAGGATCTATTTTGAATTGATATTTTGAAAAAGTATACACTGATTACTAATATTTGTTAAAAATGACTCAGACGCTGGATATAGATACACGTATTAAGTTAGTGTCACCATTTGACAATAAAAAGAACAAAAACATTATATTTTTCTTAGAGGAATTTAGATAATCTTACAACAGACAGAGAACTCCAAAATAATTTGTTTGCAAGTAACATAGCACTTACAGACGAAAATATTAAATCGGAGCAATACGCAGACGAAAAATTAAAAATTATAATAAATAAAATCGAAAAAGATAAAAATAATAGAGGCACGAAGAGATTTACTTTAAATCAAAATAAATTATTAATTTTAAAACCTGGTTCAGGTAAAAAGGAGCTTTTAATTACCCCGGATTCATTAAAAATTTCAGCCATAGAAGAAGCTCATAAAGCGCATTTCGGATTTCAAAAAACTTATGATAATGTGAAAACAAGGCTTTTTTGGCACGGAATGTACAAAGATATTAAACAGTATTGTGCAAATTGTGTGCAGTGCCTCACATCTAAACAATACACGACAATAAAAGTCCCTGTTAAAAAAATGGTGAAAGATCACGAAGTCGGTACAGTCCTGCATGCTGACGTCATTGGACCTTTAAACCTCACGTTAAGGAAAAACAGATACATTTTAATTATAATTGATTCGACATCGAGATTCCTGGAAGCTGTTCCCCTACGAAACGTAGAGTCACAGACTATATTAAATGTACTAAATAAATATTTTGCAAATTATGGGATGTGTAAAGAAATTATCTTTGATAACGCAAAATATTTACGAAGCGAAATTATGAAAGAATATTTGGAATCTTTAAACATACAAAGGAAATTTGTGAGTGTATACCGTGCGCAAGGAAATGGACTTTGTGAAGTTACCAATAAAATATTAAAAACATCAATTGTAGCTATGTCGAAACGCACTACGGAATGGGACATAAGACTGGATTTTTTTAAACTAGCGTATAATTCCTCGAAACACCGCGCTACGGGATATAATCCCTCACTGCTATTTTTCGCAAGGGAAATAAAAAATCCCTTCACAGTCCATATTCCTTCCGAGGAAATATATACCCACTCTTATGTTAAAAGCAGAATACAGCATATGAAGGAAATCAAAATTCAATCCCTTGCAAACCAGGAGAAAATAATGCAAGAATATATAGATGAAGAGGCATACGAAAAAGTAAAGGATTTAAATTTGGGTCAAACAGTATATTTAAAATGTATTGGAAAACCAGGCGCATTAGAGCCAAAATTTCAAGGACCCTACGAAGTTACTAAAAAGTTTAGAAACTTTAATTATTTATTACAATATGTTCCAGATAAATCAATAGAGCCGATCAAACGACATATGGATCAATTATACGCTCCGAAATATGCAACAGGTCATACAGAGGCGGAAATTACGAATTTACAGGGGTCTCAGAAAAAAATTAAGGGTGATAAAAATTACAAAAATAAATGTGGCATTTGTCAGAGAAATTCGCACTCAACGGAAAATTGTTGGTTTGAATTAAATAAAAATACGAGTCAAAAGGGTGACAAAGTTAATAAAAAGTATTATAAAAAAAAATAATAAATATTCTGAGAATGTAGACCCATATTTAAAGTATCAAAGAGATTACGATGATAAAAATATGTCGTTATATGGTTATACACCATATACAAACTTATACGGGGATGTTATACAAGATCATTACCTTTTCCCCCCTCCCCAGTATTATCCATGGGATATGAATTGGTATTAAAAATAAAACAAAATACATAATTAATCGAATTTCAAAATTTCAAAATTTTCAAAATTTAAAAATAAATTTTTCTCTTTTAGGTAAAAAAAAGTTGAAACAAAATTAATAACTTGCCTTTTTAAAATTCAAAATAATAATAAGAAAGGATAGGAAGATGGGGACGCCAATTTGTCTCAGGGTTACAATATTGAGCAAATGTGCAGGGCGCACCCGAAAACATACTTATAAAATTATGAAATGTGCTTCACAAAACTTCACTGGAGCAGTGAAATATTTCTCTCCAGGCAAAAGTTATATATATATTTTTTTCGAATATGAATTAGAAAATATAAAATCTTAACAAAGCCAAATAACATTAAAACTTAATTAATTTAATAGTGAATAATGTTGGAGTAATTTTCAAAAAAAAAAAAAAAAAAAAAAGATAATTTTTTCTGTCTTCTATAAGGGTAGCCTTTGCTAATAACCTTACAATTTAGATGACAGAATTTCAGAATTACTCTTTAAAATGAGTAGGTGTAAGGTATTAGGTTCAGGGTAGTTAGAACAGCTTTATAGCATACTCATATATATATATATTTTTCTTATATAAATATGGTTGACAAGGAATAAATTATTAGTGCACTCTATATTAGGATAGCGGTCAGCTATAAACCTAAATATAATAAAATATACAAAAAGTGCTAAGATTTATTCCGGTAGTTCAATTACAACTTATATGCTAAAGTCTAGAATTTAGACAGCAGGGATAAGTTTTATGAACAAAAGTGTTATAAAAAAAAAAAAAAAAAAAAAAAAGGATTTTGGTGTAGCACATTGGTTTTTAAAAAAAAAACATATATATGTATAACAATGGGCAAGGCAAGTTATTTCAATATGATTGCACACAAAATTATAGTAAACAAATACACAAATAATTAATTGAAAAAAAAAATTAAAATTTTCTCACCAAAGGCTTTCTGTATAGGGTGCAATTTTGGCCTACGGCTGGGTATGCACCAACACCAACAAAATATTTGTAGAAAACTTATTCATCAGTGGATCAGGGTGTTTGGTCATCACTTGGTAATAAACTTCAGGATTCTTGGCTGAAAAAGGAATCGAAGAAAAAATTAAGTATGGTATAATTACTAGATGTTATGCTCAGAAACAATAAAATTAGTAATATTATATTGTAAAAAGCAGCATTTTGAGTTTTATTTAGGAAAACTTTTGATTTTTAGGTTTTACACATTTATGGAGTGTCTAGCTCAGTGTATAGTTCCTAGATTTAATAAAAAAAATAATAAATAAAAATATAAGTTCGTGTTGTTTTCAAAATAAATAACAAAAGGTATAGCAATTAGCATTTACAGTTAAAATTTATGGAATTTTCAGCAAAATAACATTAGACAAACATAGTTTATATTATATTTAACTTGATAAGCTAATTTACTTTTATTAACGGTATTCAATTAGAATTAAAGTAGGCTTAAATCCAAGTGAAATTAATTAATAACATTGTTATAGTGTAAAATTTTATGTAAGACTATTATATTTTTATTGTATATATAAAAATATGCGAATTTAATAATTAATAAAATGTATTAGAAAAATTATTTAATATAAATATTAAATGACATCTTGCTGAAATCAGCTAGAAATTATATATATTTTTTTTTAAATAAAATATTTTATAAATTTATGTTATTTTAGAATTTAAGCATTCTTTTTTTCTTTTCTTTCCCTTAGAATTAAATGCAATTCTAAATTAAACACATATAAATATACATAGTATTGATAAATTTGAGTGTGCGAGTTCATAAAAATTTTTTTTATATAATTTGGCCAATTTAACATAAGGAAACAAAATAAATAAATAAATATATTTATATATATTGGCCTTATTTTTATTAAAATATGTAGTATGGCTTAATAAATTTATTTACTTATTTTTTTTTATAGTACGTACAGTAATTATTTTAAAAACCTGATCTATAAAAAAATTGGATGTGGTTGTTTGTGAGTATACAAAGATTTTTTCTGCTGGCAGAAGTTCTTTGGTCCGGCCGGGTACTCATAGATGGCTGCATACGATTTTACGTAGTAATTATCATTTGCTTTTGTATTTTTAAAATTATACAAGTGTATTAATAACATTTTTTTTATAATTAAATAATAATTATTAATGTTTGATTAATAATAATAATTTATTATCTTTTATTTTTAAACATATCATTAAATTTTAGACAGTAGAATTCACATACGGAATGTTAATGATAAATAAAATTTTGAATAAATAAATTTTTATTTCATTCAGTAAAAATAAATAAATAAATAAATAAATAAATAAATATGAAAATTTAACAATCTTTTAAGATAGAATTGTTGGCTAAATAAATAATAATTAAAGACAAAAAAATTGTTCTCTTCTTCGCCAATGGCATTTGCTGACAACACTATTTAATAGTGTTAAATGTAGGTGCATTTTTAAGGTCAGCGTAATGCATATTTTGCATTTTGAGAGGCCGTAGAAGTCATATTTCCGTGTTGTTTACATTTTAATAGTAAACAATATCATGAATCAAAATTTGTGTTTGTTAGAAAGGTCTAAAAATATACAATGTAATCAGTTAAAGAAAATTATATGCATTTTTTCTTAAATCCTGAAAGGCAATTTTGTTTAGATCTGAACCTGACAGCATAAAAGGCACGCTCGCTTCAGTTGCAGTACGAGGCAGGAGAATTCAAATGCTAGAATCGCCATTTTCCCCTGCAAAATAATAAAAAAAAAGCAGAAGGTTTACATTAGATATGATACAAATACATACACTGTTTATACATAGATTATGTTAAAAATTACATACAGGCATGCACAGTTAGTTAAGAAGAAAGTATATCAAGAAATTATACTAATTAATAAGGTAATTACAAGCATGAAATGATTTTAAATACATACTTTTGGAAGTCGTAAAATTTTGTCACAGCCCAAATCACCTCAGCAAAAAGTGATTAGTAGCTTGACCGACCCCTCGTTGTAGGAGGATGGGGGGGAAGGTCAAAAACTGGTTTTATTCTCTTCTCCTTCTTCTTTTTCTTTTTTTCCTACCCTGTTTTGATTCTCGTCTCGGGTGAAGTTGGAGAACATTACGTAATCATATATTAAAGGAGATGAAATAGCTTGTATATTTTGACGTATCATACAAGTTAGAAGTAACAAATAAATAAATAAAATAAGGTAACCAGTTTGTATACAATATTTTTCTGATTATGATTTGAATACATCAGATTAATTATGTGAAAATATAACATGTCATACTACAAGCATTGTATTTACTTTTATTCAGTATAAAATGTGTTTTAAATGAAACACTGTGTCATAAGGTTATATGTGATAAAATGATATGTCAAATGTGTATGCCATTATTTTTCCTGTATTTAGGTTTATTTCGGCATATTAGTTTCATACAAAATTATAGCTTTGAATGTATTTTTGGGCACTTAAACTGTAAAGTTACAAAATTATTAAACATGTGTGTGGTAAAGAAAAAAGGCTTCGAGGAAGATGTCAGATTTCCAGTACAGAGGTCTTCTATAAATGTGAATGTCAACAGACAACTATGCTATCATGTGTTGAACTTTCAGTTATGAAAAATAGAAGAACTTCTTATAAAATATACCAGAACCATTGATAATTGAACATTACAGACTTAGCTCAAAAACTGTGTAGATACACAGACATATGGACACGTACATTCTTTTATGCTTTACAAAAAAAAATAAAACTAGCAATCAGTTTTTTTTTCTGACCACCGGGAGAGATGCTGGGCAACATATAACAATGATATGTTCCCGCACCATGTTTGTTAAATCAAAGTAAAATTGCGTAATTTGTTATTTCTGTTTGTATAAATTTTTTTTATAAAATATAATTATGAGTGTAAAATTATAATGTTTATATATTTAAGTAAAATAGGAGTGTAAGTTCATACAAAAATTATTAAGTTTATTTTAAATATTAAATATATATTTTAAAAAAATTATTGTATTGTAAAATGAATGTATAATGTTGAATATAGTTCGGATCTCAGATAACAACAATAGCCAGACGCCATGGTGTCGTTTTATGACAAGCCAGTGGAAAGTGGTGTATAATTAGAAATCGTAAAATAATAAAAATGTTGGAATAAATTTATGGCCTTAATAAAAGTGTTGGGATAAATTTATGGCTTTTCAGACCACCCAAACTTTAAGGCATATAATAATATTAAAGTATATGTAAGGGGCCATTTGCAGACTGTTAGCTAATAGGTCTATCGAAGGATAATGCAAAATCTTCTCACATCCAATAAGGGAGGACCAGACAAATAGTTCCACCCACTGCAAGAGTTGGTGTGCCAGAAGAAAAAGGTTTGAAAAAGAGAGTCTAAAAAAAGATGTCGAAGACGCAGGAGCTCTCCTGAAAGCCAGTGCAATGAATCCAGAAAGCCCTAGTAATGCCCAGGCGAGATGGACATATCGGAGTGAGCCTAAGCAAGCCTAATTGAGAATGTCTTCCTGATGTTGAAATAAAGTGGATTGTTCTACTGAGGTCCGTAGCTATGCATCCTGCCATCCCGATATCGCCGCTCTGATAAGGAGCTGATTCCAGATGACATATGGATATGATCCTTAGCAACGCGACAACTCTGAATTTGATGAATAAAGGCCACCATCCCGTATATGAGATAAGGTATTACCTAATCTTTTTCTTTTACCACTTTAAATTATATGAGAAATTATAAATATCCTTTTATGATATTTCATGGTAGAGAGCAATCTGAGATCCAACAAAAGCAATAATTAAATATAATTAAGGTAATTTAAAAATGAAAGAGAATTATTCTTTTTTTTGCAAAAGAAAAATATATAATAATAAGAGTAAATGAAAACATTGTTTTTTTTTTTAAAGATTAAATATACATGAAATAATGAGCAGCAAACAAAAGTGTTGCTTTCTTTTCTTTGAATTAATATAATGTGTTTTTGTATATAGTTGTGTTCAATGTAAATAAAATATTTAATCAAGTTTTAAAAAGTTTCTGTAATTATTTAATTGATAATGTTTAAGGTGTGTCAACTTATTTTTACAGCTTAAATTTTAGTTTAATTCATAAGTGGAAGAGTTCGTCTAAATAATTCACAACGCAAACTCTTAATTTTATTCGTAATTAATTAAATTTAATAATTACAGTTTTACGCGGATTATAATTTAATTTTATTAATAATTCGCGTTGCTCTTCTACTAGAATTACGTAATTACGATCACTTATGTTATTTGAATTTATCTAAGGTATATAAAATTATATACCAATTTACTATGAGGTTGATTGGATGATTTGGATCAATTAACAATTTTGGATGTAAATTAAATAGGAAATAAACAAGTGTAGTTATCTGTCCAGCAATTGTTAAGTTCGAATATTTAATATTAAAAGGACTTATTATTTTTCTTTTTTGTTCTTTTATGGGGTTCATTTATAAAGATCACAGGCACAAAACATTCATTTTTTTCATAAAACCTGAAAGATTCATATTCATTTTGTATTATTTTATTACAGTACTTATTGTTATCATTACCAATAATTGTTTCTGATCAAATTAGAAGACTATGAAAAAGTTCTACAAATGTTTTTAATTAAACAATTTTTATTTCGTCCAGGTACGATGAAGTGGAATTAAAATTTAAATCTATAGTCGGATTAAACAATAAATACGTTTATTCATTTTACATTCCTTGCCTGTTATTTATCCCTCTATAAAATTATAAACTTAAACGATGCAGCGATTTTTATTAAAATGTAACGATTTTATAAACATTTTAAAAAGTTTTTATATAACGCTTTGCATATAAGTCTTGAAAACACGGGCGGAAAATAAATTTTTGTATGTACATATATAATCAAACACAGCAACACTTAAAACGATAATTGAGTGGTCAGCATAGCAGTCCTTTTACATAATCACACAGTCACATTGTATGTAATACATTATTTGTGTTGTAGTTGTTTTGAATGTATTTTACTGACCTTATACTTTTAAAACATTAAATTTTAAAAACAAGTCCATAACAAGATAAATTTTGTGCATTAAATTTTGAATTAAAAACGTTTTACTTTATTTTTACTTTTCTCTATCTATAATAGAAGAAAGTATTGTAACGGAAATTTTTTTCGCTTCTAGTTTTCGACAGATTTACTCAATTCAGGGGTCAGAGGTCACGAAAAACATATTTTTATATGATACCTGTCTGTCCGTGTGTCCCCTCTCTATCATTGGAAAGTGTATGAAGTAATGCATAGATACTGTTTCAAATTGCTAAACGGTGTAAGATTGAAACTTTAAAAACAGCAAAATAGTTTTATTTGACTATTGACATGTTTCGACTCTACCCGAGTCAATTTCAAAACAAAAAAAAAATAATAACTAGCCGCCCTTGACGACCAGTTTGGTCTTCCTTAAAATTTATGTTTGGGAAAGCATGCTAAGCATAGTATCATGTTACTTTTATTCATAATTTAATTTACTTGGACTCCCTTAAATATAAGTAACATAATCCCTTAATCTAATATTACTCTTTGCTGCAGTAAAATATCTCAATTTGTTGATTTTCTGTAAGCAAGTAAACCCTATTGGTTTACAATGTAAGTCTATGGGAATTTGGCGAAATATTAAAGATATCGCCAAGTTGGCGACGCTTTTGGCGACTAATTTTGGTCGAGAAATTTGCCGATATAGCGCCAAGTTGGAGACAAACTTGGCGCCATTTGATGACGGAGAAGGGTCCCCCCCTACGTAACCCCCCTTATAGGTATGGTGATGCATTAAATGCTGTTTAATAACCAATGAGATGCGTTTCATTCTAGCGTTGCTATTAAACAATTAACAAATAATCGCGATTTCTGTGCCACGTACGATAGCGTAATATATATATAGATATTCTGAAATTGCACGATCTATGATGCATTTATCTGAAACGCCATCATTCAGTAATGTATGCAATAATAAATAACTAAGCAATACCCACGCGTGCGCTTATCTACAAATGATTCAGAAACTCTTTATTTATGACCTTGAACCAACACTCTACAAGGGTTATAGTTGATATTATTAAAATTTATAAGTGTGTCTTTTTTTTTTTTTTTTTTTTTTTTTTTTGTAGATATCATGTATTATATCTGTATTTTTGTGTATTTTATATCTGTCGCAGATGGAGTTTATGACAAACATGTGGAATATTGTTAATATCGATATTCTATATATCTCCTCGAAATTTGCCTGCTGGAATTTGAAACAAGAGGGGTGCGCATAGATATTTAATATCCAACATTTGTCATTTCGTTTTTTTATTTAATTTTCTAAGCGGCTGCCCCGTATTTTTCCATTTCTTGAAAATAACTTTAACTAGCTGAAGGCAAAAATATTGAATGAAATGGTGTATGAAATGCATGTCTACACAAAAATGCAAAAAAAAATTAATTATATAGAATTTTATGAAAATGCAGGGAATCATCACACCTTAAGAAGGATATAAACAAAACGCGTATTCCTGTACGACAGTTTTTGAAAAAAATTAATAGAAACATAATTTTTGAAGTTTAGGACAAATTTTAGAGTTATGCCTTAAACTAGATATTTTCCCCGCTTTCTCTAAATCAAATATTTATGACATCAAAATACTTTTGAATGTTTTTTTTTATTATTATTCATTTGTTAATTTTACTGTGTAATAATAGAATTAAAAAAAATACTAATAACAACATTTTAATTTATAATAATCCGTTGACAATATTCTTAATTTTAAGTTTTTACTAAAAATTGCACATTTATCGAATATATGTTATTTAAATAGATTAGCATATATCCGCAAAAAGGGAAATAAAGTAAATCCCTTGGCTTGAATAGAGTTTTGATCGGCTTATTTGCTTTTCTTTTAGTTTTATTTAAAATAAATATTTTACCTTTAAGAAATTCTAAGAGATTCATTGAGTTCGCAATTTCTTTAACTTTTATTTTTATTAAATATTGACACAAGAATCAGACGAAAAAAGATCGTCTGCTACAAATTCCTGTTAACTTATTCATGCATTCAGAAATTGGCATTAATTATTTAAAATAAAAAATAGTTTTTTTATTGTTAAGTTCGAATATTTAATACTAAAAGTACTTAAATTATTTGTCTTTTTTTGTTCTTTTATGTGGTTTATTTATAAAGATCACAGGCACAAAACATTCATTTTTTTCATATAACCTGAAAGATTCATATTTATTTTGTATTATTATATTACAGTACTTATTTCTATAATTATCAATACTTGCTTCTGATCAAATTCAAAGACTATAAAAAAGTGCTACAAGTAAAATAGTTTTATTTGAGTGTTGACATGTTTCGACTCTATCAGAGTCATTTTCAATACAGATAAGGGAGACTATGGACGGTTGACCATACGGGAGGCTTAACTCACCCATCAATTTTCATATTTAAAAGAATTTCAGAGTTTTATCAATAGGTATAAATTAAAGCTACTGGAATGCTCAAACAACAGTCTTCATTTCATAGAGATAATCCAAATAGGTGAGGAAAAAACCAATTGTGAGCTGTTTTCAACTTAAAAGTTGGGTTTTTTAGAAATATTTTGTAAGCTTTTTTCAAATAAAATATATCATAGACATTTAAGTAAGTAGTTTTAAAGTAACGCAGAAATATCGAGTTTTTATTCCAGGCATAAAGATTGTACAATAAGTTAGGCTTAACATAACAATGTGCTATTCTTTAGAAAAAGTCTATGTAGGGAGGCTTGACCCAGTCAATGTGAGGGAGGTTTGACCAGATGCTCAAGTCTCCATTAACTAAGTGGTTTTGGAAATATTTTTTATTATACTCTGTGCATAATGAAAAGTTAAAGGTTTTTATGTAAACGAATGTAAATTTATTCTAAAGCTTCAGTAAAATGGTGTGATGGAAAAGAAAATGTTTAAAACTGACTATGTAAAAAATTGCTAGAAAATAGGAAAGTTGATAGGAACTGTTTTCCATTTAAATATTACTTACAATAGGTAAATATAAACAGTATGAAAGACTAGAAAATACTAGAAAGGATGAAAGCAGCAGACCGTTCAGTGCCAGTGGTATGTTTATAAAACCACTAAATTTTAATTTCGAAACGTCACAATGGCACCAGAATTTTGCCAAACTCTTTCCCATTTAATATGTATGTGAAATATAGCCTTTTTCTTATTTACAAATAAATTCGTTCCGATACCAGTCACTTATTTCAACATTTTAGTACTGAAAGTACTTTGCCCCTTAAAGGTTTAAATCATGTTAATGATAAGTTAAGTGCTCATGCGGCTGCAAAAGAACATAGCATCGAACGAAAAACTTTAGGAAGGTTTGTAGACAAATTTTACCAGGGTGAATACAGTGAGATGAAGCCAAACTATGTGACAACTAGAGTTGTCAGATCGAGTGTCACAAAAAATAGGACAAGGAGACAAATAAAGCGGGACAGTGGCTCCTATATACGTACATAATAACATGAAATACTATGAAATCAGAACCTGTCTCTAACAGAATACTGCCTTAAATGTTAAAATTTCATTTTCCCTGCTGTACAATTATACCTGCTCAGACAAAACTCTGTTTAAAACAAAATTTTTCTCCTCTGACTTACGATTGCGTCTAAACAGGTTTATTTAAGCATCATATTAAAAAAATATTTTTTTATAATAATTAAAGCATGTAGCATAAAGTTATTTTACTTTTCATATACTGATTTTATTTCTCTTCACAAATATTTCTATATAAAACAAAGTGGGTCAAGCCTCCCATATAGTGGGTCAACCCTCCCATATGAGGGGAGCTTTGACCCATTATTTTTTCATGATTAAAATCAATCATTTTTAAAATTTCTTATATGTTACACTTATGTAGCAATTTTATTTTGATAACTGATTGTATAACGAATAAAATGATATATAACACCTTATTCTACGTGCAATATTTAAAAAATAAAAAATCTTTTTGTAAAAAGTGGGTCAACCCTCCCTTGTCTCCCCTAAATTATAATATTATGAAATTGCACTATCTATGATGAAATGATCCGAAATGTCATCATCCAGTTTTTCATGTAACGCACGTTATTCTTTTATTTTATGTGGATGTTTGTTTATATTTTCTTAACCATTCAGTAAATCTAGCACAATGTTGGTAATTTAAGTTAATCTGCATCGTCACCTATGGAATTTTTACGTTTTAAAATACGTATGGTTTCTCTTATAATGCATAAGCTAAAATGTTTAACAGCGATTTAACGCACAAATACGTACGAACATGGCACAAAAATCACATACGATCGTTTCGAGGATTCTCGGATCCCCTTCCTCAGTGCGAGGGAAAAAAAGCATTTAAATGTGTTTGAAGAACCCATGTCTTACCTTATTTACCTAAAATCACTACACAATTTCTCGTATTCTCAATAGGTTTAGTTTCTAAGTTGTTTTCTCTCCGACCAATAAATCATTTCTTCAATATCAAAGACCCAATTGAAGACCACAATAATTGAGGAATTTATAGAATTTTTTGTGAGTGTGGCCTCTCTTAAACTGGGCAAACGATTGCTCTTAGAATTCGGCTGAAAGAACACCATAATTGCGTTAGAAAGCAGGAATGTGACACATCTACGATAGCTAAACATTGTTGTGATTCCAACCACCAGTATAATGATCCAAGGGCTAAAATTATTCAAAAATGTAATTCAGTTTTGGATCTAGACTTTTACGAAGCTCACTATATTCATAAACACACTTCCTCCTTAGTGAATTATATGACCAGCACCCCTTTTCTATCACTACTCTGGTGGGATCCTGCGCAGTGACTCCTTTTTTCAGTTAATTCAAGTCAATTACGTCATTTCTTTAATATTTATAAACTCTTGTTTCGCTTTTTCAATCAGTCCATTAGCCTATACTCGGGGCTATAGCCGAGTGGTTCTTCGAACCCATTTTAATGCTTTTTTTCTTTTTCCTTTCACTGAGGAAAGGGATCCGGGAATCCTCGAAACGATCGTATGTGACTTTTTGTGTTACGTTCATACGTATTTGTGCGTTAAATCGTTGATAAAGATTTTAGCTTACGTATTAAAAATCGCACAAAGTGTTTGATTTATGCTTATTTCTCTTATAATGGGTGGATAATATAGACTGGAGGGAAATATTAACTTACTGTCATTGAAATTTATTTGAATGACAAGCGCTGGAAAATATGATATCAAGAAGAAATCACATATTTCAAATCATATATTTTCAATTTATATCAAGAAAAAAAATAAAAGAAATTTGAATGACAGGCCCTGGCAAATATGATATCAAGAAGAAATCACATATTTCAAATCATATATTTTCAATTTATATCAAGAAAAAAAATCAAAGAAATTCCAATGACAGTAAGATAATTTTTCTCTCCAGTCTATCATCTCCATCTATTATAAGAGAAATCATAGAGATTCTGACACGTAAAAATTCCATATGTAACGATGCAGCAACATTTAAATTACCAAAAGTCCTGCCGGCCAGTGGCGGGAGGAAGAGGTAGCTTTCATATTCCTTATTTTAAAAAAGCCAACTTATATTATTCAAACACACGAAGCTCAATTTAGTGGAAACCTACTATAGGAGATTCAATACTAATTTTTATCAATACTAAATCATTATGAGTGAGAATTTCGCGAAATTAGGCAGCTTTATCCAAGCTGCTTTTATTTAAATTGACTTATATTTGGCTGCCAAATTCGGCGATTTCTTAAAGCGCCTTGCATTTTAAGACAACATGGTGGATGAGGCTAACCAGTGAACTTGGTCGAGACCTTAGTAATTGCTGTGCACATGCTCACTCACATCGTAATCGATTGATATATACGAGTGCTTCCGCAGGCAAAAAATCAGATTTTTCAAAATGTCACCCACATTAGATATTGAAATTGCTATATCTGAGCCATTTTTTAAGATAAAGACAAACAAAAAATGCTCCTGAATCCTTTTATCAAGGTCAAATACTTAAGAAAGAAACCTTTTCCAATTTCTAATTTTTTTGCATCTCACTTTAAATATAATTTTTTTTTTATTTAATGGCCGTCATTTTGGAACAAGATGGCTGATAAAGCTTGCCAGCGAACTTGGGCGAGATATTGATGTATACTATCCATATGCCTTCTTACATCGAAATAGGCGAATCATCGCGTTATCGCGTGACAAATACAAGATCGTTTCAAAATGTTAGCCATGCTTGAAATTCAAAGTGCTATAATTGAACCATATTTTTAGATATAAACAAAATAACAAATTTTCAGAAACAAAAACTGCTCCGGAATCTCTGTATCAAGGCCAAACACATAAAAAAAATCTTTTTCATTTTCCAATTTTTTAATACCTCATTTTAAATTTTAAATTTAATTTTTTTAATGGCAACACTTTTGAAACAAGATGGCGAATGAAGCTGGCCAACGAACTCGGTCGAGACATTGGTATGTACTATGTACAGATCAAGTTACATCCAAATCGGTTCATAAATACGCCTGATATCGCGTGACAAAAATTGGGTCGTTTTAAAATGTCAGCCACAATTCAACATGCTATAAATAAGCCATTTATTTAGATATAGACGAAACGAAAACTGTTCCGGAATCTTTGTATTAAGGTCAAACACAAATCTTTTTCGTTTTCCAATTTTTTGGTATCTCATTTTAAATTTAAAATTTTTAAAAATTTTTTAAATGGCCGCCATTTTGAAACAAGATAGCGGATGAAGCTGGACAACGAACTCGGTCGAGATATTTGTATGTACTATGTACACACCAAGGTACATCCAAATCGGTTCATAAATACGCCCGTTATCACGAGACAAAAATCAGGACGTTTCAAAATGTCAGCCACGCTAGAAATTCAAAATACTGTAACTCAGCCATTTTTTAAGATATAGACGAAACAAAAACTGCTCCCGAATCTTTTTATCAAGGTCAAACACATAAGAAAAATATTTTTTCAACTTTCAATTTTTTGGCACCACATTTCAAATTTAAATTTTTCTTAAAAATTTAAATGGCCGCCATTTTTAAACAAAATGGCGGATGAAGCTGGCCAACGAACTCGGTCGAGACATTGGTATGTACTATGTATAAACGAAGTTACATCCAAATCGGTTCATAAATACGCCTTTTATCGTGTGACAAAATTCAGGACGTTTCAAAATGTTAGCCATGCTAGAAATTCAAAATGCTATAACTCAGCCATTTTTTTAAGATATAGACGAAACAAAAACTGCTCCGGAATCTTTGTATAAAGGTCAAATACATAAGAAAAAAATATTTTTCCATTTTCAATTTTTGGTACAACATTTCAAATTTTATTTTTTTTTTTTAAATTTTAAATGGTTGCCATTTTGAAACAAAATGGCGGATGAAGTTGGCCATCGAACTCGGTCGAGGTTTGGTATGTACTATGTACACACCGAATTACATCCAAATCGGTTCATAAATACGAGAGTTACAGTGTGACAAAGGTCAGATATATATATATATATATATATATACAGGGTGTCCGGTCTCAACGGTGTCCAATGGCTAATTCCTAAACCGTTAGTCATAGATATATAGTTCCAATCACAAAAATGTTTAAAATCAGGTAAAGAAATATTTTAAAAGCGATTTGGGTCAATAAAAACATTTCTTAAAAAATTACGAAATTTAAATTTTTATACGGTCCCTCGGTCCTATAAGTTATATTTAGTAAAATTTTCCTTTTACACCGAGAAGTAGTACACAAAAAATCCCGTTATTCTACGATTAAAATTGACCGAGTAACAGCTGTTTAAAGTTGGAGCATATTTTTCGCTGCAAATTGGAGGTCATTCACAAATTTAGTCGAAATATAATTTCGTCAGATATATTAAAAAATGGTTAAGAGTAAAATTAACATTGCAATATAAATTTGAAATCTTTAATCATTCTGACATATTAATGTATATACAATTTGTAATAAACATTTAAGAAGAAAGAAAAAACAGAATTTTTGTTAAATAAAGTTATGCTAAATTAACAGCCTCAATTCTTTACAAAATGATACGTATTTTAAAATATTATTAGATTACACCAGCCTGCAAAAGTTGGGTTATGTCATGTTTTTTAGCTTTTGTAAGTTAATTCTTATGTATTCTGTACCAATGAATCTGAAATTGACCTTCATTTTTAACCATCACATCAGGATTTTTCGCAAAATTCAAATTAAAATTGAATCTCCTCCCACATCTCATCGGAGCACTCAGCTATTTAGCTGTAAGAATACCAAGATAAGCAAAAATATCGAATAAATTGTTGAATAAAATAAAATGAAACAAAACAAAAAAAGTTTTACATATGTTTTATAGTATGAGATTTTCGCTATATTTTAACTTACACATTTACGATTTGCAAAAATATTCTAACGTGATGGTTAAAAATGAATGTCATTTTCAGATTCAGTGCTAAAAAGTATGTAAAAATCAATTATCAAAAGTTAAAAAACACAACCCTTTCCTCTAATTTATAGTATCCGATTTTTGTTATTCTTTAAATTTGACGATTTATGATTTGCGAAATATTCTGACATAATGGTTAAAAATTAATGCAATTTTCGGATTCAGTGCTAAAAAATACATAAACGTTAAAAAAACAACAACAATCGCAGTCTTGAATTATCTAAAACTTTTTCTTAAACTTCTTGGCGGGAATCTATCCGAAATTTTTTGTGTTATCCTGTAAAATAAGTATAAATGGTAACCACCGAAAATCATAATAATATTAGATTGTTATTGGATTTGCGCCAGTATGTAAAATGTAATCTCGATCGGATATTTAAAAGTGAGTTAAAGTTCGGGTACAAATTTTGAACTGGAAAAACATACATATGATCATTGAAGTAACATAAAAACTTATAAAAATAACATAATTTTTGTTAAAAGAAATCGTAAAAGAAACAGTCTCAAATCCTGACAAAATAAAATATATGTTATTTTAGCCAATCTGAAATTTTATAAATGTTAACTTAATCGTAATACTTGTACGATTTTTTTCAAAGCGCAGATACACATGGAATGAGATCTTCGAATACTTTAAGCACTTGGTATGTGATCCCTCAAAGTCAAGCCGAACTCATTTGTTTTCAGAGCAGAAAAGTGGCATAAGTCATGCATTTTTAAAGTTTCATAACTCGCTCAATTTTAGATTATATGAATGGGACTTTTTTTGTCTTACTTGTCAGTGTAATAGGAAAATTTTACTAAATATAACTTATAGGACCTGGGGACCGTATAAAAATTTAAATTTCGTAATTTTTTAAGAAATGTTTTTACTGACCCAAATCGCTTTTAAAATATTTCTTTACCTGATTTAAAACATTTTTGTAATTGGAACTATATGTCTATGACTAACGGTTTAGGAATTAGCCATTGGACACCGTTGAAACCGGACACCCTGTATATATAATATATATATTAAAAAATCCAAATTCATATAATTTAGTACACGAAAAAACATCTAAAAAACTGTAACTAAAACAATAAATAACAAAACCAAGAGTAACTAAGAAAAAACTAAATATGGAGACAAGTGGCCAAGGCTTATGACTTGTACTGCGGGGTTAAACATGTTTTACGTGCACAACATTCCCCCTCATTTGCCAAGACCAAACAAATAGAAATTGAAAAAATGAAAATCACAAACTAACCCAAAAGCCGTCAAATGAAGTCCATGAATATCCTCACCGCTAAGCTATATATATATATATATATATATATATGTCAATTTTGAACGGTAGGTGGTTTCGGGGTCTGAGGGTTATGATCGATGAAAATATACCAAAATTTTTTGAAATCGCTTTCCTCCGAACGGCTGCAATAGGTAGCTTTTCGTAATGAAAGCTACCTAAAATTGTGGCTAGAATTACAGTATGATTTTGAAAATAGAAATAAACATCCAAGTAAAATAAAAAAATAACGTGCGTTAAATGAAAAACTGTAGGAAGGTGTTTCAGATCATTGCATAGATCTTGCAATTTCAAAATATTATTATTTATTTGTTTTGAAAATGACTTGGGTAGAGTTGAAACATGTCAAGAGTCTAATGAATCTATTTTATTGTTTTTAACATCTTAATCTTACACCTTTTGACAATTTGAAATAATATATTATTTCAAAGTGTTAATTTGTTATATAGTTATGCATAGAATTGAACCAAACTTGAAATACAGGGTAGTCATAAAAAAACTTCTGCGATATATGAACCCCTAGTGGCCTAACCGCTCAACCAATAGAAAAGAAATGTTAAATATACTTATTTGAAGGTATGCGCTTGAGATCGTGATGATATAAAGTAATAGGGTATTCACGGTTACGGTTACAGTAAAACATTTCGAAATTTCCGAATGACAACACCCATTTTTTTCATGTGCAAATTCATCAGGGCATTGAAAAACTAAAAATGGCGATAGAATGGTACAAGTACGATGAAAATTGCCGGCGTAAAATACTTGCAAAAAAGACCATTTCGAGGAGCGAAGGAGCGGCTACAAGACATGTTTTTCAGTAGCTGATTTTTTTTTTAAACTTGTGAACTGACTAACGTTGTAAGATTTGCTTTAAAAAGTGTTTTTGAGTTGTGTGTGTTTACACATAGTGAAAATAAATATGTAATCATTCTTTTTGTGTGTTGGATATTACGTTAGATAGGAAGAGATTGGTATTGAGTGCCACGATATTACACCGATAATTTTAGTCAAACGTGTATCGTTCGAACGCCGTTTATGGTTTTTCAATGCGCTGATGAATTTGAGCAGGAAAAATAGGGTGTTGCCATTCGAAAAAATTTCACTGTAACCGTAACCCTCTGAGAGCTTTATTATTTTAAATTATCACGATCTTGAGCGCATACCTTCAAATAACTAAATCTGAAATTTCCTATCGATTTATTGAGTGGTTAGAGGTACATACATCGGGGAATTTTTTAAGACCGCCCTGTATATCTATATTATAAAGGACAAACATATCTGTGCGTAACGCATGCGTCATTTTGCCAGTGGCAACACTTTGAAATTTGAAATAAAATTTTGGTTTTGCAATTTTCTCTACTGCAAATTGTTAAGATTCTAAACATCGCACATTTTAAATTTTTACACCGTCGTATAAAGAAAAAAATGCTCTTTAAAATGCAATTTGTTTGAAATCTGTTTCTCAATTTATTTTTGAGATATTAATTTTTTTGTAGTTTTTAATACCATTTTTCTTATTGTGGCAACAAAAGTACCCCATTTCTATTGAAAGTCATTGAAAGCAAACGGAAAATAGTCGAAAACAGGAGACACTGTATCTTTTTGTTGCCATTTTCCCATAAAACATAAAAAAAAGGTTGAAATTAAAATATGGGCTATGACAAGAATATTGTTTGTTAATCCGTGATAATGACGTCATATGCATACTTTTCTATAGACGAAGATTAAGATTGGATTGTACGTAAAAAAGGATTGCTTTAGCGTATGCAAATGACGTCATATTATAAAAGAGCGTGTATTTTAATTCTTAAACCTGAATTATGTTTGTAGAAGTGTGTCATTTTCACAGCCCAGCTGCTTTGAAATTCTTCACAGATGAAAATGCTTCACTTTTGAAAATAATGTAATCGAAATAACACACTGACAAAAAGCAATGTTTTACAAAAATTTAGAGTGTCTTTATAAAAGAGAAGTGACATGCAAATAATAGCGATTTATATTACAGAAATTGATGATTCTCGCCTGGATGGATTTGCTTCGCCGAGTTAGACAAGCAAACAAATAATTCGTGGTTTAAAATAACATTATGTTCCTGAAGTTTTTGTCCAAAATTCTCTCGAATAATAAAATTTTAATGCTATTCATTAGGACATTCTACTATAATTTTCATCAAAATAACATAATTTGCTTAATTTAATTTTTCCCAATTTTATATAAAACTATATATACACAAGTTTGTTTTTTAGTCATCCGCCCTGATCGTTCTGCTGAACCAATTTTACTAATATTTTTTTTTTATACTGAAAGCTCTTCATTTGCAAATGTGATCGCACTATCTGTTTTTTTTTTTAAATATCCCCACTTTTATATTTTAATTTTAAAAGCATTTTATGAAATTTCTTCAAAAGGTGAAAATTAGATAGCTTTCATTATTGCAGACAAGAGAGAAATAATGAGGTATTTTTATCTTTATTCATGCTATTTTCTGATAAAAATTCAAAATTGTTGACAAAAATTGTTGTATAGGGTTTAGTGTCGCAAAATCACATAAGGAGCAGAATATTGTATTAGGGACATAATAACGGAAAATGACATACTGCTTTTGAAAACACGCACTTTTCCTCACAAATTTTCTATATTGTTTTTCCTTCTGATGTGTACTGATATTAAGTTTCAGGCACTAGGCGAAATGCTTATTTAAGTGAAAATGAAATCATATTTAAAAGAAAACTATCATTTTCTTAGATAAAACTAAACATTTTAACACAAATGCATCTAAAAAACATAAAATACGGAAATTTTTACTCTTCGGAATTGAGATTAGAATCCCAAGTAAAGGGTGCGTCTGCTCACATAAAAGAATTGTGATTTCAAGTTTTGAGTTAAAATGATTTTTAAATGATCAAACAAAATACATTTTTTTTAAATTATGAATATGGATATGAGAAATGCGTATGCAAATTTTGAGAAGGTGAAAATTGCTGTTTTTTATTCCGGAATACCAAGGATAAGAGCAATTGATAACCACATCCTAATAACTGATCATTATTATATTTTACTGATTAAGTATCCATATTATAACGAACAAACGTATCTGTGCGTAACGCTGGCGTCATTTTGCGAATAGCAACATTTCATGATCAAATTTCGGTCTTGAAATTTTCGTTACTGCAATTTCTTAATCTCCTGACCGTCGTACTTTTCCAATTTTCGTGGCATAGGGAAAAAAATTTACTTTCAAATGCAATTTGTTTAAATTTTTGCTGTATCTTAATTGACTGATGTATTGTATTTTCTAAAATAATTTTTAAGCATGATTTTTTTTTTAAGTTTATCTTATCACGTGCCGGTTTCAATACATAATAATAATAAACATTTTGCACAAAAAGCAACATACATTTTTCAGCATTTGTTTCTCACTATGTTTTCATAACGAAATTAATACTTCCTTTATAAACAAATAAAAGAATAATGTTAATAAAGCTGCCAATCTAACATATTTGTGAAAGACAAATTAATGAAATTAATACTTCTTTTATAAACAAATAAAAGAATAATATTTTAAAAACACAAATCTAACATATTTGCAATCGTACAATTTAAATTTTTGGATCACCAAATAGAATTTTTTTTTTCAAATGGAATTTGTTTGCAAAGTTCATCTCAGTTTACTGATTGTCTATGGTTTTAAAAACAATTTTAAAGCATGAAATATTTTTTTATTTATCTATATCGCGCGGAGCTCGATTACAAAAGATTAATCCATTTGCACTTAAAACAAAATAAAGAGTTCATCATTTTCTTACGGCTAATATCCATTAAAAAAACTTCCCTATCAATAAATAAATAAAATAATATAAATAAAACACAAATTAAATAGACATGTATAAGCTCTGAAATTATCAGAATATAAAAGGATGCCATAATGGTCAAATTGGTCAAATAACTCTTAGCAAGCGGCTAATAAGCAAATATCGCTTTTGATAAATTTCAAAAAATTATTTGATTATATAATTCGTATTTTCCATATGAAAAATGCTTTTTTAATGTAAGTGGGCAGTCTAAAAAATTTATTGCATATAAAAAAATAATTAGTTTTCAATAAGAAAAAATGTTTTCCCCTATATTCTTTAACCCAGGAATCCCGGGTACGATCCCCTAGTATAAATAAAAGCATAAGACGAAATGTAATATTCCACTTTGATTCGATCATAAACTACACAATATGAACTTTAAAATTTTTCTCTTAAAGTTTAAAATATACATTTTTTTTTTTTACATTAGTCTGAAGAATTGCAGGCCGAAAGTACTAGGAAATGTTAATAAAATGCATATTTTAAACTTGTAACATCTGTAGTATTATTATCTGTCACCTTTTAAGTAAACAGAAAACGTTTTAAAAGTCCTAAAGTGTAGTTTAATACGTATGTTTTTAGCTCTGGTCAGCAGGTCCCAGTTAAAAATGGGAATATTCCCTCAGAAATGGACGCTGTGGTAGCGATTTTTGTGCGGTTTTCTCGATGAATTTCTTATTATTTTTCGACGAAATGTCATATTATAATGTTATGTAATAGGCTGAGGTTTTTATAGAATTTTGGAGAAAATTGTAATAAATGTGGCGCCATGATTGCGAAATCTGTTTGATTTTCAGGACACACACGGTAGCTGTTGAAAAAAACTGACTGAATAAACCAATTGTCCAATCTAGGATTGGTTTGCATGTTTTTAACAAGCAAAATTAAAAAATATATATATAAATTGTCCGTTGATTAGACTTCATTACGAAATTTTTTTCTCCACCCCATATGAATTTAAAACATTTATTCATAAAAAAAACTTGAAGTGTAATAATTAAAAACCAGTTGAAAATTACACGTCGAACGTGGCAAATGAGGTGCGTTCGTACTACAACTAGTTTTATAAAAAAAAATTATCACCGCATATTGTACTGAATGTACATTTTAGTGAACTTCATAAGTGCATATCAATTTATTCTGTTCGACAGACTGTAACATCATTAAAATGCACTTGAAATATTATTTCCCATTGGCCGTAATGCAACGGAAAAATTTGACTATCCCTGTAATTAAACTCTGCATCCGATTTTCATAAAATTTGAAATGACTCAACAAAATTTTGCAACAATTATATATTTAAAATTTCAGTCCATTCGGTTAGGTAGTTTTTGCTCTGTTACATGCGGACGGACGGATGGACGGACAGAGAGACAGACAAACAGACGGACGGACGGAACGGACATATATTATACTTATTAGCCCCCGGTCCGGTATGCTATTTCTTTCTCCCAGCTTATTTTGTGTCAAAAAAATAACGTTAGCTTACCAAGGCTAGATGTAAAACAAATCATTACGATTAAATACTCTTTAGCAATTTTTTAAACTTCTAAGTATCGCACACTTTCAGTTCTTATACCGTCGTATTGGGGAAAAAAAGGTTCTTTTAAATGCACTTTGTTTGAAAACTGTATCTCCATTTGTTTTTTAAATATTAATTTTTTTGTAGTTTTTGGAGCCATTTGCTTAATATTGGCAACGGCATTTTATCCATTTCTATAGAAAGCAAAGGAAAAATATTTTTAAAATAGTAATTACATATTTTTTTTTGCCATTTTCTCATAACAACCGAAAGAAAATGTCATTAAAATACGTGCTATTTTGAAAAAAATATAAACGAATGATTTCTGTTAAAACAATGGAGCTACTATTATATACTATATTTAATTGTAAGTACCGGGTGTCCTAAAAAGGACTGACTGATTTTAAAATTCAATAACTTGCAAACGGTGACAGATATTTAAAAAATTCTTGCAGGGGGGTTATGCATAACGTCAAAAGTTTTTTTACAGTGATTTTCAATTTTAGTTCGAATTACAAACAATAGATGGCACTGCGATCAATAGACGCTGAATTCAGGCTCGATTTTTGGTACTTCGTGGCCCGGATAATACATTTCCATCTCCTTTTTCAGCATGGAACAAGAGAAAGGACTAGAAATCGAGCCTGTATTTAGCGACTATTGCTGACAGCGCCATCTATTGTTTGTAATTTGAACTAAAATCGAAAATCACTGTAATAAAACTTTTGACCTTATGCAGAAACCTCCTGCAAGAATTTTTTAAATATCTGTCACCATTTGCAAGTTATTGAATTTTAAAATCAGTCAGTCCTTTTTGGGACACCCGGTATCTATGAATCATTAGATAGCCGTTTTTTTTCGATTTTCTTGAATGACGATATATTTTTGCTGTATTTGTGCATTATTTCGCGATAGTGATGTACTATGCATACTTTACTGTCGGTCTGTGAAATTCTTAAGCGGATGCGAATGACGCCATTTTACATAAAATAAAACGTGTGCTTTAAGTCTTAAAATTTAAATATGTTTTGTACTGCAGCAGAGTCCCGCTTAACCGAGTTTTTTTCCTTCTGATGGACTGGTGGCTTCCATTATTATGAAACAGCCATTATAAATGAAGTGTTAGGTGAAGATAAAAGAGCAGCCGTAAAAAACAATTATGGCCATTTCTTCCCCCCATTCTGACCAGAAAATCTGAGTTCTAACTTTTTAAGGCTGCTCTTTCATCTTCACCTAACATTTCATTTATAATGGCTGTTTCATAATAATAGAAGCCACCAGTCCATCAGAAGAAAATGAAGTAATGGAACTGCCGGAGGCGACACTAAATTCTGATAAAGCAGAATTCCTGTTCTCTAGTCTATATAATTACGAATGCACCTAAAAATGACACATTTGTTAAAGCTCAATTTAGAAAAATGCATAGCTAAGAAAATACACTTTTTAAGTATTATTATGTAGGAGATAACAGAAAGTATTAATGAAGGTTCGACAAGAAGCTTTCATCTCCAGACTATTAAGCATTTCATCATCATAATTATATTGAAGACGACTGCAGAAGCAGTTCGAAACGTCCTTACTCTGCTTTACCATTGATATTATTTGCGCAAGTTGATAAAAAAGTTATGAGTTATGTGTACCATCAAACAAGTTTATGTGTTTTTGACATATATATCATATTTATTATATTGTATGGTGCAATTGTCCTACTTATGTTATTTTAGAAAGCGTTGAATCGGCACATCGGACAACTTTTAAATTATATTTCTTGTCGAACATAACAATTCATTTATTTATTCATTTGAAAAAAAAATTTCAATTTTTAATTTCCTCTATTGCGTTCTTCAGTTAGTTTAATTTCTTATCTAAGACATAGGAAGTTTTATACTATTTAAATTGTTTTTGCGTTTCTAAATGTTCTCTGCATTCTTCTATCTATCTGATTTTCGATTTTTCGATATCTAATATTTACCTTTTAAATGAATTCAAAATTTCGAATACAAATACGCAGTCCCTGCATTGCAAAATTCAAAACTGACGAAACTGGCAAAAAAAAAAAAAAAAAAAAAAAAAAAAATGTCTGGAAACGCTGCATCGTTTTCCAGCAAATGTATACAGTATAAAATTGTAGATAAAGTAATAGGAATACTATTGGATCCCAATAAATCTCAAAATACACACATTTAAATATTGAAATCTTTGATAGATTTTTCGTATGTTGAAAATTCAGTTTTATTTTTGATTGTGCAACGATATACACGCTAGTGCAACGTGAAGATAAAATAACTTTATTTTTTTTTTCATAAAAAATAACCAGTCTTATTTTTCCAATACATTACTTATTTCAAATATTTTCAACATTAAATATCTCAAAAGATTTAAAAAATAAATCGAATAATAATTTTTAATAGTTCACATAATGGATTTTCCTGTCCATTTTTAGGTGAATTCGTAATTATATCAATGCGTAGCACCTATAATCGCCGTTCGGTCCGTCTGTTTGTCTGTCTGTCCGCCCGCATTTAACAGAGCAAAAACTACCCAACCGAATGGTCTGAATTTTTAAATATATAATTGATGCAATATTTTGTCGAGTCATTTCAAATTTTATGAAAATCGAATGTATAGTTTAATTACAGGGACAGACACATTTTCCCGTTACATTACGGCCAATGGGAAAAATTATTTCAAGTGCATTTTAATGAAGTTACAGCCTTTCGAACAGAATGAAATTGATATTCACTTATGAAGGGCACTAAAATATACATTCAGTACAATATGCGGTGCAAAAAATATTTATAAAACTAGTTATAGTACGAATGCACCTCATTTGGCACGTTTAACGTGCAATTTCCAACTTGTTATTTTATTTTTCTAAATTATTAAATCTCTTCTAATTGTGTCCAGCCTCTGAAGTCTCGTTCATCGGAAGAGAAAATTATTTATTTTATGAGCGTATAGGGTTTTACTAGCCTAAACAAAGTATGTATAGTAGGTAATTTTTTTTAAATTAAATAAGTACCTAGATAATATTTCTGCATTTGCGTGATACATAATTATCATCCACAAATTTCCTGATGTCAATGATGGATGAGGTATCACACAAAAAGTTTTGAAGAGGCTATATGAATTAATTATGTATTAATTATGTATAGTTCACGCGAACATCCGGTGGTTTGTTACTTATTTAAACTGGCATAGAAAATAGTACATTCACACTTCATTAAAAGACGTTGTTGCGTTGAATTTCCATTTAAGATATACTTTTTTACTTATCACGCAGTAAAAAATTAAAACTAATATATAAGGTGCCTACTAAAGTCCGGTTCATCCCCATTAAGGACGACAGCTATAATCATCCGGTGGTTTGTTACTTATTTAAACTGAGTCAGAAAATAGTACTTTCACACTTCATTAAAAGACGCTGTTGCGTTGAAATTGCAGTTAAGATATACTTTTTTTACTTCTCACGCAGTAAAAAATTAAAACTAATATTTAGGGTTCCCACTAAAGTCCCGTTCATCCCGATTAAGGGCGACAGCTATAGTCATCCGGTGGTTTGTTGCTTATTTAAATTCGTTCAGAAAATAGTACATTCACATTTCATTAAAAGATGTTGTTGCCCTGAAATTGAAGTTAAGATATAATTTTTTTACTTCTCACACAGTAAAAGATTAAAACTAATATGTAGGGTGCCCACTAAAGTCCTGTTCATCCCTATTATAGCTATAGTCATAAATGAAGCATCTGAGCAAAGAAATAAATCTCTTCGTTAGGTATGCGACTTCAGTGATAAACGTAAACAAATCGGAATTTGTACGTCAAACGTGGCAAATGAGGTACATTCGTACTATTAGTTATATAAATATTCAGATTTTGTTGCAATAGCTGTTGCACTCTTATGCCAAAAATGCATGAATACAAAATTTATTACCATTATGCATATTAAATTCAGTAATATGGAAATAATATGACTCCATCTTAAATAGGACATAACCATCATGGCAACCTAGAATCAATACCTATGATGGGATATCATTGAATTAATTATGTATGATAGGATTTAATAGAATAAAGAAAAGTTTTATTAATCTCTTTTTAAGTTTTGATTCTATTTTCATGAAATTTGAAATGACTCGACAAAATTCAGCGACGATTATATATATGTTGCATTCTAGCAACATTGGATTGGCTTTATCGTTGAAAATGCCGTACTGGCTGTCACGATAGTAGCTGTGGATCACATGCAGCGATAATGGCGTAAAAGAAGTGGTCAGAACAGATAATTCGAATCTGTTATGTTAGTAGAACCAATTGCTGAAATGCAGTTGTCGAGTGAAAACAATGGAATGCATTGTTCCGTGAAGTTTCCCCAGAAGAAATTGAAACAACTCATAATATCAGCTAAGCACTTTATTAGAATATCTTGCAAAAAGTGCAGTTTCCACCAAGATAATTAGCCATCGCTCCGTAGTAGTAATTAGGTTTAAACAAAGTTCCAGGCAATCGAATAACTGGACGGTGACCAGGGGATGGATGAAAACTGGAAATACGACTCAAATCTGCTGAAACACAGCGAGTATCAACTTTTTGTTCCTCATGTGTTAGGATACAAATATGACGTAGGTCACGCTCTCAACCAATGAATAATTAAGAATGTCACGTCATATAAAGAGTGCGAACAGAACTAGCGGATAAATTTGGAGGAAAAAAGGATAACATTAGAAATGCGCGGGAAGGTAAAAATGGAAGCTAAAAGAATATAATCTCGAAAGAAAAAAGCGCGGGAATGGAACATTTAATTTAAGAATACTAAAAGCGTAATATTTAAGCGATTAAGACAAGTGAGACATTAAATTAAAGGGAATTTAAGAGTTAACGATAAAGATTATTTAAGGATAAGGATTTAGTTAATATAATGTAGTAATTTAGAATAAGATAAGGAAATCGCGGAATTAGATCTAATAATGTAACATATATATATATTAAATTTCGACTTCTCAAACACCGGTGTCGTGTCGCGTCAAGAAAATGAAAAAAATCCCTGCTCCTTCGGCCTACAGGCGCAGGTAGATTTCGGAGTTAAGTACTAATTTTAACAACAAAAACTAAATCATGATTAGAGATAAACACAATTTAACAATTTTATCTGGCTGTTTTTGACAAGTTTTTAATTTTATTTTTACATAAGAGCTGGTTTTATCAGGATCCTGTTAAGGTGGTATTAAAAAAAAAAAAAATACTTTTCCATGCTCAACAACTCGAAATTTTCTGACATATTTTCAGGTTCATTTTTTTTCTTTTTTTTTTAAGCATGAAACTTGCTGATGTGATTTTGAAGAGATGTATAAGCGACCTGTTTTTTTTAATTATTATTTTACCTTCAATTAATTAGGACTTGATTTATAAACAATTATTTTCTCAGTAGGGCAATATTTTTCGTTTCCAACACAATCGATTCGAGAAATTCGGTTCAAAATGCCCACTTTGACATAATTTTCGGAAATATATTCCGCGTCTATGACAAAATCGACCATTACGGTACATTATATAGATTCTGAATAAAAAAACCTACCAACTGGATGCGTTTGAGAACAATAATGAATTTTAAAATGAGTCAGAAAATAAACAGTTTGGATTTGAGTACACCCTTAATACGATTTTTTTTCTTCAATCGAATGTAATTTTAATTTGTTTTTTCTCTAAGCATTGGTCCTATCAGAAACTTGTCAGTATAAAAGTTGTAGATAACATTAAAAAGATATACAATAAATTCATGTGGATTTTATATGTTGCGAATTGACGAAGTTATGGATTGTTTTCTTCTTCACCCCCCCCCCTCCCTTTTTTTGTCGTTTTTAATTTTTTTAGGGGTACGAATTGGTCCTATCAAAAACTTGTCAATATAAAATTTGTAGATAATATTAAGAAAATTTATGATAAATTTGATTGGATTTGATATTTTGACGAAGTTATGAATTTTGTTCTCCCCAAAACCCTATTTTTTCTCCCTTTGAGGCAATTGTTTATTTTATCAAAAATCTGGCATGCATGAATTTTTGACCCTTTTCTAGAAGTAATAATAACTTCAAACTGATTCGATATGTATTATAATTAAGAATTTATGGGTTTTTTTCGTTTTTCAGAAAACCCCTCCCTATTTCCACCCCCTTGGTCCTATTTTGCCCATTATCAAACTTAACCGATATTTTATGCCCCTTGATTTTATGTATCAGTTTGGAAGAGATTTGTGCAGAATTATGGAAGTTATCGTGTCCATAATAAAGTGATATATATATAGAGAGAGATAGACAGATAGATAGATAGACGTATAAAGTTTTTTCTAAGGGTGGTTTTGGGTTCTAGGAGTCATGATCGGTGTAGATCTGTTAAACAATTTCAGAAATTACAATATAGGGGCGATTGCAATAGGTAGTATTTCATACGAAATCTACCTAAAAGAAAATTGCATGTTTCTGACACAATAGAATCACTTACATTCAAGCGTTAGACTTCCCATTTTAAAGTAGGCGACGGTACCTCTGCGCAATATTTATCACTTTCGCTTTGTCACATCTCTTGGGTGATTTTCTCTATAAATCACCAGTAGCAAAATAACGTGAAAATGGTATAAAATGAATTAAATGTCTAACCTATCTACCGATTTGTATGAAAATCTACACAGCTCTTGCGTCGACGGTTTATAACATATTCACCAAATGTGTGTTCAATCAGAATAACCGTTTGGAAGTTATAGTGCTTTTTCCGTGCAGGCTTACCAATAGAATAAATTGATAGAGAAGGCACGATTCTTTAAATTGGTATAAGGCGAGTTTTGAAATTCGTGTCCGCATATATATTACACTCTTACACTCAATATTTTTTAATTGTATTTCCTACTTTTAGTGTTTAAAATATTCATAACCAATTGGCATATTTCAGTGAGCATGGCTTGGCCCATAATTAACTCCATTGTTTTTTAAAATTCCTATGGAGTTGACGATTTGGTTATAACAATTGGCGATTCTTCACCTGCATCCGGATTACAAAAAATGCTTTAAAATTAACCTATTAATTTATAATTAAGTTCTAAAATATATTAAAATGTTTTATTGCCAAAGGAAAAATATGTGTGCGCGTAATTTTTTATAACTCTATCACATCGAATAAAGTTAAGAACAAGTCGGAAATTGTACAACAAACGTGGCAAATGTGGTGCGTTCGTACTATAAGTAGTTTTATAAATATTCAGATCTTCGTGCACTAGCTGTTGCACTCTTATGCAAAAATGCATAATAAATACAAAATTTATTAACGATTGTATATATTAAATTCAGTAACACGGAAATAATTTCATCTTAAATATGACGAAATGACCGTGGCAAACTAGTATCATTACCAATCATGGGCTATCATTAAATTAATTACGTATGATAGTATGTAATAGAATAATCACCATGGCAACATAGAATAATTATCTATCATGGAATATCATTGACTTAATTACGTATGATAAGATTTAATAGTATGAAGAAAACTTTTATTAATATATTTTTAAGTTTTGATTAGATTTTACTGATATTTGAAATGACTCGACAAAATTCTAATTGATTATCTATATTAAATATCAAACCATTCGGTCGAGTAGTTTTTGCATTGTTATATGCGGACAGACAGACGGATTGACCAGACGACAACTATAGGTGCTATGTATTTATATAATTACAAACGCACCTAAAAAGTGTTAAAAAAATAATATTTATGAAAAATTGCCTTTTGATCTAATTTTTAAAAAACATCACATGCTTTTATTCCGGTTAAAATATAATTTCTCTAATTAAGCAAATTATTTCTCATAATTTATTTTTTTAGATTTAAACAAATGAAACTAATAAATAGGTCAAAATTGATCCACATTCAAACTGAAAATAATCACCATGATTTCATAAAAAATTGTGTCTATTTATTATCACCATATTTCAAATTTAGAGACTTATAGCGACGAAAAAGTATTATATTCATATTTCATTGAAAGATCAATGAACGAAAAGAATGACAGAGTTTTAAGTGCAATGTTTGGGTTCCTGCCAGAAAAAGAATCCGTAAAACATTTTTCCTGTTCAAGATATATTGATAAAAATAAAAAAGAGATCATTTTGGCGAGAAAATAAAGAAATGAAACATTAATAATGAAAAAAAAACAGCATCATATTGACAGATTTTATGTACCTCCAGAGGCATTAAAATTAATAGTTTTATTTTTAATTAGCCGCGATAACTAAAATCGTCTTTTAAACCATTACTTCTCGCTCCCATCAATATGAAGGGCTGGGGTCCCGTTGTCTATTTCTCGCGCCCGTGATGTTGCCGGACTGAAGATTTAAAAGCGGGAAACAACTTCTAAAACAAGAAAAATTTAACTGGCATTTCCATATGAAGTCTTTTAAAATTCGCGTTCGAATTTTGTTTGTACGATCTTTGAGTAAATTATGGATTCTGATGAAACGCACATTTTTGATGATAATTTAGTTTTAATTAATAGTGTACATTTTATGTACAGGGGGGTTCAAATTAAAGTATTCCTGTTTCGGACGCTCTAGTGAGAGAAGCAGTGGATGTAACGTTTTCATATTTGGAGGATATACATATCAAACCACGGGAAACTGATCGGTGCAAAAAATTATTTTAGTTCAAACAAAGACCGCTAGGGGAAAATGACGCGCTGCGATCGGCTTAAGGTAAAGGAAAATGTAGCGAAACAAATAAGCAAAGAATACAAGTTGTCGGTAATTAACATTTTTTAAAAAATTCCCACCACAAAATTTTTAGCATTCTTTGCCAAATAAGAATACTAACAAAATTAATAATAAAATTTAAACGAATAATGCTAATAAAATTTATTGGTGGGAATCGGCTTATTGGCACCTAGATGTTTACACCTTTGGTCATATTACATTTTCCAAACCGATCACAGCGCCTCATGTTCCCCTAGCGGCCTTTGTTTGAACTAAAAATTTTTTTTGCACCAATCAGTTTCCCATGGTCTGATGTGTATATCCTCTAAATATGAAGTCGTTACATTCACTGCTTCTCTCTCTATAGCGTCCCAAACAGGTATACTTTAATTTGAACTACCCTGTATATATAATATTTCAGATATTATTTGTAAACGCTTTAATGTAGTAAAAAAATAAAAATAAAGATCTATTCATATTTATTTGTGGTGTAAAACAAACATTAAGGTGCAAAATTCCCGCATGATGGATTTTCTGCAAATGTGAATTTGTTCTATACAATCTTTTTTTTTTTTTTTTTTTTTTTTTTTTCTTTTTTTAATACGCAACTAATTGCATATTTTATTTAGAAATCATATAATTATTCAACTTCTGCAATAAATATAGGTACATGTTTATGGTTTTTATAAATACTAAGCGATCCGTAAACGGTTGAAGTCCGCTGTGTAAGTAAAATTTAATTTTGTGTATGTCGCAGATATGCAAAGCGGGGATACAAAGGGTTAAATTTCAATCCCTACCTTAAATACAAAATTCGTTATTTTTAAATTTTATAAAGAATGCTCCTCTAAAATTTAAAATTTCTTGGGACGATCTTCTTATATATTATTAATTCACTATTTAATCTTATTTATTAGGTTGACATTTAGATGTTATCAGTTTATAGACTAAATTAGTAATAGGATTAACTATTCATGAGATATTGAATTTAAGAGAATTCTACTAATGATATTTTATACAAAAAGGAATATGTTTTGTATCAAGTAAATATCGACTACATAAATTACATTTTAAAAATATGATTAAGTTAGTCCATATTAATTTTCAGACTCTGAAGTATTTTTATAACACAATTCAGTTTGTTACAGAAGAATATTTTGCTTAAAGTGCATTAATTTCCTTAGAAAAAAAATTCCTCAATCTTCACGTATGAAAAATGTAACATTTATGCAACTCAAAAAAACTTTCTGACACCTACATTCTTTATGAAGCAAAAAAATGAAACTGTATTTTAAAATGACATATGGTATGCATAAGAAAATTGCTTTTTCCGTTTTTTTTAAGATTTCTTTTAAAGTAATGTAAAGTTTTTAGGAGGAGTTTGCTTGTTTCTCTTTGCAATATAAAAGTATGCTTTAACTTCTTTTAAAATGACAACCTTTAACCCTAGATCTACCGGGAATTTTATTCAAGTTTTAATAAAACGTTCTACACCAGAATTTTTATTTAAAACTATTTAACTTATTTATTTACCTTATTTTTGTCTGGTTTATATACTTAGTTTATTTTAAAGAAATTTCTGGTTTGAATGAATATTTTGTATGTACCTGTCGGGTCCAATGGACCCGTCTGGTAGACGGAGGGTTAACAATATATACTTAAATTCTTTCAAAAACATAGTGAAGGAAATTAAACCACTTCAAAAGGGAAGAATTTTTCTGAAATAAACATGAAAAGTGATATTTAGGCTATAGTTATCAGTGTTATAAATCAGATTTTGTATGAATCGACATGTGCGAAGCAAAAGATAATATTGAAAAAAATATTGAAGTAATATTGAAAAAAAGGAATAATTATTTAACTAACTGTGAATGCTGAAATTTGGAGTATAAAGTCAGTATAAGAGCGTCAACAATCGCATTATAAGAGATAAGAATAGATAGTGTTCAAAAAAGGACAGAAGTTCTTTTACATTTTTTAAAATGTTAACAGGGGTAACTATTGAACTTACTTTTGTAGATTATTAATGTATGCAGTCAACAAATTCTTTACTCGCTTCTTTGTTTCAGTTACTTAGCTGTCAACTTTTACGATTTTGATCTTAAATGTACGATTTCTACGTGTGAACTGTAAACTTGAACGATTTTGCTCAGAAATTAGTCATGAATTATAAATTTTTTTTTTTTTACTTATCGGGTAAAAGATAAAACTTCAAATCTGAAGTATTTGTTATGTTTTTTTAATTACGTAAAAAGATTTGCTATGGTGGCACAAATAATAATTCAACACGTGGAGCAAGTGGAAGCAGTTTAATCAGGTAAACCATCTAAAAAGCCAAGAAAATTGCAGGTCCGAGCTTTTACTAGTGTAAGCCTAAAAGCCCCGTAAGTTTGAAATGAGGCGAAATAGTATTTATGTTCTTTTCATCTCATATCAACAAGGGTTACTGGTTTTTTTAGACTGTATGACTTCAATTTTTTGATAAAACTAATTTAATTTTCAATGTGAAGTGATCAAAGTTTCTATTTTAACATGTTGAGTGCCGCAGTGATGGACACTGAAGCGCTGAAAAATTTACAATGTTTTAAGTAATTTTTAAGAAAGTATAATCCTGTAATAAATAAAAGGTAAGTAAATTTTAAATAAAATTTCAGTAATTACTTGAAACAGTATATATATATTTAGTTTTATATCATATTTTAGATGTCAGTCATCGGTGAATGACGCGTTTTAAACGGAAAATTCAGTGTCAGTCACCGGACACTGTCAGTCACCGGACAGTGTCAGTCACCGGCGCTTAATGTGTTAAACAGTCCGAAAAATTAACCATAAATACATCAACAATAAGAAAGTTACATGGTGTCCAAAAAGTAACTGAACGTTTTTAAAATTCAATAGTATATAAATAGTGATAGTTATTAAAAATATACTCACAGGGTACAAATGTCAGAATCCTAGATCTTTTTTTTTTTACTCATTTCATTATTTTACTGGCAAATATCAGAGATAGATGGCGCTGCGCTGTCTCAAATTATTGAAACGCTGCATTCAACGTACATAAACCAATTCATTCAGCTTTTAACTTTCATTTTGCTGAAAAACCAAGACATTAGTTGCATTTTGTATTTGTCAGGTTATTTTGAGCTGTCTTATAGAATGCGACAGTTAAATACCATATTTTGATGGTACTTACAAATTGAAATATAGTAGCGTAGTAATGAAATTCCTTATTTCACACATTACTCTCATGCAAGAATAAATTCAACATTTATCACTGTTTACTAGTGATTGAATTTTAAAAAGTAAAATAATTGTGTCATGATTTTGAAAGATATTCGGTCTTAATGGATAATTTTGAATTTGATATTCAGGCCAATTTCATTTATTTTGAAACAATTATGTCCGTACAAAAAAGTTCTTATAAATTTCACGAAAGCATTTGTATTTTACTGCATCCAAACGTACGACATAAAAGGTAACATGCCAACAAAGGTAACCTTTGAACATGTAAATCCGATTTCATGTGTTAAACCACAATCCAAATTACAAAGCAATATAAAAAAATCTTAATGCAGATGCACTAGATTGTTCAGTGCGTGGAAAAACTGCTATATTGTAATATCGAACTGTAACTGCTTTTCTAAAATATAGTTAACTACAACTACAACTACAGCTACTTGTATTAAAAAATAGTAATAACGAACTACCTTTCAAAAGTAGTGGTTACATTGCTACTTTTATATATTTTATCAACTTTCATATATTTTATCTACTTTCATATATTTTTTTAATTTAGGAGACAGATTAAGTATCGCATTTGTCTAGATATAATTATTTAAATGAGATAAAACGCAGGACAATAAAAAATAAGAAGAAGAATATACAAGGAAAGTTTTTTTGTTATTCTCTAAAATTTTATTTTACTCATTACGGCCAGAAAAGAGCAATTCAATATTAATTTTAATAATAAATGTGAGTTGTGGTTATTGATTCCCACGGCATGCAATTAGCAACAAGGTGCGCTCAGCTATTTCCTGAGAGAAAGCTCTGACGTAGGAGAACCAGCCAAAAGACAGGCCGATGCATAGTTTTTGTGCAAATCTTGTCTAGGAAGAGATTATTAAAATTTGGTTGACGTTCGCTTGGTCAGTGTGGTCAGACCCCGATCAAGCTGAAGTTGGGCCCAGGGCCTGTTAAAAAGTTGGGCCCCCCTACCTCCCCATTCCCGGCGACATTTTCAGAAAAAAAAGTAGGTTTATTGGATGAGTTGACAAAGTTGTTTGGGTGAAAGTTTCAAGTTTACGAAAAAAATTTAACTTACAAGAATAATCAAGAAAATGAATTACCATTTTAATTTTTTTTAACTACTTTTCAGCAGTGAAATTACGCTTGAAATTATTGAATATTAAAGACGTGAATTATCACATCGCTAACAAGGCATAGTGAAATTACGCTTGAAATTATTGAATATTAAATACGTGAATTATCCCATCGCTAACAAGGCATAGTGAAATTACGCTTGAAATTATTGAATATTAAAGACGTGAATTATCACATCGCTAACAAGGCATAGATGCCTTGTTAGCGATGTGATAATTCACGTCTTTAATATTCAATAATTTCAAGCGTAATTTCACTGCTGAAAAGGTGCCTTGTTAGCGATGTGATAATTCACGTCTTTAATATTCAATAATTTCAAGCGTAATTTCACTGCTGAAAAGTAGTTGAAAAAATTAATTGAAATTGTATATTCACCGATGCTGGGTTCATTTGCGTCTCATGTTACGCCGCTAGATTGTGTGCTCATGAAGACTTTTCCATCTAGTGCTGCGGTAGCAGCCGTACCGACTTATATAAGTGAGAGGTGCCAAGCTGGGCATCGTCCTTGTGGTTTAGTGGTAGAGCACTGGAGATCTATTCCAGGGGCCCGGGTTCGATTCCCGGCTTGGACATTTTCTACAAAGTTGGTTTATGCCTTCTTAGCAATGTGATAATTCACGTGTTTAATATTCAAATGAATTACCGTCCACTTTCTGAAATAAGCATTTGTATAATTCACAAACATCTATGATCCACAGTTTATGTTGCAGAATAAATGAGGACGTCTTTTTCAAATCTCGCCTTAACAAAAACCATAAAAATTGTGTTTTCCCTAACAGTTTAGTAATCATTTTAAACTATAATTCTGACATTGTAAAATCCTCGTTTATATTGAAACCAATAGACACAGTATGTAGTTTTTGGCATTTTCCCCAAATTTGAATTTCTGGATACGGAAAGTTTTGAAAATTATAGGTACTCTCAAACTGAAAAGGACATTTACAGAAAAATTAAATATGGAGGTTTTTTATTACAGTAAAATTTTTTTTACGTCAGGGACCAAAATATAAAATGCAAACAGTGGAAAAACTTAAATTGTGAGAAAATACACACAAATTTGTGGGCCCCTGAAATTGGTGGGCCCAGGGCCGAGGCCCCGGAGGCCCGTGCATTAATCAGGCCCCGAGTGTAGTCCAACCATGCTCTCACATTTCCGACGTGTGAGGTCTGATTGATTTCAGCAAAAGCCATTTTTCCTATTTAACTTGTAAATATTATAATTGTATTGAAGTGCAACAGTAACCTAGATATGCCAAAGTCTTATTATTCACTATCTATTGAGTTGTCCCCTTCTCGCATGGAGCTTATAGACGGATTATAAGCTAAATTCCCTAGGTTAAATCCCCTTTGACGCCACGCTCCTGATTATTATTCAAAGAAACAGACATTTGTATGAATTTTTCAGCAACTGTTATAGAATATCATTTTCGACGAGAGAACGCCGATGTGATTCACATTCAACATAAGGATTTCTCTCTTTGCTTCAACGAGGAAAGTAGGTCACTGAGTGACGATACTTCTTATTCCATCGCATGCATCAAGCGGTGATTATATGAATATACGCTGAAGCTTAAGGGGACTTATCTGGTGGGGAAGAAAAAAAGTGGAATCCTAGGTTATCCTATGGGGAAAATGCTTATACAGTCGGACCTCGTTATCCCGACACCCGGTTTTCACGTCACTCCGCTTATCACGTCAGTTTTTCAAAGTCCAGATTTTCTGTGTATGATTTTAATGTAAATAAACTCCGGATTTTACATCGTTGTATAGTTTTCAACTCCGGATATCCCGACGGTTTAGGAAAATTGTCCATTTTTCCTAATCCATCTTGTAAGCACGGAAATTAAGCGGTAAGAAATGTCTTAGGACAACTTTTCACAAAAGGTCTAAAATACTCATTGAGATAAATGAGAAATTTTACTTCAATCCTTTATCTGAATAAATAAACCCAAACTCTATGAACACTTAAGCTCCTGATAGACATACCAGTCTACTCGTGGTCTTTTGTTCTGGTCAGGCGGCGCTTTCTTGTGGTTACACGGCGTTTTTCATCCGACTAAAACCAAAGCATTGCATTTCATTGAAACGATCAGAAATTATCCAACATCCATTTCTGAAACAACGAATATTAATTACAATTCATTGTATAATATTGAAAAAAGAATTGTAGGAAGCACATCTAGGGATAAGCGAACCTTAATTCATCAATATTTCATGTCCCAATAATAAAAAAAAAAGTCACCATAAATCTGATTTTTATACTTTTCAATTTTGTTTTATTTTTATTTTGTTTAATAATAATATTTTATTGCTTAAAACTGCAAGAACAGTTATGAATTTCAAACTGTCTTAAATTATTTAAAAATACAGCTTTTTATAACCATTTTTCTCCAACTCCGGTTACGGCGACAGCCCGCTTATGACGTCACTTTGTTGTGGTCCTTAGAGTGTCGGGATAAGGAGGTTCGACTGTACTTCTTGTTCATTTAAATTAAAAAAATCAGCAATATATTTTTTTTAGCCCGTAGATAGGAAGATTCTTCCTCTCTCTATAAGTTAAAAATATTTTAAAGACAATATGAGTATTTTAAAATGTGTGTTATCGTTACAAAAAATACCGAAAAGTATAAAAAGTACTCTTTACTCGTTTGTAACTTTGGACTGGAAAAATATATAAAAATTTGAAGCTTATAGAGGGATAAAGAACTTTCCTATCTACGTACTGAAAGAAAATATTGTTGAAATTCCCAAAATTGAATTAACAAGAAGGATAAGTATTTTTCCCATAGAATAACATAGGATTCTACTTTTTTCTCCCCCACCAAATAAGTTCCCTTAAAGGATGCAAGTAAGTTATATTTCACATTTTTTATCATGGAACTGGAAGAAATCTTAATTATCAAGACTAAATAAAAAACGTTCGAGATGATAAAAGTTGACTATAGCACTCTCTTATTTATCATGTAGATAGTGGGCGCGATAATCGTAAGGCATTACGAGATTTTAAGGGATTGCCCTTCGCAATTGATAGCGATCAATTCACAGCAAAATTAAAAGAATTCTCGGATAAATTAGAACAATAGCAATGATATCACTATCGCAAACATTTTGTAAATTGATATACAAGGCAGCGCAGGTACTGTTATGCGCCGCATATTAGAATCATTGCCGAAAGTCCCTGCTTTAAAAGAATTTTTTACGCAAAATTCGGCCTCAGAAATAGAAATCGACGAGAATGGCACATCCCAGCATACATCGGGTAACGCTACTACAGCTAATAATATAGGTTTACACTCCACCAATTCGGATTCAAAGACGGACGTAGCAAGTGTACAATATATGCAGTTAGCTACGCAACAAGTAATTTCTTTTAATTATTTCTAATATGTGATTACACCGTTTTTTGGTGCTAAATCTGAAAATATTCAAAGGTGGTTTACGTGTTTCGAAATACAAGCTATCTCTTTCTATTTTTCGGAAACGCAAAAGGTCATCTTTACGATATGTGCATGAAGAGGATAGCGTTATTTTTTGTGCGAAGCGAGGGTCACATCACATCATATTCAGCAC